>CM076908.1:3161806-3488846 GCA_039519145.1 Kokia cookei | reverse complement strand
GTCAGAAATTAACATCATTACCAATAGGTACCAAATTGTATAACGGAATTAAACTTCAGGTACCACATTGGAAATTTTGAAACTTCAGGTACCATACTCAAACAAGTGTCAAAGTACAGGGGTGTAAAATGACATTATATCCCAAGAAAAATGAATAAGTAAATATTGGCTCACTGATTACCTAATGTTTAACTAATATTAAGTTATATCATGTGGTTGGATCATAATACGAGAAGAAGCAACTTATATTAGTAGCTAATCTAAATGATCCATAATCTAATTGAAATTGAGAAAATCGATTAAAAGATTATTACATAATCTATCAAGTTTGAATAAGAGATGCCTTGTCTTAGGTATCAAAGTGGATGACTTCCAAAAGATAGAAAATGAATGTGATTGTTTGGATTGACAACATATCGAACATGATCCAAGTAGAATAAATCTTATATTTGTTTATGGATTTATTCACTTGTGGTGTTCATTGCGTGACTTATCTCAATGTAGAGTAAATGGCAGAATATGTGTGCTTGACTCGTATATTTTGATGGATTGAAACCTAAGTTCAATTGGTATTAGAGATGAAAGCTGATACATTGGGTATACAACTTTTGCATGATGTAACTTCATTTACAAGAGTGGAACTCATAGCCTAATAAAGGGTGAATGATATTCTCTCATTGGTATTGCATGATAAATGAAAAGAAACGTAGCCACGAATCATTTGTCTAGGACTATTGATTTAATTACTCTATGTTAGTAATTGACTATTTAAAGAAGGAAGATATAATAGTTACTACGAGAAAAAATAGGACCATATTAGGTGAATGAATTTAACCCGAAAAGATTAAGAATATCCTATGAGTGTAACACACATGTGACAAGTTAATTGGACGAGTACTTGATAAGTAACTTTCGTAATGATATATAGTAGGAAAAGCCCAGTCATGGTACTTTAGTGGAATAGCACTATGATTAAATAAGTTGTTTAATAAACAAACTATCGAAACTTAATTACAATTTTTGAATCCCATGTGTTGGCCTGATGGTCAAGGGTGTTCACTGTCCCAAGTGTGACCTGTGGTTTCTTGTCGCGCTAGTTGTTGTTTGTAATTCACCAAAGAAAAGTTTAATTATAATTTTTTACATTTTTGTAATAGTATTATCAATTTCAACTAATTTCTTTTTAATTATCGTATTTTTTTGTAATTTATTTTTTTTCTAGATTTTATATATATTTTCCTAAATTCCATTTTTATATTTTTAATGTGTCTATGCATTTAATAAAATAAAATATTTGTTTTTTTACATAAATACATCACATGGTGCTTTACGATTCGCTATGAGAATTTTTTTTATATCTGTAAAAAAATAGACTAAAAAAATATAACAAAGACATTATTTATGTATTAAATTAAGAATTTGAGTATACTTTAGGTATTAGATTAAGACAAAAAAAAAATTTTGTACCAAAATGAAAAAACAGATATATTTTAAGAGCTTAATTGTGAATTATAACCTTAAATTATTGATGATAAAGGATATCAATAATTGAGGGATTTCGTACAAAAAAAATAAAAAGATGGACCAGGTTCAAGCAATAGAGACTTGATAATGGTCTGGTCGTAGTAAGAGTTTGTATCTAGATCGGGGTCTCTTCAGGATACGATTTGGATTAATAGTTGTCTCTCTTATACAATTTGTATTCATTATCATTATTGTTCTTATTATTTTTCTCTTGCTTTCACTATTGACACCTCTGTCACAATTACCGGTCTGTAACTTTCTACATAACTAGTTTCATCTGGAGGATGACGATGATGTTCATAATATGGGGATGTATACGTATCGAGACTATTGATTAAAATCTCTGATGTAGATGTTGTCGAAGAGTTCCTCGGCAATGAATTGCTTCAACTAGGACAAAGAATTTTGTTTGATAAATTAAAAATATATATATATATTTTTTTACTTCTTGTTGAAGAATTTATAAGTTTAAATACAATATAATTAAATGCATATAGTTGAGCAAATATAAAATAATATCAAATCGATACAAAAAAAATATTTGAAATATAACTTAAACAAAATTTATCCATTATAATTCAACGTAATGAAATTCAAACTTGAGTGCTTAAAAGCCCAGCATCTTAACTTTTGCGAATAATATCAATATCTCGTTGTCTATTTGAGATGTTTGATAATTTTAAAAAACTACTTAATTTATTTATTAAAATGTCATCATATTATTTATTTTTTTTGTTTTCATTATTAAAATAGTTAATTTTATCTTTAAGTGACACATCTATTCCTATGTGACATAATTTAAAATTACAAATTAAATAAAAGTAAAATCTTCATATATAATAATTTGCATAACGATATAATTCATTCTAAATATAAATTTAACAAAAAAAATAAAACCAAAACTATCTACCTACTTATTTATTAAAAATTTTACGTTAAATAAATTTTAATATAATTATCTAGAAATTTAAATGCTAATTTCTTTTCAATACTCTTATGTTGTTATTGGAAATCATGGTATTGTGAAATATAATGTTTTGATTAAGGTTGTTTCGAAATGGTGATGATTTAGATAAAGAACTGAATCCTGGAATTATGTTACTTTTCTTTTTCTTGTTTTCGAAGGAAGAACAAAGAACAGATTAAAATGATTTCTTTTGGCCAGTAATTAAAATGATTAATATCCTTTGAACCCCATGTGATGTGATGGTATGATGGATAAGAGTATTCATCATTTTAATTAGGATTTAGATTTGAGTCGTGCTAATCGCGTTTATTGTTTGGGTTTTATCCTGATCGTATAATTCATCAAAAAAAAAAGTAATAATATTTTTTTTCTATATATGTATGTATATACAGTGATGTTTTAAGATGCATTTCAGTCTTTTTTCATTAGAGCGAAAGTAACTGGTATTGTATACTAAGCTTCAAAAAGATTTTCGGTGCACCAAAATCACAAGACAGCGTTGAATTACAAAATGGTACTTTCCACAATACATTAATCAAATGAAATATTAGTAAAACCGGCGTCAGAAATTAATTAATTAATTATTGTTAAACCATAAAAATGAAGCCAAATTAGCAAAATAAAAAGGACTTGGATGGGATATTTCGTGAACCATATTCACGAAGGATTACGATGTTGAAGGTTCTAATCAACAAGCTGCTTGAAATATCAAATTGGACATCATCTATATGTCTTTGAATAAATAAAATGAAATAAATTCATTATCTTTATTAACCCATCACTGTCGAAAAGGGTGACAGCCCAGTTGACAAGAAAGATCAACTATCACTTTGTGATAATGGGATTAGACATTAATGTGCTAAATCCTCATTAAAATCCCCTTCATAATTCCACGCATCTGATCATATTATTGGCCAAAACCCTTCTTTTCTTTTGCCTTTCATCGCCTTTGAGGTCGCCAGGAATTTTGATGGGAACGGCCCAAGGGTTGCACACAATTTACACAATAGTGTCCCACTTCTTTTTAAATTTTGGAGCTGAAGGGAAGCAACCCATTCACGTTGCTTCATGTTAGTGCCTACATAGAAAGGTCTTGGCAATAAGGTAGAGGTCTATTCAGGGATGACCCTTTAATGCATCCCACTAAACCAGGCCCCCTTCAGCATTAGAGGCGACATAAGCACATGCATTTGTCATATTTAACACTCATTAAAGATTGGTTTCAGCTTAACCTGTAGCAATTGACCTTATCTTTATCGTTTTTAAACCCAAATGATCATTTGCTTTAAGCTCTTAAGATTGCTTTTCAAGCATATATACCAAGCTGCTTTCTTTTTCTTTTATATGAAGATGTAATTGAGTGAACGTAAAAAGAAAAAAGAAAGATGGCTGACCTCATCAGCTTTGCTGTTTGGTAAAAGAAAATTGCAGGCTATCATCATAATTCTTGAAATAGTCATAACTGAAAACCGTATTTAACCCCAAAGATGAAATGTCAAAAAAGGATGGTGGAATTTGGCGAAAAAGGGTTTAAGCTTTTAATTATAATCAGCTATCATTTTGTGCTTTTAACTGACATATTTAACCCTCAATCAATCATCAAAAAGCTTTGGCAAAGTTGATTATAAAAGCCTTTGTGTCCAGCTTTGTCAAAGCTAAATGCTTGTTGTCTCCCTTTCACTTTGAATAATTGCATCTCACCCTTTTGTTTATAATGGAAAATGATAGTCAACTTTCATCACACATTGCATCATTCATTCCCCTCTTGTTGCCAGTGGGACGTTAGCTCAATGGCAATGGCGAGCCTGAGTTTTGGAGTCTTTAATGTTTCTTTCTTCCTTTTTATTTCAAAATTCTAGTTTAATCATTAAAATAGTAAGTATTTTTCATCAAAATTTGACATGTTGGTTTGACTATCCTCATGTGATGTGGCATAAAATTGATCGAAAATAAATATGTTAAGTTGGTAAATTTTAACGAAAACCACTAGTGATAATAATGATTGAACTGGGATTTTTAAATTGAAAAAGTGGGAAGATTGAATTTTTAATTTTAAAGTACATAGAATAAATCTCAAATTTTATAGAAGTGCAGGGACTAACAACGTATTTTAACCTTAATTTTTTTTTCCTGGAAGCCCCGCGGTACATGGAACTGCTTTCATCTTACAGAGAGTCCAAAATAATATCGTTTTGAGGCATTATTAAAAGAAGTAAGAAAGAAGAGGGCGGATTTGAAGTTAGAACCAAAGTGGGAGTGAGTGACAAGGACAATGTTTGATGGATAATTGTTCCCTTTCCAGTTCAGAAAAAAATGCACCCAAGCCACAATCAGATCAGTGTCAATCATTCCAAGGAGAGCCATTCGATGGAGAGGGTTTTGAAAAGAATCATTAGCTCAACCATGGTGGCCACTGGTTAAAGGAAGGCATCAAATCATTTGAATTAGGTTTTCATTAGCATGGCAGGAATAGCCTCATTTCATAATAGGAAGAGATACATAGCCCTGCGCAACAAAATTACTGGATTTAGTGTTTGTTATCTGATTGTAATCTATTACCATGTCACAACATTAACGGGAACTTGTCCTTGGATGTTGATAGCACCACTAGCCGCCTTAACACAATGTAGTCACTGGTCACCA
The DNA here is from genome assembly GCA_039519145.1 of Kokia cookei. Taxonomy (NCBI): domain Eukaryota; kingdom Viridiplantae; phylum Streptophyta; class Magnoliopsida; order Malvales; family Malvaceae; genus Kokia; species Kokia cookei. Next base: position 3,483,712 of record CM076908.1, on the reverse strand, counting down.
GGGGCCTTGGAAAATGGCAACTTGGTGCTGAAAACAACAAGATAAAAGCAAAAAAAAGGGAGAAACCGTATGCGAACCAAGTTATTCTGGGATTACATAAAAGTTTTGATATTAGATATTCCTTGTCTCAATGATTTGGGTACGGTCTTTTAATCCAAATTAGGTGGCATCTACCTAGTATTGTATGGTGGTGATGAGGAGAATTAGCCACCTGCTATCATTTATCATATAGCAGTCTGACATGACAACAGTGTTTCAACTCCTTTCACAACAGTGTTCTTCTTGCGGGATCCGACTGCTGGAGAGGGTTGCTTTCCAAGGAAAACACAAGGGTTCTTTCTTTGCCAATAGTACTACAAATGAAATAAATACAAGGTTTCCTTCAAGTTCAACACATTTTCCGGGCAGGGAAGGATTGGATTCTAATTATATTCTTTCATTTCCCTTTTAGTTTACTAGAATTCACAGATATTTGGAGATGTGTGATCCAGTGGAAGGAATTGCTGTAAAGATGATGAAGTGCAGTAGACAAGAGTTACAGGCGTTAGTTTGTTGCCTGCCCTCAACATAATAATGAGGTGTCTGTGTCAACAACTAGTTTCATAATAATATACTATCGCTGCCTATTGCTGGTTATTTTCGGATGCTGATCTGTGCTTCAATCTCCTTTGTGGGCAAAGTTTGAGTTTTGCATTGTAATATAGTAAATGCACTGTAGGAAAAGGAAACAGTCACGTCATGTCATTTGTGTCTATTTTTCAATAGTTTTATACCAGATCAATATTTTCAGTTTTAATTTCAACATTTTCATCTTAAAAAAATCAAATTAAAATTAAAATCTTAAAATTTAAGATGAAATTATTATTGTGACATAAAACTATTAAAAAAATATAATATCCCGAGTGATATAATTTTTTCTCATACACTGCACTAGAAGAACTTAACATTGGGAATTTTGCAACGTTATTACAAGAAGACACGTGTCTTTTTAATATTGGCTAGATTGATGAGCCTCTAAGCAAATTGTCTCCTTTCTTTTGTATCAAAATTAATCCTTTTTTTTTTAAAGCATTACTTTGTTTTTTTTTGTTTTTTTTTTTGTTCTTTGATTACTTCTCAAATCGCGATGAAACTTTGTACCTTTCTTCGATAAAAAAAAATGAAGATAGCCTTAATCATAAATTTACTTTTTAATGATTTTTTTTGTCATTTGAGTTTTTATTTTTTTAATTACTTTAGTTTTAATTTTTTTAAAAAGAATATATTTTATAAATTTTAATAAATTTCAAAAAATTCATAATTTTTTTGAAATATATGTAGGTTATCACACAAGTTATCACATCAATGTTATAAAAATTTTAACAGTTTAATCAATTTTTTATTTTGAAAAATAAAACCATTTAATTAATTATTTAAGGTTAGGAGCTAAAATAATAAAAAAATAGATTAAAGTCAAAGTGATAAAATTGGTAAATATTCCGCTGTAAATTTTCCATTATGAAAAAAAAATCAATTCTTCCTCATTCATTTGGTCGTAAAAGTGAAATGAGCAGAAGTTTGAGTGTGATTGATACCATGTGAACATGGTGATGTACAATCATCAGTCACCGATGATAATTTTGAAGCCCAATTGTAAAACTTCCCAATTAGGTCCAACAATAAAGATGTAAGTTGATTGGTGGATCCTTCAGAACATTCGATGGATCTACAATGCTTGGGATTTTTTTTGGGTGTGTTTGTGACGTTTAAAACTCGTGGCCACGTTTGAAATTGAAAAAGTTTTATTTTAAAATTAAATAAATTACATAATTAATTTCATCTCAAAATTAACATCTTATTTATTTAAAAATATACACTATCAAATTTAAAATTTATTTTTTATATAACCTAAATAATAAACACATACTATGTATCAAATTTAAAATTAAAAAAAATTCTATATTAAAAATATATATATATAGCTAACCAAATTAATTTTAAATTTTAAAATTATATTTTTACTTAGGTACTATTACTTATCTATTTCATTCTTATTAAATAGAATATTCGATTTTTACTCATTCCATTTTAAAAGTGTCAAAAATTGAATGACATATTTATAGTTTATATCCAATAAAATAATTAGTTTTAGAGCCCATGTGATGATATGATGGTCAAAGGTATTCAATGCTTACGTTAATTGTTCGGATTTTACTTATTATTGTAATTCACTAAAAAAAAATAATTAATTTTAAATCTAAAGTATTTTGGGCCACTGCTATGATCCTTTAGCATTTTGGGCTTTTAACATTCATTTAAATTTACTTCTTTCGGTACCACATTTAAATTTATTTTTTATGATTAAACCAATCGGTTTAATAGGTCGAAAAAAATTAAAGGTTGGATTAGTTCAACTTTTGGTTCGGTTCTTTTGTCATTGGAAAGAAAGAAGATCAAATGGATTTATTGTTCAGATTCCCCTAAACTACTCGATTAATAGTCAAACAAAAGGATATATGTATTCTTTTGATTGGCTTGTGTGCCATGTCACAAAAAAATGATAATAATAACGCGGTTAGGGTTAAATACCTAATTGATTAATGGAATAAATTTTCAGGTATATGATTTAAATCTGTAATACGTCAAATTTCATCGTATCATGCATAAGAGTAAGCCCTTAAAAGAATTTCGAGTTAATTGAATTAGTGAATCCTATTTTATTATTTGGATTTAATTTAAATTTTTTAATTAAATCGGATGAAATTAAATTCAAATCAAATAATTTTTTTAAATTAAATTAAAAATGTCAAATTAAAATTTTGTTGACAATATAATTAAATTTTAATAAAGCATATAAATTTGAGATCATATACATTTAAAATTTCTTTCAAAGAAAAATAAGAGAAAAATGAAATAAATTAGTATGGTAAGTTTAAATTGATAATGCACTTATTTAAGGCCTCAAATTTATATTTTTATTATATTTTTTAAAAATTTAACATTTTTATAGAATTTAATATTTTTTTTTATTTTTACAATTTTGTTTAGAAATTTTAATATTTATTTTTTAAAATTATTTTGAATTTGTTATTCTTTTTTAATAATGACTAATTTACTTATTTTCAGAATTGATAAGGATTTAGTGGTAATTACATCAAATTGTTATGTGTTTTATTCGAATTATATAAATTCAACTCAATTCGAAGTCAAAAAACTGAATTACTTATTTGAATTGATTCTAAAAATGAAAAACTCGATTCAAGTAACTCGAATTAGAAATTTTAAAACCTTGTCAAGTTGAATCGAGCTTTGCTCACACTATATTGAAACTTTGAATACTCAATAAAAATATTTTGAAGTTTAATAACCAAATTAAAATATGAATAAAAGTTTGAGAATGTTTGGTTAATTATGCTTTAATTTAAAAGTTTAATAACTTTGAATAGTCACACGAAAAACTCACCTCACTAAGCTACTTCAGGACTTAGAACATTCAGTATGGTGAAAGGGGGAGAGAGTTGGTTTATGATGGTTGGTGTGTTGGTGTTTGAATTTTGTTCAACTTTATAACATGTGTGTGTTGTCGAGAAATTGTTTGGGAAGTTATTGTTGTTCGTTTCTTGTACCGTTATAATAAATTTGTTTCTTTGCTTGGGTCATTTTTTGGGGCCATATAAAGGATTGGGTTGAGTTTTGACCATTTAATTATGGTATATTTGACGAAAACAGCAACATGGGTCGACCAGAGATCTTAGCCACCCAATTGGCTTCCTTGAGGTGGTTTGATAAGTATGAAAGTCTTATTATTTATTGACTATTAAAGTGCTATTTTTTAGAGATAATTATCAATATTATTCAAAGAGTTTCTTAAGGAGTTATCAGTTGTTTTAAAGGAGAATATTTTGTTGCTTTCTAAACTTATAAATTTTAAGAGTTGATTTCTTCATAAAGTGTGTGCAACTCGTGTTTCTTTCTTCATTTGATGATTTGCTTAGTTGACTTAAGGAGTTTATTACACTTAGTCGAATCACAATTGAGTGACCATTGTGAGTCATGGGATCATTAGTTCTTTATCAGGCTGCATACAGTTGCTTGGAGAAGAAATTGTGAGCTTTAGCTAATAGGGGAAAAGTGTACTTTTGAACCAATTGGTAATTGAATAAAACATCTGAGCGAGGCTTTGCAGAAATAAGATCATTATGTTTGAACTGCGTAAATGAAGATTTGTTGTGCCGCTTCTTTTCTTTTCTTGTTTTTCATTACGCTACCTTTTTCGTTCGAAATGCAACATTACAACAAACTTTTAATTTTTAGCTTAAATTTTACTAAGAAATCAATATTTCACGTCATCTATAGGAAAATGAAATTATAAAAAATGGGCAGCTGTTCAGTCTGATGTGAGTGAGGAGACCTGAGGGTGTCTTTCAAACTTTTTACAAATTCATTTGCTACCTCTTCATTACGCATTTCTTTTTTTTAGTTAAACTGTTGGGTTTGAATCCTTTTGATGTAGACGGGGGAACAGCGGCAAGAGCTTGAGAAACGGAAGAGGTTGGGACCGATTGTGGGGGAAATGTTGCAGCCAGGGATGCGAAAGGTGAACGCGGCATTAAAAAAACCTGGCGAGGGAGGCCAAGCATGTTAAATCTAGCTTGCATGATCCCAGGCATTAGTGAAGTTTTGGATGGAAATTGTGTTGCTGTGGTGCAGCCTAGGCCCATTTGCATTCCCATGGCCATGGGGGAATAACCACCCAATTGTCGTGCATTTATATGTTGCATTGACGAAGCTGGTAACATCATTGGAGGCATATAAACGCCACCAGTTCCCATTGACATCATCTGTTCCAAACCCAAGATCCCATTGTTAAAGCTCTTATTTGACACCTAAAAAGAATCATGTTTTATACAGTAATCGAACAACTGATTTACCTGGACTTGGAGCTGAAGCGTTTTCAAGTAATCAATTGCTTCATCAAGCATTGAAGCTTTATCCACCTAAAAAAACCAGCCACAAAGAGCAATCAAGAGGAAGATCCAGGTAGATAATTGTTGAAACTTTGGAACAAATGACAGAGTGATGAAGAATAATTTGCAGACCTTATTACAATTGGGAATGAGCTCTTGCAATGCACGCATCTTTTCATTGATTTTATCCCTTCGCCTCTGTGACCCAAAAATCAGATTTTAGTTTGCTTTTTCAAAGTACTAAATTACTTCGATTTTGTTTTTAATGGTTGGCTGTGCATACCCTTTCACATAGCTTGTGAAGTTCAGATTTTCTCTTTCTCTTAGAGCCTTTGCTTGGCGCTGCTTTTGTCGTCTCATGAGCTTCTTCCGATCCATCATTCTGCACCATATACGAGCACCCTTTAAGCTTGGAATCAGTTAAAAAGCTACCGATTTAATTAAAGCTAACTGAAAAATATCTGTGACAAAAGCTTTACATACATCACTGGAATCAGTATCTTCATATCTCCTTTCAAAAGTGTTAACTGGACAATTTGAAGCCCCACGCGAGCACACTGAAGACGATGCAACCTTTTGCTCGACAACTTTTCCTTTCATGATTGTATTTGGTGCCAAGCCTGAGGACGGACCACCAACCCTAGAAGAAGGAAACCTCATATTATCGTTAAAGCCAACGGCTTCGGACTGCTCATCAGGAACAACCCACTCCTTTTCAGGCTCAGAATCTGGTAATATTAGCTTCTTGGATTTTGCTTCTTTTGCAAAAGGAACAGATCTGGCGTTGGCTTCTAAATCGTCATCTTCTTCAACAGCTAAACCTGGAGTGCTCCTTGGTATTGTTACACCACAGCATGGAATCTGGTTACATTTGGGAAGAGCTGGAGAGTTTAAGAAGATGGAAAAGTTCGCCCTCTCACTTTTCTCATCGATCCTTGAATATTTGTCCTTTGATCTCATAAATGGAATACAAGTTTCTTGGCTATCGTTATTCATAGTTTGTTGAGGAAACTCGTGTACGAGCTCGGGCACGTCCAGCACGTTGCTTCGTTTAAAATTATTGTATTTGTTTGTAGGAACAATATTGGAATCTAGGAGTAGTTGCTGATCGTAGCATTTTTGGTCGGCTTCCAAGGCAACGTTGAAAACATCCTCGAATAGTAGTTCCCGGTACCCAGTTTGCAGAGAAGTTATATAATTCTCATGATGATGATGATTAAGGCGATTCCTTTTAGCGACACCGGATAAGGGATCGCCATACGTACTAGTGAAATCTGCAACCCTATGCTTTGATCTATTGACCGTAGGGGTTTCTCCTTCATGTTGAATTCGAGCCTTAGAAGATTGAGAAAAATAATCAGTGCATGGGAAATTCCTTTCAGGTATCTTCGACGACAAACCTCGAATCAGATTTTGATCATTTTCCCATGCGTACTCCACGAAATTTGGATCACACCTGCATTAGAATTCAGGAACCTTCATTAATAACCTAAAGAAGAAAACTGTCAAAAGAAACACCTTGAAAATACATTGTTATAGCTTCAAATATATATATATATATACATACCTGGATGATAAATTAGGGAAGGGGGTTGTGATCCTGGGAGGGATTGATTCAGGGGTCTGTTTTTCTGCCATTGGAGTACGATATCCAGAATGCGTTTCGAGTTACTGATAAAAAAGAGAACCCGAGAAGTTCAACAGTTAATCCGTCCTTAATTTACTCCTTTTGGTGTTGCAGCTGAATACGTAGCCTTACTGAGTTAAGAACATGAAATCAAGCACTGCAAAATAGGAGGAGTGGAATTGTTAAAGAAAAATATTTTATAAAACAGTAGTGATAAGACGATGAGGGGTGGGAATGCAAGATCCACAACATTGAAGTTTGTCTCTAATCTTTAAATATGTTCTTGGCCCACATTTTGTGCCCCACTACCTACAAAGATAGAATTTTTGAACCGTAATCATATTGCCAAAAGAAAAAAACAAATTACAACACCTTTTCTTTTACGAAATAGTCCGTTTTTACTTATTAGAATATTCACCGTTCATTCCTTGACTGTTTAATAAAGAGATATCTAGGATGATACTTATTTTAAAATATAATATTATTTATTTTAATGTTGCGGATTAGCCTTAATCAGATTGGTATTAATATTATTATCAATATAGAAAAATGTGAATTCGAGTACGCTAAAACGTGTTATCCTCATATTTAAGGGATAAAAATCGGCTAAATGCACTATAATAGTTTATCATAATGTTGTTGCAATTAATGGAAGTACTAGAATGTACATTATGCACTTAAAATGTAAAATATTATATTAAAATAAAAGTTCAGTTTAATGGTAAAATTAATGGAAAATAAATTGTATGAAACTGTGATTAATGTCATTTTTATCCTTTCCTAATAGGAAACTAACAAATCAAATTTTTCCTCGACATAAAACCACAGTTTCATACCATTATTTCTCAAATTAATGTGCTATTGTTGTAAATAGCATGAGTTCAAATCTAATCATATGTAAAAAATTTATTAGGTTTTTAAAAAATAAAAGGATTAAAATACACTTGTATAATATAACTTACTTTAATTACAAAAATTTATTTTTTTAGTTTTCCTAATTGAGTTGGGACATAGTTGACCGGTGACACCAACTCAATTAGCGACTTAAATAATAGTAAAAATATATAATTGATGAAGGTAATAAAATATGCATTGTCACGACACCTAAATTTGAAACACGGTTAAATTCAATATTTAGTTGTGAGCCGTTGAAGTGAAAATTTATTTATTTAGAGTAAAGCCCATTTTATTTAGAAACAAAAATATCATCGATAATTTTCAAATAGCATAAAAAATATGAATTTTATTTTGATAGATAAATAAAATTTCTGTACTCATTTTTTAGAAAATCATTTTATTTTTAATTAAGATCGATAAAATCTCACTCAACATAAAGATAGACATAAACCCGCCATCTATATTAATTAGGATGTTACCTTATACTAAAACTCATTTAAAAATAATTCATGAATGCATATATTATTGGAAGGCTTGTTCTTAGCTTGGGATAAAGGTTATAGAAGAATTGAAGCTGAATGTGATAATGTGTTACTCGTGGATTTGATCAACTCAGGAGGTGGAATTCATAGTAATTTAGTTGTAATTTAGTTGAAATATGGATGCTACATCAAGTACTTCGCCATCAATGGGACGTTCGTCTTTGTCACATTCCAAGGGCTTTAAATAAAGTTGCTGATCATATGATGAAAATTAATTTGCTTTCTAATGGTCTTCTGGAAACTTTTAGTGCCCCTCCGATCTCAATTTTGTAACTTTTAGAAGAAGATAGGCAGGCGTCATTTTGATAATTAGCTTTTCTTGAATTTGTAATCGCTTATTGCTGTTTTTATTCTACCAAAAAAAATACTAATAACAATGGTAATAAATAACTACAAATATACCCAAAAAAAACACCTATAATAATCACACTAAGTACAATAGAAACATATCAAACAGTTAATACATAAAAACATACTAAAATGTCAATAACTATGAAGAAAATTAGAGATTGGGGGTTAAAAAACATTTATCCAAGATTCCAAGGGCTGAAAAGCAATAATCTTGAAAAGCTTAAGGACCTTGATCCAAATATTCTTTTTTTCTTCTTTTATTTTTTGACGTCAAGAAGGTGTCTATCTTTTAATGTTCTTTTTTTAATTTATGAAATCTTTTTTTATATTGTTTATTCAAACATTTATTATTTCATTATTATTTAGGGTAAAATTAACCTATGGTTAATAAATTATTAGAAAGTTTATGCTTTCATCACTTAAATTTAAAAAGTTATAAAATAGTTTTTAAGTTATTGGAAAACTTTCATTTAAGTCATTGAACTATTTAAAATTTTTTTATTTAAGTCACTAGATTATTAAATTTTTTTTTTTTTTTAAATTCCGAGTTACAAGCTCCAAGCGACGATTCAATGATCAATATGGTGAAACAATACCATCAACAAATAGAATAACATACCTTAGATCTAAGTTGATCTAATGGTCAGTGTTGAAGATCAGAAAAGAAAGTTATTTGGATTTTGATTAGTAGATTCGTGACATTCAAATCTGTTTTATGAAAGAATTGAGCTGTAAAACATAGAAAATCATGCAATAAAATTTTTATCAGATAAAAACAATTTAAATGAAAACTTTCAAATAATTCAAAAACTATTTTGTAAGTTTTTGAAATTAAATAATCAAGGTATAGTTTGCCTAATAATTTATTACTAATATGTTTAAAATGAAATCATAAAATATATATATATATATATATATATATATATATATATATATATATATATATAAATAGAGAAAAGCAAAGAACATAAAATCAAATAAGAAGTTGAAGCCACTTAAATATATGAATATGATGCTACCGAAAAGATATCTCAAATATTTTGTTTAAACAGACATTAATTTAATTTAAAAAAAAATCTTACAACTTAAAAGAGAGCTCTAAGCTTGCTTGCTTCATGTCTTTCTCCTTTCTTCTTTTCGCTCGTATGAACGGTTTTGTTTTTCTTTTTTTTTTTAACGGTTCTGGCCTTTGCTTCTCAGTCGTCTTCATTTATTTTCTTCGGTTCTAAAAAGGGCTTTTTAAAGCCAAAAATCTGCAAGCAAGAAGAAAATGACAAAAGGATGGCCATGGCACCTTTCCCTCTTTTTTTCTTAATTTTGGTTTTTTTGCCCTTCATGCGTAATAACAATGAAATATAGTATATTAAAGTTTTAATTGAGTAATAAAATTATTTTTTTTTAAATGGAGGTGGTACATGTTTAAATTTAAACTTTTTTAAATAAAAAAAATTAAAGTGTCTTAAAATAATTTAATATATTTTAAAATTGAAATGACATTTTTTATAATTCTATTAATTGAGTTAATGTCTAGTTGGCTCATAACTTTAATTCCGTAAAAATTTAAGTAACAGTATAGATAACAAAAAATTGAGTATTTCTCGAATGAATTAAACAAAAAAAATTACATTTAGAATAAATTATAAGTTTACTAAATAAAATACATAAAACATAATTAAAAAGGTAAATAATAAAAAACGTCATGTCGAATTCATACCACAAACCAGAATGTGTTCGTTACGGGCTGGATTTCTGCACGATAAGCGCTTCAACTTGTCATCTCCATAAGTGGCGTATTTAGGGGGTTGGCAGGTCTCCCTAAAATAAAAAACTATCCATTTAGAACTTTTAAAAATTTTAAAATTTTAAATTAGTAAAGGTAAAATTACACTTTGACCCCCTAAAATGATAAAATTTTATTTAATACTTTAAAAATTATAAATATATAGGAAAAAAAAAATTACAATTTTAATTTCGACCCTCTAAAAAATTTTTGTGACTTCACCCTCGATCTCCATCATCGTTATCATCATATTGAGCTTCATCTTTATCTTCAATTGAATCTCTGTAGTCTTATTGATCCTCCACGCTAAATTAAAATAAGTCCTAAGTTGCCATTATGGGTTGCCACTTGATGTAATCGGTGTATACAATGATGCCCCATCACTAAAGTATAAAGATGCTAGTCGTGTTTGCGAGACAATCGGCGAACTTAGAACATAAACTAGTGTTGAACTTGGTGGAGCCGTATGAAATGATGTGAAACTCGATGAAGGTGCATAAAACGATAGTAAGGTTGGCGATGGTGTATAATATGATGCTAGAGACAGTGATGACAGATAATATGGTGATGTTAGGGATTGGTGTCCTAATTATAATTTATTCATCATTTATATTTATAATTTTCAAATAGATTAATTTAATAAGATTCTATTAATTACATTAATATCATTTGTATTTGTTTTCAACGTTTTTAGCGCGCAAAACAAAATGTAAGTAAATATCAACTTTGTGATTACCTAACATTTAACTAATACTACGTTGCATTATTGTCTCTAAAAAATGCACTGCAATTATTTATTATAGGGTCTATTATTTTGCACATTATTAATGAAAACCAGGTGTCTTTAATAAAATAATAATAATTTTAATAGTATATATTAACTATTAAATTCGAAATTTGAAATCTAAAAAAAAAAAAACATATATATAAAAATTAAAATTTTTAAAAAATATATAATAATTAAATTATAAATTTATAAAGAATTGATGAATATATGGCATATTTTAATCATTTTGCCTTTTTTGGTAGGGAAATTTTCCGGTGGTCTTTCCAAATAAAATATTAGTTGAGAATCTAAGAAGATATATATTTGCAAGTATCCAAGAGTTTATATTATTCTGACTTTTCCGTTCATATATCACATATATACTCGGCTTAAAAAACTTTATATCTTGTACCCAAAACTTTAAAGTGTCCAAACAGATTTCTTTTTTCTTGTAAGAGATTAAATTTACATGGGTTAATCCATTTTTTTAAGCCTGAACATTGTAATAATTTCTATATTGGGTTCAATTTTTTTGTCAGTCATTGAACTTAATTTTAATGTTTTTATATTTAGGACTGAATTTATTCAACTTAAGTTAAATTTTAAACTTGATCTTTATTTTTACATTAGGGTTTAAAGTTTTTTTATCCAAGTTTTTTTCAAAGAGATATAAAAGTTAATCTGAAAAAAATATCCAAATCTCAATTTGGAAATAATTCCTAAATTCAAAATTTAATTTGGAATTTTGAATTAAAAAGAGTTTAAACTTCAATGTAAGAATATTTTTTAAATTTAGAGATTAATTTAAAAAAAATTTGAACTCTAGTATGAAATAATTACAAAATTCAAACACCAAGTAATACATCAATCCTAAAAATATCACCAAATCAAAAGTAAAAAGAATGGAATGTCTAAAAAAAGAATGGAGTGCAAGTTTCTGGGTCAAGAAGGATTGGATGAAGCATTAAGACATTAATTATTAATACTGCTTGAAGTATGCGATTAATTGAAAGCCACACCAAAATGGTGATTGAGTTGACAAATGTTAATAATAATTGTAGTAGGTGATTAATTGAAGCCCACACCAAAATGGTAATTGAGTTGACAATAAGCATGAATAAGAAGAATGCCAATGAACGGACAGTGGCGATCATTTTCTTATCTTCATTATCTTGAAATGGAAAACGAAGGTTCAAAACGTGACGACGGCATAGGCCAACATATTTGGGGGAGGCCCACCAAGGACTCTATGACACTCCCTCACGTGGATGTGGGGTCAGGACCAGGAGTAGCCACAGTCCCAAGTGGAGCCACCGCCCTCCAATAGCCCATTTCTATAGTTAGAAGCACTCACTGGCATCGAATCAAATCCTCCCCTCGCATCGCATGGTAGAACTAGAACAAATATTGAAGAAAAAAGCGTGTACATCACGTGATCAACCTTATGGTTCACGTGCCCCTATGTTTTCTTGCCTTGTACTTTTCTTTTCTTTTCTTTTTCTATTCCCTTTTCTTTAGGTGGAAAATTTTGTTTTTCAGGCAGAAATTAACAGGGTCGACGAAGCAAAACCGTGACCAATCAATCCTCTAGGAGAAAACAGACAGATAGATAGAGAGCGACAGTGCTGAGGAGGGTCTCACGCCACCACAATCATGACTACGACGAAAGCCCCAAACTCAACCAACATTAAATGCATGTCAATTGGAGAACCAAATCCCATATTCAAGACGCCCGATTTTCGAAGTCTTTCGTTTTCAAGACTGGCGTGTCTGCCTGAGAAACCCCAGAAATTTCCTCGCCTGGTCTCTTGTAACAGTGTTCGGCCAAATAAAGACCATATCGTCTTCTATTTTATTTGGGCTTGCTTTGTTCTTTGGTCCCATCACCCATGCTGATGAAAAAGACCACAATGGCAAATTAGTTTCGTGATATTACACCGAACAGCGGATGGTGGGGCATAGAAAAAGGAGTGGTGGAATAGGGGGAAAAAGAAAAAGAAAATTGAAGACATCTCTTGCCGTGATTGTGGTGAATAGAGACTTGCGTAAAACATGAAGAAACTAACTCCATAACCGGCCCCTGGACACAAACATACTTTTTAAGTTAAATAATTCGACACAATAAGTATAATGCCAAGGATAAGATCACCGGGATTATCGCTCCCGCTAATCTCTGCAAATATGCAGTGGCAAACAACATTACAACAAAGAAAATTATACCATCGTTTTCCTTCATTTACGATGAACTTGGAAAGATAACCGACCAAATCTTGATCAGAATATACCAGTGGCTCCATCTCAGTTCGCAGATAAAAGCCAACAAAAGAGTTGCTACAGATATCAATATTGGAATCTCCAAAATGCTTTCTGCATTCAAAATCCACTTAAAATGCTTGGGAGGAAAAGTCTCATTTGGGGGCCATAAATCTAATTATCCGTAGTCACAGAGATTCTTTACATTTTTTTATATCTAAAAGAATAAAAATCTATCACACTACTCCAGCACCATAGGCATCAAGAACGGAAGTACAGTCCACGCAAACAAAAAGTGATTGTCCACTATTACAGATAAGGTTCTAATTCTATTGGGTAAACTAAAGTGAATAATCAAGGAGCTAAAGTAGAATAAGGAATTAGGAAAATATATGGACATGCAAAATTTTCTAAGTCAAACTTCTTATGTCATAGGATGTCAAGTCAATCTTCAGGCTTCTCAGTTTAGTATATACCGTTCAAGCACTCAGCTATTACATGTTTCAGCTGGAGCATCTTTTCCCTCGCCGACTGCATTAAATCAGGATGATCAACATGTATGTTATTCAGGGTATAAAACATTCAGTTATAAACCACAAATGAAGAATTTGAGTGCTAAAAATGAATGGTCTATGAAGAATATACTAAGTATGAGAACTCAGCAGAAAGTGGGTAGCAACTGATAGATTCCTGCATAAACTTGTTAACCATCAGTACTTAGCGATGGAACTCCATAAAAGCATGCTGTATACCCAACAGCATAGATTACCAAGTCCACAGAAATCTTACAGTCTACTCACCCAATTAATATATCTAAACCTACACGCCAATGTTTGGTAACTGTATCACCATATTTCCAGAACCAAGCATTTGGCAGTGGGTGCCCAACGTAATATTTGGATTACACATGGTGCCTGAATTGCGGAAACGCTAGTGCTAATATAAACAGAAATAAAAAAAACTTGCCTCACGGACAGCTTTGATTCTTTTTTCAGCATTATTGATTTGGATTTTAGCTGTTTCTTCCGCATGCATGAGAAGCTTCCGGTGTGACACTTCTGTAATATGATTATACATCAGGCATTCAAAATGCACAATATTGTTTAATCATAATACTATCTTTATACATGCACTAAAGACTGCCAAACTCAAACATAATTCTATGACTATACATCGAATTGTAATTTCAAATGAACTGTTAGCTGCTTCTAAAGCTAAGTAAGCGGTTTAATGTTGCAGTGTAGCCAGTTTTTAAAATGTTACAGCCTGCAATAAATAATTCTAAAATACAAGAATATGGCGGTGAAAGTCATAAATACTATATTCCTGAATGCAACCACTAATGCTGAGTTTTCAAAACGTAAGTGTTAACGGGACCTAGAGCACCATGGTATTTATTAATCCTTAAGACCAATGTTCATAATTGGGATGCGTCGCAATACCCTAGATGATGTCATATCCAAGAAACACTGAAATAAAAGTAATTTATGTAAAACGAAATAGCCATGCATTCAGAATCAATCAATATCCCAATGAATCCCAGATGTCCCAAGAAATATCCCACATAAAATTACTCCATAACCACCAACGAAAAGTGCAATGAAAATAGCTTCACCACCAGGTATCGGTAACAAGGAAAGCATGCTGTCTCGTAATGGGCAAATGGAGTCACATTTTTGCTTGAGCAATATGGAAACATCTACAAAAACAATATGCAATAACGCAGTCATAGTTAAGGAATTTATTCAAAATAATTAAAACTTGCCGTACTTTGTTTCTTCATGATTCCCTTTAGTTCATTTTGGTGAGCTTCCATCCCTTCAAGGATACTACTGCAATCCAATAGATGACGATGAATATCCTCCTTGAACTTTTCAAGTATCAGCTTCAATAGTTCTTGTTGCTCTGTGAGAAAATAAAGCAAATCAAAAAGAAAATCATCAAGGCCTCCTTGACAGTTAAATTTACTAAAATATAAAATAAGAGAATCCATAAGACCGATAGCACTCCTGTCTCAAGGTTATTATAATACAAGTGCAAATGAAAAGAAAAGAAAGGTCAAACTGTGTTAGAACGGATACACTGGCATTGCTTGCTTTCCACCATATATCAATAATCATGTTTCTCACAGAAAGTACGATCCCCATACATGCCTTTTGGTAAAAGCATGTGCGTTCTCAATAAAAACATGACTGCATGTTAATAGAATGCCTCTGATACAAAACCTTGTATGTCATGCTTAATCCATAGGCACATATATGTGCTACCAAAGTAGACATTCAAACACCAAGGCTAAATGTAGATCATTGTGCCAGACCAGTGAACTACAAGTAGAAAGGCACGTATTTGGGGCTCTTAATCTGTAACATTGAGATTGGTAAAATAAACAAATAATTTAGTTCATGATACATATAAGAACTTTTTCAATACAAATAGTAGCCAATGGAATCTTATTAAGGTCAATCAGGCTAATTAGTTAATAAAAAAATGTCACCTTGCAATCTGGTTTCCAGGCGTTTCCTTTTTGTTTTGCTGAAACAAGCCAACTTCCCTCTGAAAGATAATGAAAAACAAAGCTTAAGTATCAAAATGTTGGGTAAGCAAAGCTTTCAGTTTTAAATACATACACATCAGATTCAATCTGAGCCTCAGCATTCAGTAACATTGACTTCATCTCCTCAGAAATGGACATCAAAATCTCGGTGGACTTCTTTGTAGTAGATGAGTCTATTTTGCGTTTAAATGTTTCTAAAGCCAAAGCTAACAATGTAATAGCCCTGAAACATTACCAAGCAAAAGTCAACTCAATCAAGAAGATGGTCCACATATACTAACAGCAGGTATTTCTTAATCTTTGTTTAGATATAAATGAGGACCTTGTCAATTCATCTTCTTGGTCTTGTTCCAAGTGTTCCTGGAACCAACAGCTTTCTCCAATTCCTGCCCCTTCTGAAGAAAAATAGAGAAGAATTACGTTAGAAAGAAAGCGAGGGGTAGGTAAGAAGAGCAGTAGATGTTCAAATGTTAAGAAGTTGTGCCTTTTTGGGAGGGTGAGGTGGGACTGAATTGACTAAGTTTGACATCTTCATTTCGAAGCCATTTGATTGGGCAATGCACGAAATTTGGTTTCTCAGAAATAACTGTCTCCGGTGAGATCAGATTTTCTCTGTGACCTTGACAACATCATCAGATAGAGAATCAAAGGAGTATCCATTGAGAAGGAGAATCCAGAAATCAGAAAAGAAGATGAAATAAGAAGGATCTATGCTGATGCATAACATTATACACAAAGCACAGTGGGTTGAGCATGTGAAATTAATTAAGCATGCAAATTGAGAAACACAGCCAAGTAGACTAGGAAAACTTGGAGCAACAGCCTTATGGGACAGGTTACCAAGAATTCTTCTCCAAAGGATAAGTTACCATGAATTTAATAGTTTAATCATTCATGGCACAGTATTAAAATAACTAACAGCAATCCCAAGGGTGAAGTAGTTTTATGATATGATTTTTGCTCTACACAGTTTCCCTAGAGAGAATACAAACGTCCAATCACAAAGACATATGCAGAGGGTGTGATATCAAGAAAGAGGCCAAAATTAAACTGCAACTTACCAATCTTTCTACTTATGGAAAATACAACAATTGATGATGAATCAGTCAGCAGTAATAAATCAGGTAGAATGTCTAGCATGTGAGCTAGAAGGGCACATATGAACTCTTCTCATCCAATTAATAGATTATTAGAAGTAATTACTGGTAAGTCATATCCCAAATGGAGTTCCCTAATAAATGTTAGGAGAAATATATTGTGTTCCAGAGAAGCATTTTATATACTTACAATCATAGTTTTTAATAATGGGTGATCCTTCTTCAAAGTTCCCTGACCACTGCTGTTCTGATGCCGATGATGATTCAGATACTGCATCAATTGTTTCCTTACCAGGCATTGGCTCACTGAGGGAAGAATTAGTATGCTTCCCTGTACCTTCCTGGAACTCAATAAGGAAGCACAAACTCAAGTTTAGATATATATATTCAACTCCCATATCAGAATCCTGAAAGATTAGTTAAGGATACAGGTGACTGAGCTTCTGCGTTGGATTTAGTACTAAAAGGTCCAGAAGTTTGGAAAGTCCTGAAGCTCCCAAAATTTCCAATGGTAAGTCCTCTCTTAATGGGTACAGGACTGCAAGTACCTTGCTCTATCTCAACAGTTTTTGGTGTTGGGCTCGCAGAAGTATTTAGATTAGGTGTTTTGAATCCAAAAGTTGGACTTCGGAAATCATCTTGTGTTTGTACAAAATTCCTCAAGGATGTAATTCCCTCATCTTCTTGTTTATCCCCTTTTTCCGGTGATGGTGGATTGTCAAAATTACTCTGCTGGTTTCTCTCATTGGACAATGGAGAATGAAAAGTGTCGTTTTCTTGAACCTTCTCAAAGTTTTCACTCCCCTTCTCACTAAAGGAGTCAGGAAGGCTATCGATCTTATTACCAAGTATAGAAGTCTTCTCTGCAGGCAGTGGAGTTTCACTCCTATATGTTGTTTGCTTAATTTCATCTGCATTGTTTTCTTCAGGAAAACAGAACTGATGTGGATCAATTTTAGAACTTTTCTTCTCAGTTCTCTTTTCCTGGGGCAACAATGAACCACCATTGACAGTACCAGCTAGCTTTGCAGGCGGTGGAGTTTCAGTCCTATATGTTGTTTGCTTAATCTCATCTGCAGTGTTTTCTTCGGGAAAACAGACCTGATGTGGATCAATTTTAGAACTTTTCTTCTCAGTTTTCCTTTTCCGGGGCAACAATGAACCACCATTGACAGAACCATCTAGCTTTGCAGATCTTCCTTCACCGAAAGAGAAGATGCTATCTCCATCTTTCTGCTTGGAGGATAAACCAATTTTAGTGTTGGCAAGCTGAACTTTAGCGGGCGGTCGCTTTTGGATCAAGGGACAGGTTACTGGTCTCTTAACAGTCTTATTAGGATTGTCTGAAACAGTTTCTACGGTAACTGAATTTCGTCTTGGCTTTACAGTTGTGTCTCCCACATGATCAGAACTTTTCTCTTGTTTTAAATTATTGACAGTGACCTTATGAGACTGTAAACTAGATTGCAAACTTTTTGGTGAAGAAACAGTGCCTAACAGCTCCTGCAGCTTCTGTTTCAAAGTTTCAGTTTGTATGTTTTGAGTTTTACCTGCCTTGTGCTCTAACTCCACTTTATCTTTCGATGCATTTGCAAAATTTAACTCCTCCACCCTCTGTGAGTTGCCATCCTTCCTGCCTTTCCTTTGGTAGGCAAGGCCATTAATGAGGCCATCAAATTTATTCTGCTTGCTACCAACATTATGTGCATTAAAGTTTTGGTTTGGAGAACAAGGAGCTGAATATGTTTCTGGCACATCCTCCACTGTATTAAGATTCGTCTGTCTACGGTTGGAAGTTTCTTCCCGTAAGGAAGCAGTCTCTGGAGCAAGAGCCTTTCTATGCAAGGATCTGGGAGTAATCCATGGAGATTTCACCTGCCCAGCATCTTCAGTTTGCTTTCCCTCAGAAGTTGTGACAACGTCCCCTTTGTTTTTTCCCTCTAAGGAAATTCCAGTACTAGGTTTGATTCTTTCTGCATTCACCCGTTTATCCTGATCTTCCTTGGTGCATCCAGGTTTTCTCTTAGCTAAATAATCTACCATAACTCCTATCGAAATCTTTCTAGATTGGCTGGATGGATGAAAATTACTGCCAAAACTTCGACAGTCACTCATCTGATCCTGAAAGGGAAAAAAATTGCTAGGCATCAGACACTAACTTTCTTGCAGCAATTATTGGAGTTGCTGTAATTTACTGGAATCTTAATGCAGTAACTAGAATACCAGTTCACTGTTATTAACTTTGCTCTATAAAGTATAAATTAAACCAATTAAAATAGTATTTAAAAGTGTCAAAATGAAGTAACTTAGACATTCCATGAAAACAAGACCTACAAACTGCAATAACTGGAAAATAATCTACTCATGAAAAACAATGCGCGTAATTGAATAAAACAGCAGAACTAATTACGTACTATTAAGTCCCTTAATGTACTACTTAAATAAAATAATAGATATTGTAAAACTAACATGTTAATCCGGTAAAACTTATGATAAGCAGGTCCTCTAACAACAAAAACTGCCGATCTGTAAGTTATTGCGTACAAACCATTGGAGCAAGAAAGAGGCGAGATGGTCCAATAAAAGGAAAATGAAGCTTAAGAAACTGATACTTTTTCCTACTTACTTCTCGTAAGCTTTGCCTCACGTCTACTTCCATTCTCACAATTTTCTCTTGAAATGCACAATTCAGAAACTGCTACTAGAAGCAACCTGTAGGGTGAGCAATTGAAGTTTAAAAGAAGAAACAAAAAGAGGAAGGTACACCTCCAGAATTCTGTTTGGTTATTGAGAAAATGCAAATTTCAAATTCATGGTTCAACTCCGTTCGAGATATAATCTTAGGAGTTCTCTCTATTTTCTCGTGAGATGCCAAGCTTTTAGCTGTTTTTTCTCTGATTTTGTTGTCTCACTCCAACCAAACAAACCCTAAAGCAAAGGAAGAAGCATCAAATCATCAGGTCTCGAAGGAAATCATAAAAAAAATAATAGATACTTAACTCAAAATCGATCATCCCATACTACAAGAAAACCAGAAAAAATATACAACGCGAATGATTCAACACTAACTGTTCACAATCACAAGAAAAATCATGAACAGTAAAAATAAAAGAAAAGAAAATCAACAGCATAAATTTGAATCCAAACAGTATAAGAAAGATAAAAAAAGGTATGAAGTAAAATCAAGGACAAAGGTGAAAGTCATAAACAGGAAAAAAAAAATGAGAGATCACCGCCATAGATTCACAACATAATTAAATTTAGATCTAAAATAAAACGTGAAATAACATTTAGAAGGATATCCGATCTGAGAATAATTGAAATTTAGAGAGATGTAATTTCTTACGGCTCACTTTTCACCGGATAATTAAAGTGCGCTGGATTTTCGATTTTGCTCGGCGACTTTGAACGACAGTTGAAAGAAGTGAAGAGAAAAGTGGACTAGCAGAGTAATACTCGTAGGGTGAGAGGGGAAAAATGGTCAGTTCTCGAGTAAATTTCTGCAAATGTGGAAAAGAAGCGGGAAAATGGAAATCTCTGTCCTGTTGTCAGCTTATTGGAACTGGAAACGCCAAAATTGCGACGTACTAAAAAGTATTATCGTATGCATGGTGCGTAATGCGCATGTTTCTGAGGCCAGTCAATTGTCTAGACTGTCCCTGTAATCCTTTTCTTATTACAACCGAGGTTTAGATGCCCAACGGATAATGGGGCGGCCCACCTAACAGATTTCATCCCCTCCGTGGAAATCTGTTATATTATCATATCAAAATTCCAATTTATCATCCTATTCTTTTTTTTCTTCCTAACATTCCATTTCTTCATACGTAATTGATTCATTCCAACTACTCACTTCTTCATAAGTTGATATTTTATTTAATCGATTTTATAATTTATATGAAAGAAGCTAATTTTACATTGATATTTGGTTTGTAAATTTTTTTTTTTTTTAAAAACCTCCTAATAATTGAATTTGAGTAGTATTGAAAAATCACTTAATAATTTGATTTGGACCTAATTGTTTATAATTACACTTTAATTTTTAGGGAGAAATAAGAATTGAACTAATTAAGTAGATAATTACATCCAAATTCAATTTTAAAAAATTATTTTATATAAATTATAAAAATTATATTATAAATTTGAACATGTATAAATATTTAGAATCTTTATAGCAAAAAAAAAAAAAAAACTCTTATATTGTAAATTTTAAAAAATTATAATATAAAAATAATTTGTATATTTTACAAAGTTAAATAATATGTATCAATTTATTTTCATAATAAACTAAAAATCGTTTCATCGGGAGATTTTTACGTTTTCTCATTTTAAACGCGGCAGGGGAGTAAAACTTTTTGAAGTGCTTGACTCAAATAAAGCTGGTCAGATCTGATTAACAAGGAAAATTGAAAGTTATGATCGATCTTATCGTCGACTCGAGCACTACCAAATTCAACGTCTGAAAAAATCATTAACAACCACAAGACAAATTCCATAATACGTACGCCGTTACTCGCAGAATTTGACTGATTAACAGCTCAGAGGTGCGAGTAATCACACTCGATATTTCCTCTTGAAGATAACACAATCTCGCCAACCACCTACTTCCAACTTTCATTCGCTAGTTATTTTAATTCAAGCGCCTTTTTCTTCCCATCCCTCTCGCTCGCCTAGCCCCACTACCAATCATGACGGCTCTAATCGACCTTTCTCTTCTCCGCTCCTTGCCCTCCGTTTCCCCTTTCTCCATACCCCACCACCAGCTTCCGCCCCGCTCTCGTAAACCTTTCAAGCTCCGATCCTCCCTCGCCGAGGGTCCCACGATTTCCTCATCTAAAATCGACGGGGGAGAATCATCCATCGCGGATTGCGTCATCGTTGGAGGTGGTATCAGTGGACTTTGCATTGCTCAAGCTCTCGCCACCAAGCACCGTGACGTCGCTTCCAATGTGATTGTGACGGAGGCCAGAGACCGTGTTGGTGGCAACATCACTACCGTTGAGAGAGATGGATATCTGTGGGAAGAAGGACCTAACAGTTTTCAGCCCTCCGATCCTATTCTAACCATGGCCGTAGGTTTCTTTTAACCCACATTTCCCCGAATTGCATTTTCGTAATTATTTTTTTATTACTGTAATTAATTATGCGATTTCTTTTATATTTTGCTGCTCAATCTTACTTCATTAAACCAGGAATTTCAGGTCACTAATTATGTTAGTGTCCATATGAATGTGTGTTTATTGTTGTAGGTGGACAGTGGATTAAAGGACGATTTAGTTTTAGGTGACCCTAATGCACCGCGATTTGTACTATGGGATGGAAAACTAAGGCCTGTGCCCTCCAAGCCAACCGACTTGCCGTTTTTTGATTTGATGAGCATTTCTGGAAAACTTAGGGCTGGGTTCGGGGCTATTGGCATTCGGCCTCCTCCTCCGGTTCGTCCTCTTTACTTTTCTTATAAGCTGTTTTCTTTTATTTGGTTATGCATCAAAAGTATTTAGCGTTCTTGTATATGCATAATGTTTGTATATATTGAAGGTTCTCATATAGCAGATTTTTGACAAAGGTGACAGGGTTATGAAGAATCGGTGGAGGAGTTTGTGCGCCGTAATCTTGGTGCTGAGGTTTTTGAACGCTTGATTGAACCATTTTGTTCAGGTGATGATTGATATCTTTATTCTCTATTATTTATTTTTTTGATTCAAGTTTTTCTTGTAGGAAACATTTGTTATTTAATCACTTCTGCGCTGAGCGTCAATTATTACATTCTTTTCAGTCTCAATTACCTTGTCATCATGGCTTGTTAATTGTCCTTATTATCTACTGGCTCTACTGGTCATTTCATAAAAATATTTTGGACATTTCTCTGTTTTATTTGCATTGTTATCAGTTATCATATACATATTTGGGTTAGTTCCATGGGATTTTGTGATGATTGATATCTTTATTCTCTATTATTTATTTTTTTGATTCAAGTTTTTCTTGTAGGAAACATTTGTTATTTAATCATTTCTGCGCTGAGCGTCAATTATTACATTCTTTTCAGTCTCAATTACCTTGTCATCATGGCTTGTTAATTGTCCTTATTATCTACTGGCTCTACTGGTCATTTCATAAAAATATTTTGGACATTTCTCTGTTTTATTTGCATTGTTATCAGTTATCATATACATATTTGGGTTAGTTCCATGGGATCTTGCTCAGATGCATAGGGGAATCAGGTTTGTTTCCTTGATATGTAAATGCTGCCTTTGTTACTGCATGTTAAGTATCTAGCATCATTTCCAACTGTGATTATAGTATGTAAAGCAGAAATAGTTGCATTTCCTGAAGTATCCTTTCATCTGATACTATTACATTAATTTTGGTGATGATTCCATTCTTTTTATGCTTAAGACATTTATTTTCAATCAATTTTAGTTATATCCTCAGTTTATTACTGGTACAATAGTGAACCACCTTCAATTTAGCATTTTCTGATCAAGAAGTTCTTGAACGTAGGAACTGATATTTAAGGTCTTGTTTTCTTTAACCACTTCTCAATTGTTATACTTGAAAAGTTGTTATTGCTGCAGGTGTTTATGCAGGGGATCCTTCAAAATTAAGCATGAAAGCAGCATTTGGAAGAGTATGGAAGCTAGAAGAGATTGGTGGTAGCATCATTGGTGGCACTTTCAAGACAATCCAGGAGAGAAATGAGACACCTAAGCCACCCAGAGACCTGTAAATTTGAATATACTGATGCTTCTTTTGTGATATTTATTTCCATCGCTGAATGGTTATCTTGCAGGCGTCTGCCAAAACCCAAGGGCCAAACAGTTGGATCTTTTAGGAAGGGACTTACCATGCTGCCTGAGGCAATTGCTAACAGGTGGCCTTGTCTCTATAATAGCTATAGCCTCTGTACTGATTCTAAATTGTCAATATGCTTTTATGCCCATCTTTGCATTTCAGGAATGAGGATCCTAATTAGTTGTCTTGAGTTGGCAGTTTGGGTAGCAATGTAAAATTATCGTGGAAGCTCTCCAGTATTACCAAATTGTGTAATGGAGGGTATAACTTGACATTTGAAACACCTGAAGGAATGGTATCGCTTCAGAGTAGAAGTGTTGTCATGACCATTCCATCCCATGTTGCCAGTAACTTGTTGCATCCTCTCTCGGTAGGTTTCATATCTTCCTTCTCCTTGCTAGACAACCTTTTATAGATGTTGTTCACATCTAGCATAGAGGATTCACTCATTTATGTTGCAATGTCTAGGATGCTAAATTATTAAAAAGCAAGTTTGTCTACCTCTATCTATATAGTTCTTCTACCAAATTTGATAGAGCACACTCTTGGCCAGGCTTGGACTACTGAATTGGGCATCTTTTATGTGGTGTGTCAGTACGCTGAATGATTGAAGATATTCTACTTTGTGCAAGTCCACTTTCTTGATAAATGTTCCATGTACTCTATGTTGTTTGTGGATCTGCTATACTTTCTTGGTATACTAGTAATGTGTATTCATACCTAAAAGTAACTTTTCCCAACAAGGGAAAATGTCTGAAGGAAATTGTTCTCTAAAAGAGTTATTGAGGCCATGTTCTCGTTCTTAACTAGTTTAGTTGACTTTAGAGTTTTACTATTATTTCTTTGATCCATTTTTATGTCCTCTTTGCAGGCTGCTGCTGCAGATGCATTATCCCAATTTTATTATCCTCCAGTCGCATCAGTCACAGTCTCCTATCCAAAAGAAGCCATTCGAAAAGAATGTTTGATTGATGGTGAACTTAAGGGGTTTGGCCAGTTGCACCCACGCAGCCAAGGAATCAAAACTTTAGGTAACTCCATTCTTCCTAAAGTAACATATCTAGTATCATACTGAACTTAAGGGATTGATTAACAAAACAACTTGCAGGGACGATATATAGTTCATCACTTTTCCCCAATCGAGCTCCATCTGGCAGGGTGTTGCTCTTGAACTACATAGGAGGAGCTACCAACACTGGAATTTTGTCCAAGGTAGACATCTTTTAATATCTATAATTTGAGTTTTTGTTGAGGACAACACAATTTTGGATAAGGACGGAATTTTGGTAGATGTTATCCCTCTAGAGGGTATTAAGGACCTTTATGATCATGGACTAATTTACCCAGCCTACCAGCAATCTTTAAATATAGGATGGTCAAGATTATTGAAGGCCCAAATTTTATCACTAACTATGATGTGTCACATGAACCTACAAATATTGTTTTCCATGATTTTGCTTGATACTGATGCTGTATTTTTCCTGCAGACTGAAGGGGAACTTGTAGAAGCAGTTGATCGTGATTTGAGAAAAATGCTTATAAATCCTAATGCAAAGGATCCTCTTGTTTTGGGTGTAAGAGTATGGCCAAAAGCCATTCCACAGTTCTTGGTTGGTCATTTGGATCTCCTTGATACTGCAAAAACGGCTCTCAGGGATTCTGGGTTTCATGGACTGTTTCTTGGGGGCAACTATGTATCTGGTGTGGCATTAGGACGGTGTGTGGAAGGTGCTTACGAGGTTGCAGCTGAAGTGAAGGAATTCCTGTCACAATATGCATACAAATAATTTTGAAATTCTTATCGGGCTGCAAATGTAAAAGTCAGTTAGTGGATAGTATCTCTTCAGCTAAAAAATTGGGTAGGGTTTTTGTTTTTAGTTCCTTGACCACTTTTAGGGGTTTTCATTAGAACTTCATATTTGTATATCATGTTGCAATATCATTCTTGATAGCGGTGTTAATTTTCTCATCCCATGATCAGTACCGATACTAGGCATTTGAGGCATCACGTATCAAAGGATTTGATCTTCCTAACATGCTCTTTTACCGTCGAGCATACATGCTGTTTATCAAGGTTGCTCCTGTTCCTCTAGAAAGGGCTTGCGTTAGGGCTAATTGATTTGATCGGTCAGGCTGACCGGTTCAGTAAGTCATAATTGGTTCTTGAATAGCGAATTCTTGTTGCTGGTCTCTTCCGTTTCATGTAATCATAACACCCAAGTCCCTTAACTTTTTGTTATATTTGTTCTTTTGGGAGCCCGAATAAGGAGTCATTCTAAAATTTTTGCCAAGAAGAACATGCCTTTTGTTTTATTTCTCACCCAGAGTTCCCTTCTGCATGGAAATTTCTAGTTAGGCTTTTAAGGAAAGCTTCATGTTTAGCCTGAGACTGGGCGGCGGATTTTTTTTTTTTTTCATTGCTCATGAAGCAAAGGCACCTGAAGTTTATTGACGCTTTAAAAACGGATCAATAATTTCAAAGTAAGTAATTGAAAAAAATTATAGGGAAAAAAACAAAGAAAAAGTTTTACCGCAACCCCCAAAATGGAATAATACTCCCACTCTCTTCACACGGGTTTATCCTCGACAATTTTTGTATTTTGAAATATAAAGCAATAGCAAGTTTGACCCACAATACTCGATTAAAAAAACCCCCACAAAATAACTGTAAAAGAGGAAAAAAGAGTTTTTCTTTTTTAAATTATAATTAGAAATTTTAAAATTCGAATTTAGATGTCACTATTTCGTTCGCAAACTAAACTCATGTTTTGCTTTGTTAAAAAAACTTTAGGTTGAAACAGTAGTGTGTTTAAAGGGACAGAAAAAAAGTATTGGGAACAGTAAAACAAAAGGCTTCCCATCCCATGGCCATGATGGCCCTTCGAAGCTAACACAGATTTGGGCAAGAAACAGTGGGGGACATCAGCTTTTGCTTTTTCTCATCTTAGATGTTCCTTACTGTAGTTTCTTTGCTTTACACATTTCTCTCTCGCAAAATTGGCGTTTCTTTTGGTGCAAGCCAATCTTTCTTGTTCCCCTTTTTCTTAGAGTTAATTATTAACGTGATAGATACACAACGATAATAACCAAACCTTTTATTTTTAAGGTAAAACAAGAGTTCCCTTTCCACGTGGGGAAAAATATTTTTATTTAAAAAGAACAACAATTTGTGTCTTTTTCTTTTTCTCCCCCCCCCCCCCTTACAAAATTGATTTGGAATGCATAACTTCATCATGAGATCTTTTAAATTCTGTTTTATGGAAAATTAAAAGTTCTTTGATCAAATTTTGGATGAATAATTAATTAAAGAATTATTATCATGTACATCTAAGGTAGAATTAAAGTTGGCTTAAGAAGCTACTATGTGACTTTTTTTTATTTGTTTTACTTTTATGTAATTTGCAGTTTTTTAATTTCACACCTCGATAATGTTCTTTATTAAAATAAATTAAATAGAATATTTACATTTTGTAATAAATATTATTTTACCATATAAAATTACTAATATTTCAATTCAAATATTGTTTATCAAAAGAAAAATCAAACATTTATGCCATGAGGTGGTGACCAAACATTTATACCCGTGTTGTGCATGAATACTTGAACTTGGACACAAGAGAAGCAAACGCAAAACAGAACCCGCACATGGAGCCTCCTTGAATTAAACTCCCAAAAAACAAAAAGTTAAAATTATAAGATAAGACGTCTACATGTCGGCTGCTCTGACGACATATCATCCCAACCATGGCCAGGAATATGAAAGAACTGCCTCTCTTGATCTCTACCATTATTTACTGCCACTGTTTTCCATTATATACACAGTATTTCCTTCTCTTTCTGGTTATTTAAACCAAAGGTGGCGGCTTTTGCTCTTCAGTCTTAATTCCCACATCTCAGAAAATGAGAAGGGCGATTAGTTATTGTTCATCTTCTATAGACAGCAGCAACCACTTCGATTCCTCAAGCACTGCTACTGCTGCTTCTTCCTCCTCGCAGAGGGACCATGACACCGATCTTAGCCTTGGTCTTAGCATTTCAACCTCTCCTCTTTATGCAAGGTGCGTGTTTAGTTATTTACTCACCATCATCTTCAAAAGATACACTACCATTTGTTTTGGGTAAATTGGTACGTATAAATGTATATCAGGAAGCAAAGATCACTAATAAAGCCGCTGCGAAGGCTGGAGCTTGCTGAACAAGATGAGTGCAACAGTGCTACTTTTTATGTCAAGGTTT
The DNA here is from genome assembly GCA_039519145.1 of Kokia cookei. Taxonomy (NCBI): domain Eukaryota; kingdom Viridiplantae; phylum Streptophyta; class Magnoliopsida; order Malvales; family Malvaceae; genus Kokia; species Kokia cookei. Next base: position 3,455,871 of record CM076908.1, on the reverse strand, counting down.
ACATGGAAGGAATTCCTATTGGTAGAAAAGTAGACCTGTTGGCTCACCGGAGTTACTGTGACCTCATAAAAACTCTCGAACATATGTTTAATACAAACCTCATCTGTTAAGTTTCATCTTTCTACTTCTTGTGTTTCCTTCGTTAAAAATGCAACAGCTGTTTTCTCTTTCCCCCCTGAACAAAAGTTTTGACAAATCCACGCAGGGGCTGAGGCTGAGGTGAATGGAGATCATTTCGAGGAATATCATGTACTAACATATGAAGACAAGGAAGGGGATTGGATGATGGTTGGTGATGTTCCTTGGCAGTGAGTAAACAACATTTCCATATGTCAAAATTCTGTTATGTCTTATATTAATGTGGTGATGGTGATCATTCCTTATAGTACACCACAGCTGAAGCTGTTCTATCTGTGCATGTACTGTAGGATGTTCTTGTCAGTTGTGAGGAGATTGAAGATAAGTAGATCAAGTGCTGAACTTTGATAAAAAAAATTGTTTTTTCATTTTCGGTGGACTGAAAATCAATAGGAGATGCGTAGGCAGAAAATATATGGTGGGATATGTATAGGGTTTTTTAAAAGAAAGGTAACATGGACACATATACTAGAATGATTGAGTAACAAGCATCAGTCTTGTCTTTGGGCTGTAAATCTTTCATTGGTGATGGATTATAATGTTTTTACTTAAGGAAAGCCTTTTAAACCAATTTTATTTTATTTTGATAAGTTTTGTTTTGTATTATCTAAAATGAGCGATGAACTGCTAATAAATTACAAAGGCTGCAACAGCACTCAGGATCCTATTTACAGCCTTATAGTTTATATTCCCCCAGTTAGTACAGTATCATCTCTATTTATATTCTTACCTATAAGTCTCTTATGTACAATCTCATTAATAGTATTTAATATTGACAATAAAGTCTTCACTAGCTTGTTGTCCTTTGAATTGTCTTCTATTCCTCTCTCTTCAGCCCAATAGTCCATGTAGAAGGAATAGGCGAGTGAAGGCCTGGAAACTTTTGGTTCTTGGGCTGTATTGGCTGATTCGAACGTCATTGTCAGTTTATGCTTTGACGTTTTCTGGGTTTTTTATTAAAATAATACAAAAAAAAAATATTATATACCAAAATAATATATCTCCCCATTATTTATTAAAATGGTACACTTGGGAGGAGTGGTGTCATTTGGGTAGGTGGCACCACTGTGGATGTCTGACACAAAAATTATTTTATTTGTTTAATATTAAACAACACCCGATAAAATATAAACCCGGTATTTAAATACGGAAGTGGTACAAGGGGTGGTGCCTATCTGACAGGCGGCACCAAATGTGCCTACCTAACATGCCTACTGGGTAGGCGGCAATAGTGATGCCTTTGTCAAAACTATTTAAACCCCCCATAAGATCAATTTAAACACAAAAAAGAGAAGCAAATTTTAACAACAAATTTTTGAAGAAGGAAAGGAAGCAAAAGTTTTGAAGAATAAAAGGAAGGAAAAGTTTTGAAGAAGAAAAGGAAACAAAAGGTTGGCAGAAAATTTTAACCGTAATTCTATTTATAATAAATAATTTTTTATATTATTTGTGCAAAAAATATTATTTATTTCTTTTAACAGATGGAAAATCAATTTTTCGTATGCGTTTATTTCGATGGTAAAATTTTGACAACAACAGTTAGATGTGTATTTGAATGTCGTCAATAACTAGCAATGAGATTTAGTAAAAATGTCTCGGTGGATAATATGAAGGCAAAGATTAGTGAAAAATTTGCTAGACATTGTGGGAGAAGGATCTCAAAACTTTTCTATAAGTTTCCAGTTTCAATAGATCCTATCAAATTTACCGAGATGGAACTCGTAGACGATGAAGATGTTGAGACAATGATTGCTCTTTATTGTGGGAATTAGAGTAATGAAAATGCACTGATTCAGTTATTTGTTGAGCTAACTGATGTTAAGAGAGCTGAAGATCTCACTCCATTAAATATGATGGCTCCGACATCCTACGTTGATAATCAATCTGTAACTCGTGGGATCAGTGGGATCAATATTGATCTTAATGTTGCACCCGATAATGATGCGGATGGTGATAATGAATATGATAGTAGTGATCCTTCTGATCACGAGGACGATATTGATAGTGATCCCGACATGGACGAGGTCCCGGATGATATTGATGAGGAAGGCCTGAAGACGAGGTCTCGGATGGTCAACGTATTGTGATGCATAATTATCCTGCTGAGGCACACATGTCACTTATAGACCTTGATGCGGCATATGCAGCCGATTTCGAAGAGTACCCTGATATAATGCCTGCTCACTGATTGACACTTACACCAGAACCTGAACAGTTGTTCGTGGGTCAAAGGTTTGACTCAAAAGAAGAGTGCGTATTTGTCATTAAGCGATATAGCATGAATTTGTCAGTGAACTACAAAGTCGTTGTGTCTAAACCGACATTATATATTGGAGAGTGTTGGACAGAAGGCTGCAATTGGCAGGTACGAGCTGCATTTATCCAAAAGTCGCAAAAGTGGGAGATAAGAAATTTGTTAGGCCTCACACATGCAGTTCAACACGTTTGTCAGAAGATCACCGGAAACTCGATTCCAGAACTATTTGCACACATATCATGTTAATGGTGAAGGATGACCCGACCATCAAAGTTTCTACACTGATTGTCGAGATGCAAGCACGATTCTATTACCGAGTTTCATATCGAAAAGCATGGATTGCGAAATAGATGGCAATGGAATAGTTGTTCGGTGATTGGGATGCATCGTACAATAAGCTGCAAGGGTGGATAGCCGCAATGCGACAATACGTGCTTGAGACTGTGATTGAGTTGGTGACACGACCTTATTATGGTCCGGATAACAACTTACAATCGGGAAAAAGAATTTTCCAGTATATATTTTGGACGTTTGATCCCTGTGTTAGAGCATTTCCTCACTGTAAGCCATTTATCCAGGTAGATGGGACCTGGTTATACGGGAATATATGCAGATTCTACTAATTACGGTGGCTCAAGATGGGAACCAGAACATGCTCCCGATAGCATTTGCTATTATGGACAAAGAAGATATGGAATCATGAGAATTCTTTTTGATGAACCTGCAAAGGTACGTTGTTCATAACGATAATATTTGCATCATCTTCGATAGAGGGAAGGGGATTATTGATACCATTAAACGTACCGGTGTACCATGGAGATCGGTTTATTGTAGCCGACACATTGCGACCAACTTTCAAAAAGAATATAAGAATGTAGACTGGCGAAGACGACTTTTGAGAATGAGTAAAGAAATTTTGTTTTAAGTTATATTTTTTTATGTTTTAATTCGAGCGCATAACTTATGTTTTCTTAATATTCCTACATCGTACGAGTTAAAGCCATACCAATTCCAGCAAAAAAATGACTAGACTTGAGCGTGACATGAAAGGTGAAACGAACAAGTCGTTGCGAGAGTGGTTGGGTACCATGGAGCCGTGGCAATGAGCTCAAAATTTTGATGACGGATATCGATATGGTCAAATGACGACCAACCTGATAAAGTCGGTTAATGGCGTGTTCAAGAGAATACGATATCTGCCGATTTCATCTGTGTTCTCGGCTACGTTCTACAGGATGGCTACTTTGATGCCAGTAATGGGGACGCGACAAATCGACCAGATGAACGCCAGACACGTTTTTGTCGAAACAGTCAGAAGCAATGGATGCAAACCGTCAGAGAGCGAGGACGATGAACGTTGAAATATATTCACTACAATTTCAACGATTTCAAGTTACAAAGGCAATTGGGCGAAAACCTGGTATCCCACCTAGGTCATACGGGGTTGATTTGCAGAACAGACACTGCGATTGCAGGAGGTTCGATACACTTCGTTATCCATGTGCGCATGTCGTTGCAGCTTGTGCTAAAGTGTCACTCAATGTTGAATAGTTTATCGACCCCGTTTACACTCTCTAGCGCACGTTATGTATTTGGGAAAACGAGTTCCCTGTCTTGCCTGACTTGTCCACATGGGAGGTGCCTCCAACGACTTTCGAGCTTATATCGAACAAAGGTTTACGAAGGAATCCGAAAGGTCGTCCGAATGTTTTCAGAATCCGCAATGAAATGGACATTATGGAGAAAATAGACGGCAGCAAGTTGTGTGAAATATGTAGGCTAGCTGGGCATACTCGACGTAATTACCCCCAACGAACCTACCATATTAGTCAGTCATCCGGATTGGGCCCGGCTTAAGCTATTTTTATTTATCATTTTTCTATCGGAATTAATTAAGTTTATGATTGAATTTGAAATTAATTCTATTTAAATTTGAATTTATTTAATAATTTTTATGTTTGAATTTATTTAATGAGGTTTAGCAAATGACATTAAATGATCATAAGTAGTTGTTGTGTAGAAAAAAGAAATACAAAATATTTGCATACATAAACATAAATAAGAACATAAACATAAATATAAACATATTTAATTCTAAGGCCCATCTCATCGCATTTGATGGTTCGATGGTATGGTTCTAGGAATAAAACGTTGTGGTTGTAACACCCCTTAACCCTAAACTGTCGTCGAAACAGGGTTACAGGGTATTACCAGACATATCGAACAACTTACAAATAATCAATAAATAATTAATGAATATACTCTAAAATAATCATAAAATTTCTTAATTAAACCCTCGAGGCTCAAAACACGTATTAGAAGAGAATTGGGACTTGTTTTGGTGCTCTGTAGATTTTTTTTTTGTAAATTTTTTTCAAACGCGATATAACCCCTTTACAAATATCTAACATTTCCTGCAATTTCAAACCGCAACCAAAACAATTTATACTCAAATTCACCTAAATCATAATCATTCTATTAACATATTAATCCAATAATTAAACATTCTTAATATTATTCAAAATTTACTAATAACTTTATTCATTTTTTTTTCATTCAAACATAATACCAAATTTTATAATATACTCTTTACCATTTTATTAAACTAATATATATATATATATTTACAACCAACATTACATGCATATACATGTAACCTATACAACACCTAGTACATGTCACTTTTACCAAAAGAGGAGAATTACATCACCGAGTTTATACTGAGGTCAATCAATCTGGATGCTGAACCAATACCTTAATTTCTACTAACCTACGCACGGAAACAACCATACGCTGAGTATTTCATACTCAGTGGTATTACTATAATTCAAATTATAAATAACCAAATAAATTTCACATAATCAATCATATAATACATGAACACATATTATCTTAATTTATACACCACTTTCTTTTCATGTCAATATCAAATCAATTTAACCATTTCATTCTCATTTCTCAATTTCATCACATATCACTTTATATGCCTCAATTTTTCATTTTTATTTAATTTTTCTTTTTCACATTGTTTACCCCTATTAACAAGACTCGGACCTTAGCGGATACACGGATCCAACCAAACACACCAGAATGGCACTCAGTGCCTGATTGGATAGTTCGAAGCAATAAAGTGACACCCAATGTCTCATCGGCCTAGCAGAAGTAAAGTGGTACCCAATACCTCAACGAATCTATCCGAAGTAAAATAATGACACCCAGTGTCTCATTGACTCAAGGTCGAAGTATCCCTGAACTCTTCCAATCCTATGACATGCTAACTATATTTGACTTAGCCCGACTAGTTAATAGGGACTTTCAATTTACAATTCATAGCACTTCCAATTTCAATTTCACTTATTAAATATAAATATCTAAATAAACATTAAATAATGAATAATTGAAATTATAGTAATACAAACCCAGATTTCGCGATTACTCCTCGATAACTTTCTCCTTTCCTTTTTGTGCCGATGCTTTGGGTTCTTTGCTAGCTACAAAAATAATAATAATAATTTCCACTATTAATTACAACACTAATTTATAATAATAATTGAATTTCTATCCAATTTATATCTTAATTCCAATTTAATCCTAATTAACTTTTTTTTTTCTAATTCAATTCATACTTTATTTTCATTCAATTTCCTTCCATATTCTACTTAACTATCTAGTGTTCATAATAAACCCTAATTTAAAATTTCTTTCAATTTAATTCATCTATTACAAAGCTTATAGCTTCTTTTACAATTTAATCCCTTTATCAATTCTAACTTGAAATTCATTCAATTAAATCCTAATTCACTATTTTGTTCAACATGAACTATGTTCAAAAACCTTAAAACTTCCAAGAACTCAACTTAATTTCATCAAAACTTTGTTCTAAAGCTTCTAAAACATCTAATTTAAGAGAAAATGGCTTAATTGACTTACCAATTAAAGATTAAAGCTTCAAAATCCTAGTTTTCCCTTTTTCTTTTTCCTTCCCTTTCTTTCTCCCCTGTTTCGTTTGAGCCTCTGTTCTTCCTTCTTTTGTTTCTTTTTTTTTTTTTTTTCCTTTCTTTATTCTTTTATTTCTTATATATATATATATACTAGTTAATAATAAAAAATAATACCAATTAAATAATAATTTATATTATTATATTTTAATATTAATTAATAATAAATTAAAATCAAGAAAAATCTTTAGATTTTTCTTTGTTTGTCGCCTCAATTTATGCAATAGGCATAATTGCCATTTTAATCCTTATTTCTTTCTTTTAATCTATAATTAGACTTTCACCATTTATTCAATTTAGTCCTTTTTATTAATTACTCTAAATTAAATTAAATTTACCTAATCAAAACTTAATTAAACACACTACTAAACTTATAATTACTCCTAATAATTATTTACGAACTCGGTTTACTAAGATGGAGGCCCTATAACACACTTTTTCAGGTGCCTGTGAATTTAGGTCATTACAGTGGTGGTCGACGAGCACGTTGCGGATGCTCACGATGTTCAACGTCATTGTCTTCCGCATCTTCGGGTGTTATTGATGATGATGAGCCATGGCTAAAGTTCTACAGCGGGCTGAAAGGAGTAGAGAACTGTGGTGGTATCGGGCTGAAGATATCAAACATCAAAGACGATCTCGGATCCTGCTCATCGGTGTTGGACCCGAGAAACTCTGAATGATACTCGTGCGCTGACCAACTCGTATTATATGCATTCCTTGACCACCCTAGATGATACGACTTAGGCGTCGGCTCGGTGTTATGCTCCGACTCGAGCATAGGCTCCGAATAGTGTTGCGGCTCAGGCTCAGGTTGCTAAAAGTGGTGCCCACGTGGTAGCATGAACGGGGGGACTAACATTGTTTGCCCACCATATATATATGGTTTTCCCGTTTGGAAATACCACTATCCATACTCTACGGATACCTCAAAAGTGAAATCGTGATCTATGTCACGTTGAGGTATCCACTCCGCCCGTTTCACCCACACTGCAACGTATCTTTTGTGCACTTGCCCCCAGTCCATTCCCGATCTTCCCTTCTTATCGATACCATGAATATCTCCTAAATCGATTAGGTCTCTCGAGATGGTTTGTATGTACTCGAATTGTCAAAGTACTCGATCCCCGTGGTACCACTCGACTGTCTGAAAGCATATAAATGGTGCGTCAATGCACCACAAGTGCGAGTTATTGCGGGTAAAATCGGGAATAGTAGTCGCCACCTCAAGGACTGAATAGGGCATCCAAAGGAACTGCAAATTTAAATAACATTGTTATAGTAAGACGGCTCAATTAATATTAATAAACGAAGATTCATGTAATTTCATGTCACGAATAACTTACCATCTCCCCCGCATGTGTCTCGATCATCTGCCGATATATCGGAACCGTGAATGACCTCTCGACATTCGGATTCCCACGCCTTCTACGAAAAACAACTTATTACATCAAATTTACATGCAAAAAAATCAAATAATTATGGACAGAGATTAAATGTTATCACCTGTTCACAAATGGGAAAACGTATGACAGGTGTTCGATATTAGCCAAGAAAAGCATCCGATATAGGGCCCACGATTGTAACAATATTAGACACCCGCAAATGTCAACGGCAGCAGGCTTTGTGCATCGACAAAGCTCATGATAAAACATTGCTAGTACTATCGAGCCCCAACTATATTGACCTGCTTCATTAAAATCGGTCAATAGGGGCAAGTACATGATGTGCACTCTGTTTCCATTTACCGTCGGCATCAGTACACCCACTATAAGGTGCAATATATAAGCTCAAGCGGCACACATCACATCAAATTTGGTGGCATCAGCTGGTAGATGGTGGAATATTTCCCTTAACCATGTGAACTTCAATCCCGTGAATCTCGATTCACCATCACCGGGTGAGACTCCCAATAAGCTTTCACAAAGGGCCGTCGGGTCAGATACTGTCGATGACCCCGTAACGGGCAACCCGTCGATTGGAAGCCCAAGCTGTAGTGCAACATCCTCTAGTGTGATGGTGTACTCACCAAATGGGGAGTGAAACGTGTAGGTCTCTGACCGTCACCGCTCGACCAAAGCGGAAATTAAGTCATAACGCAAATCGAATGTCCGGATCAGTGAAGCAGCTCCAAATCCAATTGCAATCAAGTATGGCATGATGCGTTCGTTCGGTTCATAATTTATGTCATTCACGTGAGCCCTTAATTTTCGGTACACATCCTAAGACTATTAAATTACCGATATAGTTAATATAACTTAGTTTAATATCGTAAATTAAATGAACTTTTTATACTATAACAAATAACAATTTATTACCTGTACATATACAGATGCCGATATGTGGTCATCATCCTTAATTAACGAATCTATATTCATATCTGCAATAAAAAAATTAAGATTATCAATCTGTCAGAAGTAATTAATACAATTTCTAACTAGAAGTAATTAAAATTCTTGATATACATAAAAACAAATAATTATATATTGATTACTTTGATAAATTAAAATTTTAAGTATTGAATTTACTCTTACATTTTGCGGGTTAAGTGTTAAAATTTATATTAAAAAATTATTTCGTAATTTATTAAAATATAAATATCGAATATAAGAGTTTTGTTTGATGAAAAAAAATTAAAATATTTACTACATTTATGTTTTTTTCTTTTTTACTTTTTAAAAAATAATAATCACGAAGGGCAATTAACCACATTTTAATGTTTCTTTTTTAAAAATATTAAAATAATTACTAATAAATTTTTTTTAATTTTTCATTTTAAAATTTTAAAAATATTTTTTATTTCAAATTTTTAATATTCAAAAATATATTTTTTTAAATTTTAATATAGTAGAAACATATTTTCATTTATTTAAATATATACTTATTTCTAATATTATTATATCAAAATAATAAATCAAAGTTAACAAAATTTTATGTAAGCATCACATATATATATATTGTTTTAATAAAAAAAATAATAAAAAAAAACTGTCAAAATTATCACAATTTACCTCCTCAATTAATTTTCTCTTCAAAGCGACCATAATAGAATTATTAATTCGGTCATCTACTTGATGAATGCTATATGAAAAATGGAGAATGAGATATAATTTTTGTTGTTTATATATGAGATCGAATGCAAATTTTTATATTTACAATTGCGATTATTTTAAGAGGTTGTTAACTTGTTAAATATTATTTATAATACAAATATTAAGAACATTAACAATATGTTTTGTTTAGGATATAAGTTTAGTTTAATTTAAATTTTTTACATGATTAAATAAACATTTAAATAAATTTTTTAAAAAATAATACAAAAAATTAAATAATAATCAAACAATAAACAACATACATTCTTTTTTTTCTTCTTCTTTTCTCTCCTTCCCTTCCCTCTTTGTTGCTGCCGTTCCACCCTCCTTCCCTCCTTCTTCTTCTTCTTTTCTTTCTTTGATTTTTTGCTTCAAGTGTGTGTGTGTGTGTGTGTTGTGTGTTTGAGGACCAATTTAAGGTCCCCATATTACCTTTCTCTCGAGGCAATTGGCAGCAGCAGAAATGGCAGCACCGATTGGGGCAGCAACGGCAGCACATTGAGACTAGGTGCCGCTTGATAAGTAGGCATTACTCAAAAATACCAAACTCGTATTTAAATATCGAGTTTGATTTAAACCCGTATCAATATTTTTTTAAAAATTTATTATTTAAATAATTTTTTATTTATTTAATATTAATAAAATTATTTTTATGTCAAAATCAACAGTGGTGCCGTCTATCCAAATGGTACCACTCTTACAAGTGTACCATTTTGATAAATAATGGGGAGAATATATTATTTTGGTATATAATATTTTTTTGTATTATTTTAATAAAAAAACCCACGTTTTCTTTTCATAACCAAGTTATTTACCAATTGCCTGCATGTTTCAGCCTTGATCATTGAAATCAGATTTTAGAGTAATCTATTCATAGAATATCACAGAGAACCAACGCTAACACAAAACAAAAAGAAAATTCCATCGAAAAAAAAACCCTCTGCTGCTTCCGTCAGAAGAAACATTTATTATTATTATAGAGATTACAATTGCATCACAAGGTCACAACAAACAAGCATTGCCCTGTTTTATTATACAGCAAGAAAACAAAGGGAGGAAACCCCTTCTCTTCTTAAAACGGCTTTTGATTCGCACAGTCTAGGTTAGGCCCTGTATCAACATTAAACAACTGAGCATATCTCTTAAAGAATCCGATTCTGTCATTTACACGTGGATCGTTGGGTATTCCACACTGCAACGCACCGTTGATTATGTTGGTTACCAACCCATAGCCCGCCGTCCGATTAGCTGCCAAGTCGGCTGCCGTCGGGACATATTTACCAACCATGACATCGTGGCAAGACGGCTTTGGGCTCTGCTTCGTCATCCAGAACCAAAGCCCGGTTTTGAATGAGATCAAGGAGTTGTTGGCTACAATGTCTGGGTTCCTTAGCCCGTCGAAACCCACTGCTACCCCAGCTGGTCCATAGTTGTAATTCCTGTTATCAATAATTCCAATCTATTCAGTTAAACCTTGCCTTAGATTAATAGCTTCCAATAAAACACACACTCACACAAAACGCAATATCGTTACCAGGATAGTTGAATGGGGCCTCTTCCATGGTATGATTTGCCAGGGTAGCAAGGCCATTGTGTGTTGGTAGGGTCACAGTAGTTGCTTGGAGGGTTGATTTCCTCTTTGAAGCACAAGCCCCAAGCGTATGGTCCGTCGGGTGCGGTGGCCCATCCGCCGGTGGTCTCGTGGGATATTTGAGCAAGAAAAGCTGCAATCTCACGCTTTCGGGTAGCTATATCCCCTGTGTTGCCAAACTTTGGAAAGCATTTGGCGGCGTGAATAAAGGAGGTGTAATTGTAGAAGGTTTTTGCAGGGCATGCATTATCATCCTTGTGTAGAAATATGGAATTATACAGATTTTCACTAATCAAATGAGAGATGGATGGAGAGCTCCTTCGAGCTTCGACTCCATATGAACCAAAGAATAGTATAGTAAAGCAAAAGAGCAAGGAGAAGGAAATAAGAGAAAAGGATTCCATAATCGTTTCTGTTGTGTGACGATGTGAAGCCAGCTCCTATTATTTATACACACTACACGTCCATGTGAACTTGCGGACAACATGGAGGTGGTTGTTATACCCCATAAACAAGGCAGCCAGCCAGCCAATGTCGAGCTTTTGACTTTGCTAGTTGTTATAAACCTAAAAAGGAATAATCCATTAAAATCATATTTTGACTAGCTGATGTCAATCCATTTGAGATGGTCGTAATATGTAAAGGGTTGACCCAAGCACTTCCAGAGATAGGTTTGATGCAACTAATTATTCCTCAATTCTTATATGTAGTGGAAATATCGACATACGATGACTTTCTTCCCAGGTCCAGGTTGAGCATGCAAATGCGAGGGAAGCTTAATGTCTATTTATTATGTTTTCTAATATAAAAGATGAGTACTGGCCTGGGTCTCCTAATTCTGCCTAACTAACCCAAGTTAATGTAATCCGTACAAGGGGTTGGGACTTGGGAAGACTCTGTCAAATGTGTCAAAGGTCCACTATATATGTGAATATTGACTGGCACCGAAATCTATATTTTAAAAATAATTCGGTGGGAGATTGGAATTAGTCGTTAATGATGAGAGGTTATTATTAAGTTACCAATCAACTACGGCCGGCTTTGGAGTCGCAGTCGTCAATTTGGGAGGGAAAAGAACAGTACTTTGGAGAAAAAAGAAAACCCGTAGTGGTAGTTAAAATCTAAACTAAACAGCTTATATTTATGTTGTGGCTTGTAACCATACCAATAATTCAAATCATAAAATAACAAATGTTACTTAAATCTCAGTCAAAATCATATTTCTAAAAAATAATTTCTCAAAATCACGCCAAACGAGGCCTTAAAGGGACGGCTAATATGATTCTGACTTCTCCAGGGATTAAAACGTAGCCCCTACACTAATTAAGTTGTTCAAATACAGTTTATGTTAAGCTTCGAACTTTTTCTTTGATGAAGTGGTAGCCCAGCCCATATTGTTGGTGTAAAAGGTCTCTCATATCGGCTCTCTCTTTTCTTATAGCTCTCTGGAGGGGGCTGAAATCACTTAGCCCAAAATCTAATAGGCCCTGAAATGGGTATCATCTGTTGACTAATGTATCCTCCAAAATGTATATCTCTATTATAATTCTTTACAGTGTTAAATTAGATTTATATGTCTATTATAATTCTCCAAAATATATCTATCCGCTGTTGACTTATGTCATTAATCATTGATTTTCCATTTATTATAAACTCACCAAAATTTCATTTTATAAATCCTAGTTTTGGGTAAATTGTCAAGGTGAAATTACTTTATTCAAGAAAACACATCAACTGAGATATTTAAAGACAAGTAATGATATTTACAAGTCGCGGTTTAGTTAAAACTTTAGAGCCAAGCGTGTGGTGAGTTGACCTCAACTTGAGCCAAACGTAGAACTGTAGGGCGGGGTTAGCTGTTAATCCATCGTCCCTCACAATTGGGGAACTGGAGGGACCCGTCTTTAGAGTTTGCCTTCCAATTATAATAATCTCTTTTCGGCCTTATATTTTAATGAAAAAGAATGCCCTCTCAGCCATGCATGGCTACCATTTTTCCTACCCTTTCATGTTTTCACCGTGAAACAAAAAGGTAAAGGCTGCCACTCTCACGTTGCATCTTGCATGTAACATCCCCACTACACTTAATCATGGTCTGATTAATAGGTTCAATTACTTTTCTGATGGATTGATGAATCTAATTTGATGGATTGTTTAAAAAAAAAAATAGGTTTCTGAATTTTGTTGACAAAAAAGCTTAAAACTTGTGATAGTAATAGTATACCATGCTCCCAATCGTGAGGAAGCCACAGCCTTCTAATCATTCAGCCTAGAAAATTACCCTTTATATATATCACAAATCAACTTGTAATCAGTTCTTAATGAAACAAAAGAGAGGGACCTTCAAGCTATGGTATTCAGTGTCAAAGGGGTATCTTTCAATCCTTAACCAAAGTTTCACACATATTTTCTAATTAAGATGGGACTTTTGCGTATAAAAATAAGACTTCCATTATATTCACATTTTCATTTATTTAATTGGATAAAAAATATCTACTTGCAAATTTAAAAGTTAATGATGGAAACTTAGCCCCTATCATTATCATTTCTCTCACAACATGTCAGACCCGAGGTCTCTACTCATTTTTTAAATTCCAATCACAAAATTTAGATAAGTCCTTTTTTTTTTATGAAAAATTTTAAGGATAAAGTAATATTTTGTTTTTTTTATTATGCCACGTCGTCATTTATTTTTATAAATATATATTTTTAAAAATTAAAAAAATTAAAATTAATAAAAAAATTATAAATAAAAAAATTTATAAAGTATTTGATATGATTCATCTGATTGTGAATGATAATCATTTTTTTATGTGCAATTTAAAATATTATGATCCTTTTGAAATCAAATTAAGAGAGAGCATATTTTTAATGACGAGTTGATTAAGATTTTTACTGGGTTTTTTTTATTTTTTTCGACGTGGATTCCTACAAAAAGAGACGACATTCTACTAGAAACGGATTTAATTAAGTACTTTAATTATTTTTAAAAATTTAAAACAAATAAATGGTACATGTGACAAAATCTCAATTTTACTTATAAAATTAAAATCCCCACCACCCATCACCCATTTATCGAATAATTTTTATTTTAAAAATGAGTTATTTACTAAAAAAAGTCTTTTTATTTTTGTTTTTTATTTATGAAAATAGATTATATTGTAAATTATTTGTTGGAATGGACTAATTTTAAAAAAATACGTTTATGTAGACACCACGTCAGAGGGAATTCAGAAAAAACGCTTTCACGTAGGAGTTTTTTTTTTTTTTTTTCAAAAAATAGCTTTTACGTGAAAGCGCTATTTTCCGTGTTTTTCAAAGGGGAAAATTTGCTATTTTTAATCTTAGTGTTTAGGATGTTTATGTTTTAATTAGTTTTAAGGTTTTTTAAATTAGGGTTTGTTTAATTTAAATTAGGATGTAATTTAAAAAAATTAAAGATTTCAAAATGTTATATAAAACTTAAAGAAATATTTTAACTTTTAAAAAATTGCAAAAAGAAAATTCAAGTTTTCAAAAATACATATTCAGGAAAGCCTTGGTTGCCTTCTCTATATACAATATGAAATAAAAAAAAAATATTATAATCAAAATATAATAATATGTTGATATCTATAGATTGGATGGAAGATAGCCTTAGCTTCTCTTATTATTATAATTCATAGCTACGATTATAATTTTTATTATCTCTTTTTTGCCATCTTTTTCATTGAAGAAATATTTAATGAACTCTTTGAATGAAATGCCATAATTAGGTGAGTGAATGGTCCACAATTTATTTTAATTCTATCCAATAGGAAAACATAGCTTCAAAATCTGGTATTTTACCAGCAAATTTGAGCCTTTTTTTCTCCAAATTGGCAGTACCACATTTTCCACGATAATTAAATCGATGGGCTTTTGATTTAGTTAATATTTTTTTAAGATTAATTTAGTTATTATTAATAAAATGTAATATTAGTCCATAGAAGAAAATCTAGCACCATTTAATCTCATCGAATTTATTAACAGTGACTTCTTTTGGGGGGGTAAAAGAAAGGAGGGCAACTAAGAGACCCTAGTTATTAATTACAAGACATAATCCTTCTTGTAGTAATTCTCATCGTATCTTCCATAGTTGTCCAGCATACTCCTTAGGATTCCGACTATCCTTGCATAAGAATTTGTGAGCTACATTCAAGAAGGAAACTTTTCCATTGGTGGACCATCTCCATAAGCATTTACCCAGCTCAATTCCCTCTCGCAAGGGGTAAATACCAAAATATTCAATATCACCTCTTGTGGAAGACAAATATCGAATTTATCCCACTTCCAGCTAGCTACAACGTCAATCATCTGCCTCCCACAACAGTAATCACGGGCATGCTTTCATTTAAGAAATATCTATACAAGCTCCAAAAATGAAGCATCTTTCCAAAATCGTGTATATTTTCCATCATCAATAGACCAGAAAATACTTTTAGCAATATCTCTATAAATCCTTGCCAAAGAATGCCACACAAAGGAGCATTTTGATTTGTAGACCACGAGATTCGTAAAATCTCGTAAGTAGAAAGTTGTGATCGTAAATCTGAGGACTGTGAGATTTGTAAAATACCGAAAGTAGAAGGTTGTGATCGTAAATCATCAGACCACGAGATTCATAAATCTCGTAAGAAGAAGGTCGTGATCGTAAATCAACTGAATCTTTTTAGAAACTTCTTTGTTTTTTTGAGCATATCGATCCGTTTCAAGCTTCATTTCAATTGCATGGTGAAGAGAAGTAGCTTCAGGCTCACGAAGGCAATGTAACAAAATTGATTCCTCTATCCCTCTTCTTTCAAGGTCAATTTTAGGTTCTTCCTCAACATGTCTATATTCATCATTTCTAGCATCTAACATGCACTGAAGAGCAGAGAGGTTAGAATTAACTAGTTGAAAATCATCTTTGTTCATTCTTAGAACTAGTTCAGAAAATTTACATTCCTTTTGAACTAAGAAAACCAATATATCCACACTAGTATCGGAGCAATTATTAGCCACACCCATTGCATGGTCAACCAATTTTCTCAACATCTTCTGATAATTCTCATCATCAAACAATCTAAACAAGATTGAATTAAATCCCGTAAATAAAAGGTCCTGATCGTAAATCATCGGATCGTAAGATTAGTAAAATCTCGAAAGTATATGGTCGTGATTGAAAATCAGTGGATTGCGAGATTTGTAAAATCCTACAAGTAAAAGGTCATGGTCGTAAATCAGTGGACCGCGAGATTCGTAAAATCCTATAAGTAGATTGTCATGATCGTAAATCAACTGAAGCTTTTCAAAAAGTACTTTTTTGAGCATATTGATCCATTTCGAGCTTCATTTCAAACGTACGGTGAAGAGAAGTAGCTTCAAGCTCACAAAGACAATATAACAAAATTGATTCCTCTATCCTTCTTCTTTCAAGGTCAGTTTTGAGTTCTTCCTCGACACACCTATATTAATCATCTCTAGCATCTAACTTGCTCTGAAGGGCAAAGAGGTTAGAATTAACTAGTTGAAAAATCATCTCTAATCATTCCTATTACTAGTTTAGAATATTTAAATTTCTTTTGAACCAAGAAAACCAACATATCAAAACTAGTATCGGAGAAATTATTAGCCGCACTCATTGCATGGTCAACCAAACTTCTCAACATCTTCTAATAATTCTAATAATCAAATAGACTAAACAATATTTAATAAAATCCCGTAAGTAGAAGGTCACGGTCGTAAATCAGCAAATCGTGAGATTTGTAAAATCTCGAAACTAGAAGATCATGATCATAAATCAGTAGACCGCAAAATTCGTAAAATCCCGCAAGTAAAAGGTCATGATCGTAAATCAACTGACTGCGAGATTCGTAAAATCCCGTAAGTAGATTGTCATGATCGTAAATCATTTGAAGCGTTTTAGAAAGTTCTTTGTTTTTCTTAGCAGATTAGTCCATTTCAATCTTCATTTCAGATTATGATCAAGAGAAGTAGCTTTAGAAGCTCACGAAGACAATGTAACAAAATTTATTCCTTTATCCTCTTTCTTTCAAGGTCGATTTTGAGTTCTTCCTCAACACACATATATTCATCATCTCTAGCATCTAACATACTCTGAAGGGTAGAGAGTTTAGAATTAACTAGTTGAAAATCATCTCAAGCCATTCTTAGAACTAGTTCAAAAAATTTTCATTTCTTTTGAACCAAGAAAACCAACATATCAAGACTAGTATTGGAGCAATTATTAGCCGCACTCATTGCATGGTCAACTAATTTTCTCCACATCTTTTCATAATTCTCATCATCGAACAGTCTAAATAATATTGAATAAAATCCCATAAGTAGAAGGTAACGATTGTAAATCAGCGGACTGTGAGAATCGTAAAATTTCAAAGGTAGAGGGTCGTGGTCGTAATACGCGGACTGCGAGATTCGTAAAATCCCGTAAGTAGACTGTTGTGAATTGGATTGGATCAGAAGGTTAGTTTTCTTTAGAGTTGATGCGACATTCTTCAGAAATTTTTCAAGTTCTTCAGTTTCTTCAGAGAACTTTTGGATTTCTGAACTTGTGAAATGTGTAGAATAACTTAGTGGTGACCCTTTTATACTGTCAATCATTTGAATAGCAGAGAAATTTCTATTGCATGTAAAATGTTCATTCGAAGTGATAATATTAAATGATTATTAAGTGATAAAATAATTACTTAATTAATGATTATATAAATTTTTTATAATTAATCTCTTAATTAATTTAAATTAATTAAAAATAATAATTATGATATGATATATAAGATCATCATTTTTTACCTATGATAATTTTTACTTGATATGCAACACTTTATATTCAGTCAAAAATTTTCATCATCTACAAATAGTTTAAAACGGCTAAAAGGGTTGATTTAGTAAAGAGTAACTCTAACAACCATAGACAATAATTTTGCATTGAATCCAAAGATCTTCTTTGAATTGGCGAAGAAATATATATATGTAATTTTATGAATTTTTTAAAAGACTTGTGAAATTGAAACATCTTGATTTCTAATGAATAAAAAACTTCGACCATCCATTTCAAAAACAGCTGTAAAAATTACAGGATAATGTCCATTGTCAATTTTGTCATCCCTATAATTTCAGATTAATATATATTTAGTCAATGAATCATATTAAATTTTATTTAAAGAAAATTACTAGAAATATTTTTAGCCAAAGTCAATTTAAAATTTGTGGTACCGTGCACACAAATTGCTTGGAAGATTGGCACGGTGGAGTCCGAGGGCAACATCACCTAATTGTTATACACAATACTATATACGTAATACTCTCTCTTAAATTTGAAATAAAATCAAAGTCAAACCTTAACTTGAATTCATTTTCTGTTAAAAATTATATTAAAAGATTTTATGAAAAATAATTTTAGCAAGGGAGAAGACAGTCATCTCAAAAGGTGCAATTGAGATGAGCTGAACACAAATACTATTAAGTTTTAGCTTGGACTCGACTCAAGATTTGGAGTTCGATACTATTTGTAAGCTCGAGATATAATCGAGCTACTCAAGTTCGATCTCGATTAAACTTGTTTATCAATTTTTGCAATCGAGCTCGATAATTAAGTTTCAAGTTAATAATATATATTAAAGGCAATAATATAATTTAATAATGTAAAAATATGAAAAGTTCGATAAGACTTGTGAGCCATTCAAGTCAGGTATTATTAAGTTCAAATTCAGCTCGATTGATAGCTTGAGATGCTCAAACTTCAGCTTGACTTGAAAATTACCGAATCAAATTCATATTCTTTTTTTCAAATCAAACTCAAATAGCTTGCAAGAACCAATATCTCACTTGCACCCATACACTCCAACTAAATCTGTTGTACGTGTACGTGTTTAACCATCGCAATATTAACTTGTTTAAAATTTAAAATATTTGCTTTTTCTTCCAAGCTACATCATATGTGACAAAATCTCTTCAACAGAGTCAAAATTTGGGCTGCCCAATCTCCCATTTGGACTCTACTAAATTTAATAAAAATGTTAAGTATTCAATGACGTTAAGTAACAAGTTATAGTAGCTAGGCAAGCAGACTTGGAAGCATCTACTAGTTAATAGGTGCGACTAACCCTTTGACACCGCCAATTTCTACTACCTAATTGCATGATGAGCGTGCTTAATTTGAAAATTTTGTATCTTAACTATAATAAATCCTCCAATTAAGTTATTATCACCATTTAATTCGTACCAAAAAAATTTTAAAATATTATATACTTAAATATATACAATTATATAATACTTTAATATGTGATTATTTTTTATTATTTTATAATTAGAAATGAATAAATAAAACAAAAAAGTTTACACAAGCAACTAATAACAAAGGTATAATTCTCTTTTTAAATAAATTTACTTTTAAATAGATGCAAAATTAGTTTATGAATTTTTTTTTTCAAATTTGGGTGGGTATTCATAAGTGTTCTTTACTCTAAATCTCTGTTTCATTACAATAAATGAGATATCTTTTTTAATAACAATGATCAAACTAAAGATTGTATACACAAATAATTATATTTATTTAATATAAAAATATATTGATATTTTTATTTTTTTAAATGCGTATGGTTGAATCAAAATCAGAAGTGTCATGCATACATTTGAAGTACAATCAAAGTTTCATAAGTATAATTGCACCAAATCAAAATTCATGTATCAAATTACAAATTGAATCAAAGTTCATGTATAACTTTAAAATTATCCCTATATATTAAACCCCATTATTGTATTTTTTTTGGTAAATAAGTGAAACAATCGAGTAAAAGTTTTACAGCATAATGGGTGAAAAATTTTGTAATAAATATATTTATTAAAAAATTATATAAAAATTAAATGAATTTTTATTGAAACTATGAAATTAAAGATTTTAATTTCCTTGTCTTGCAAGTTCAAATATTGAGTTTTTATTGATTTTACATAAAAAAAAAATTTATAAAAAAATAATATAATATATTTTATCATAAAAAAACAATTTAATAAATTTCTAATTGCATTAATACTCAATTCACTTTAACAATATAAGCACAGGCAGAGAAGCATGTGATGCTGTGAACGTGAACTAATTAATCTAAAAAATGACGTGATGACATGGTTTAAGTCAGTGAGATTAGGTGTTCTGCCGCAACCGGGGCTGGACCACTCTTTTTTTTTTTTTCATTATCCCTGATCACCGTCAGATGGAGCCGAGCCGTCAATTACGTTGACCTCAAGACGACGTCCCCAAACGGACCGCCCATACCCTATCCGTTCTTCCCGTCTCAACCCCTAACGTTTCGCTCCTTGCTTTGTTCTTCCTCACCCAAAATTTCCACGTCAGCAATTTGCAATCAACTGTCACGACATATCTCCCACGAGGAAAAAAGGGTAATTAAGCTTTCTTTCCAACGGATGAGAATGGACGATAAGTCGATGATAGATCCTTAGATATCACATTAAGACTCCTTTTTTTATGTAAAACTTTGGACCACCCCCCTAAGGTTAAGTCGTTTCTTTTTTTAACAGTAGTATTACCATATTTTATTATAAAAGTATGGTGAAAATGCTCCTTCCTTGTTGCATGCTTGAAAAAGCTACATAACTACCACTCTCTTATTTCTCTTTGTTCTAGTTTCTCCTTTAGTCATGGAGAAGCAGCTCCGTCGAGAACTGAGGTTCTTGCACTCTGGTGATTTTCCCACCCAGGATTCTGGTGAGCCTGATGGAGCCCCAGATGATTCCAGCGATCGTGTTAAGCCTCTCATCAAGGAGATGGATTTCTTTCCTAATCATAATCAATCACATGATCATCATCAAGAGAGAAAGATTGATAATAATAACCCTTTATCTTCTTTGTTGGATTCCGATGTAAACGTAAGGTTTTTGGATTATCATTATTATCACTATAATATGATTTTTTTTTTCTGTTTATATTTATTAATTTAAATTCATAGTAGTACTAGTTGGAGTTATTATGGAAATTTTGAGTTTACTTGCCATTGACTAAATATATATGTTGTTTTAGATTGGATTAAATCTTCTCAGTTCAAGCTCCGGAGTTTCAAGGACAACCAATGAAGAGAAACCGAAAGCTGAAGTAAGTTTTTCTTATTTCTTACTCGAAAAACATTTTGCCATATATATATATATTTTTAATTTCTTTGGTCTATGATTTCAATTTGTTGAATGGTGAATTGGGTTTTTCAGATCAGTCATGTTAAGATTGAGTTGGAAAGGTTACATGAAGAGAATAGGAGACTGAGATGCACGTTGGGTCAGATGACCAAAAGCTACAAAGAGCTACAAGGTCAACTATTCATGGTGCTGCAAAAACTGGCGCTTGGAAATCAAACAGAAAAGGTGAAATATTTAAGTTTAATTCAAAACACCAGATATTTTCTAGTATATATAATCATCAGTTTGCTACGTAATTCAGTATTCAATCAGATATAGGAGAATCAAAACCACTTTATCCTCTTAAGAACTGACTAAACATTAAAGCTTGTTAATATTTATTTCTATAGTGTTGACAATTCATCAAATATAAAAATTAAACTATTAAATAGGTCCTTTTTATGGGTAAATTAAATAAGTAAACTTGGTTAACGTGCTTCACATGAATCGAATGGGAGAGTGCGCTCCCTTGATCCGGTATCATCTTTTCTCGAAGACTATTACATTTTCATTTAGACCCTATTTTTTAGAAAACTTCCTATATCTTTCATTAAATTAATGAACGATTCGATCCCCCAATCTATAGATACGTTTCACCAAGTGCCACACCTATTGTCCTTGTAAACGATAGAGGGCTAAGTAAAAAGACTAGCAACTATACAAAATAGGCGGCGTCAGCCCAACCACTTGCCTTTATTTTCCAACCCCTCGTATGCGCTCTTTAGACGATCCTAAATAAAAAGAAAAAGGAGTTTGTTTTCTTGCTTCAAACCCCCATTGTTCTTAGGTTAAATCAGTACATGGTGTATACCCTAAATATAAAACAGTGTTTTTTAATTTTGATATTTAGATGCGATGGAGATTGTTTGATAAGACTAGCATTGTGTTTCAACTCTCATGGATGGATATATCAAGCTTATATATAAGTGTGTGTGTGTGGCTATTGGCTAATGAAAGAGTTGGTTTTCAAACAGAACGTTGCAGTAAATGGCACGTCAAGTCCCATATTGTCAGTCCCACAGTTCATGGACCCACGACCATCGGCTGCATTAGATGTCAATGAACCTTCGGCATCTGACGACAAAACACAAGATTTGTCATCATCCCCGGGGAACAATATGGAAGTCGTATTGAAGGAAGGCGACCATCAAATTCCAGGAAAGCACGCTTCTGTTGAAGATGGTTCCGATCAAACGTCTCAAAGCTGGAGACCAACAAAATGTCCAAAGCTAGATCATTCTAACAAGGAAGAGCAAGTCTCTCATGTACCTTTAAGGAAAGCCAGAGTGTCGATTAGAGCCAGATCAGAAGCTCCCTTGGTATGTATATATACTAAAGTGCTTCTGTACTATTTGTATTTGCAACGTTTAAGACAAATTTGCGGAAAATGATGGAAGGTAATTTTCAGATAAGCGATGGATGTCAATGGAGGAAATATGGTCAAAAGATGGCCAAGGGTAATCCTTGTCCACGAGCCTACTACCGTTGCACCATGGCTGTTGGCTGCCCAGTCCGTAAGCAGGTGCAAAGATGCGCGGAGGATAAAAGCATTCTCATAACCACATATGAAGGGAATCACAATCATCCTCTACCACCAGAAGCCAATGCTCTGGCTAACACTACGTCAGCCGCTGCAGCAATGTTGCTATCAGGTTCAACAACAAGCAAGGATGGCCTTAGCCTACCGAGTTTTGGCTACTTTCCTTCCTTACCCTATGCATCCACAATGGCCCCCTCAGCGGCAGCGTTCCCTATCGTAACCCTTGACTTGACTCAGGGCCCAAATGCCGTTCCCTTCTTACGGTCGCTGCCTTCTGCAGCTACATTTCCACTACCTGTGCACGGTTACCCACAGATTCTAGGGCGCTCCATGTTGGCTTCTCCCAAGTTATCTGCAGTATCGGCAATGCAGTTATGGCGACGTCCTGTTTCTATGGTTGAAACTTTTACAGCAGCCATTGCTTCTGATCCAAATTTCACCACAGCCTTAGCCGCATCTATTTCGACAATTATTGGAGCACCAAAAAGCATCAACGGTGGCAATAACAATTCCTCCAACGGGGTAGCTGCTCTTCCTGGATCACCCCAGCTTCCACAGTCTTGCACCACTTTTTCGGCTAATTAGCCAGGGTGATTAAAATTTTGGGTCTTCTCAGGCTCGTGATATTTTCACTTTTTATTGCATAAGCGTTGGCTAGGTAATCAGGCAGTTAGAGAGAAGGGTCATCTCTTGTATGATAATAAAAACAGGCAGTTCCACTCCCAGGCGTCATCGGATATTCAACATGATCAAACCAGTAAAATATTTGGAACAAGATCTGATGTACAGACAAATAGTGTTGCACCTCCGAGATATAAGGGATTTATTGCTCTACTCTTTTGCTCAACAACGGTATATTGATTGTTGGCTGTTAGATAATGACCGCCTTTTCTAATCTAAAGATGCACTATACTTTCCGTAGAGAATATATTATCCTAAGCATACTGAAGGCTTAGACTGCACTGTAAGAATGAATTTCTTCAAAGTATTTCTTGTGTCGTAGGTAAAAAGTTTTTTACGAAGAGATACATGCGTATAGTAAAATTATGGACCAGCACTTATTATATATGTTTTAATTAAGTGTTTTTATTTAATAAATTAATGAATTTCATTTGTAATAAAATGATATCATCTACTGATAAAATACCCTTTCATCGGAGGATTATGGTAACCAAGGTGATTTGGGCTTCTACTTTAATGGGTTAAGACTTCGAAGGCAGTCCAAAGTTTCAACTCCTCAGTTTTATTATTATCCAAGAAAAAAAAAATCAAAAATCAAAACATTAAAAGAATATAAAATTTAATTCAATTGTTGATTCGATTAATTTTCTTTACTTTTCACCGAATCGATATTTCAGTTAATTTTTAATCTAATCACTTTAGCGTGATTTAGATAACATAAAAACTTTAAAGCTTTTTTATTTTTAGTAAAATCAGTCCTTGCTGGCTGATATTTCCATGTAATTATGTAAATATTTTAAATCCATTTTCTTCTAATTTTTTCTTAATGTAAAAGCCCTAACCCCCAAATTGTGAGCTTTGAGAGCTTAGTTCACTGCAAATCTTGGACCTTGGTGTGAACAATTTTGTCAGGGGAAATACCAAAAATGTTTCCAAAATTAACTGCAATTGCTACCAAGGCAGATGACACAGATACAGTTATTGATTACTTAGTTGATGGGGAGTTCACATGGAGTGAATTACTAGTAATGAAAGGGAGACTTCATGAATCTTTCAAACAATAATTTCATTGAGAACACTCCCAAAGAACTAACCTGTCTTGAAGGCACAATCATTGAATCTATCAGGAAATTCCTTTTAAGAGAAAACATACTAGAAAGCTTATGAAAAAATAATTTTGGGGTTAGGGCTTTTACATTATGGTAAAAATAAGGGAAGAGAATGGATTTAAAATATTTATATAATTACATGGAAAATATCAATAAACAAATACGAATTATATGGACGTTACGTGTTATGTCACATCAAACTTCGTTAATGAGAAAATAAATAGGTGATCAAAACGATAAATTATTGTAACTGCAGTGACCAATTTGAAAGTTTTTTATTCGAGTTTATAAAACGAAAGTGTCCAAAAAGTTGGGTGACTAGCTAAGTAGTTGATCCAAAAATTTTACATACTTTTAAAGAGTATAGACCAAATTGACAAAAAATTATAAATGTCAAGGGCTAAAAAAACTTAAAAATTTTAAAAATTGATAGACCTATGAACCGATATGGACTAGTTGAACCGGGCTAAAGCATAGTTAAACTGACAATTGAACCGATTTTTATAATTTTTAATAATTTATTTGTTTCGAACCAATTGAGGCAGATGTTTAGGAATCAATTTGTTAGATCAGTTCAAAATCGGTTCAATCGATTTTTCGCTTGATTTAACCAATCTATATTGGTTTATGGATCAATCTAATTTTTTATATCTCATTGGACCGATACCCCAACTAGTTCCCCATCGGATTGATTGGTTCAGTCTGGGTTAGATAACATTGAATTTTGAAATTTTTATTTATATTTATATTTTTTAAAACCATTTTTTAATTTTAAATTGTTTTTATTTTCTCATTTTTTTATTTTTATAAAAATTATATATTTTAATTTTTATTTAAAATATGAAAATAATATTTTAACTTTTGTATGTAATTTTAAAGTATAAGGACCAAATTGATAAAAATATAATTATTGAGGATTAAAAATGTATTTTACTTTTGACATTTAATACTCTTTTTTTTTAGAATAAACTGGGCTTGAATTTAAAACAAAACGGGATCTAGTACATAAGCAAACAAACCAAGAAATAAATAAAGCAAACAGAAGCAAATCCTAAACAAACATAGCCCAGTTAAAAGGCCCACACAGCAAAGAGACCCTAGCAACAAAGGGTGAGCAGAAGCAGCAGCTTTGGCAGGATAAACAGCTGAATGTCAAAACCAAGCAGGAAAGCATCAGAAAGGCGGGCAGGTTTGCGTCGAGCACAGAAAGGGTCACCGCAAAACCAGAAACAGAGGGGCTTTAGTACAGTGAAGACGGAGCCAACCGGAATCCACCCCCGGTGACACTCTTGAATTTTAAATTTTAAATTTTGAAAAAATACATCGTAGTATATTTAAACCGGTGACACTTTGCTAATATCATTGCTTACCTCTGTTTTTTTTTTTCCCATCTCTTTTCTCTCTTTGGATAATTAGCTTCCCCTTTTTTGATCATTAGATTTGGTTTAGTTTTTTAGAAGGAATTAAATTTTTTTACGAAAATGTTATAGCCATGTAAGATTGGAACTAGCCATGGGCCTATTAACTTGATAACTATATAAATGGGCCAATTTTAGGACCATAATACCCCCATAAAGTTCAATGGCCCAATGTTCTAATGCCTTTCTCTTCGTCTCTAAATAGATTTCTTACGAACTTTTCATCGAACAAGTAGCGAGCGAACTCTGCAAACAAGAAACATGCCGCCTAGAAACAAGGCCGCCAAAAACAACATTGAGGAAGGCTCCCTTCCTCAACAGCAAGAGTATGTCTCTTTTAATTTCATTAGATTTAATAAAAACCGTCTTTTGATTTCTTACTTTTTTATTTTTCTTCGGGTCCTGAAAGTTGCTATGAAGGAGAACGGCTCATTCATGTGCTTAAATCAATCCAAAGGTAAATAATTCGAAACAATTAGCTTTGATTAACAAATACCCTTTTTTTTTTCAATTCAACTAGTTGTTTTTCGTAGTTAAATTTTATTATGTTATTTCAATGAACAGAGGGATAGAGTCAGCCAGAGCGTTGGCTGGAAACTCCTTGCCTGAAAAAGTGTGGCTTAAGGTTTGATGTCTTAACCAATGCTGTACTGATTTTATTCGATTAACCTTGTGGTTTTATTATTGTCTGATTATAATATTTGTGGCATTTAGCAACAATTTGCAATTGGTGTTAATGACGTAACACGTGTACTTGAACGGATGGCAGCCATTATTGACGAGGGGAACACTGCCCAATCACCTTGCGTTAGACTTCAGGTTAGCTATCCTGGTTTTACCCATGTTTTAACAACAAGCTAGGGTTAGTTTTTGATTGTTTGTACGTTTGCTGTAAGTAGCTCGAGATTTGGTGTATGTTTGTTGCGTTTGTAGGCTATATTGTTAGCTGCTGATTGCAACCCAAAGTGGTTGACGAAGCACCTGCCAACGTTGGCTAAATCAAGAAAGGTACCATTGATCATTGTTAAAGATGATAAAAAGGGGTCCTTAAGATTGGGTGAGCTTGTAAAGCTAAAAACAGCTGTTGCAATTGGAGTAAAGGTTAGACTCTCGAATTTGCTGATTGTTTTTAACCCTCGGGTGTTTTTGACTATGTGCTGAAATATTTGTCTTTTAAACTATAGGCTCGAGGAAGTGCTATCAATCAAATCATGGAGGAAATTCTTGATGGTGACGAACCCAATCAAAGAGCTCTGCTTCAAGTTCAATGACTTGCCATTTTTTTTTTTTGAAGTCAGAATGGAAGGAAAGAGCTGTTCATTATTATTATTATTTTATTTTATTTCTATGTTGTTATGGCTCCTATGGTAATGAGAGGGATTGAAAATGTAGAAATTGATATCTATGAGAAACCAGCAGAAAAGCCTCATATGATTTGAGATTTGCTTTTTGTTTGAAAAATTACAACACAAAACCTAAGCAATTGTATTCGGATATATTTTTAAACATAAATATAAAAATATGTTTTTCTACATATATGAAAAAATATTTAAAAAAATAAAAATAAATTGGGGAATATGACAGCCAAAACAGGAGGGTGGCAGTAAAGTGAAACTATTGCTCTCTACCAAAGTATTTTAAGCTAAAACTGAAAAATGTTAAAACTTTGTAGTTTCTATTAAGTACAGCTGTTTATTTGAAGCTTAAATGAGGGTGAAAATTTTATCAAGAAAATAAAATAATAATAATTAATAAAAAGAAAAGAAAAAAGAAAACATGAATGAGTTACTACATTTACAATCCCCTCAGAAGGAGAAGAACAAAAAGAAGAGTAGAAATCCCAATAAATGATGGTTGGATGCAACTCTCTGGGACTCCCCTTTTGGCTAAAAAAGGTAAAACATCTCCTAGATTGGTTCTGGTGACACCACTTTCAAACTCCGAATCCATTCACAGAAGCTAGGATCATCAAAATGAATAAAACTGCTTTTCAGTTTTGTCCGCTGCTCTGTTGTCAAGGTTCGAAGCTGTGGAAATCTTGCCTCCTGCATACGTATCACGCCATTGTTAATTGTTTTCTGAATTCCCATTTTCAATAAAATACACAGACATAGATATAGGCCTATTATGACCAAAAGTGAAAAAGGCTTTCCCATTTTCCTCTTACCTGCTCGTAAGGAGGATCCTTGTGTGCTGGTATCAGCCGAGAAACGAAATATCGAGCCTGAGAGCTTGCCTCCTGCGACAGACCACATCATTAGGTTCTTTTCTTTCTGATAGCTAAAAAAAAAAAAACGTGACAATGTACAGTTAATAGAAGGTTGGGGCAATTTAAAAGAAAAAGAACCTTGAATGCAAGGATGCGAGGAGCTGGAAATCGTAACTCTGTAAGCTCTTCAGCCAATGTTTTACAAGCTGCCAAAGCTGCAGCACTTCTTCCTTCATCTGCTGCAAGTTCAGCACCCTGACCCGGCAGTTGACAGGAAGATGTTCAATATTGCCACGGAAATAAATAAATATAGGTTCTAAATACAATTCAAGCATAGCAATCCATCAGTCACTCCCTCAAAACATACCATGCTAACACATACAAGTAGAAGAGTGAAAAGGGAAATGAATTCATCCAGGGTCATATGTCACAGGGCATGTATACATATTACTTACAAAGTGAATATGATAAAAACATGTTAGATGGATAACGTAACTAGGATCATATTCACTTTGTGCATTTAGCAAACCATGCATAGCTTCTCACTTCCAAGCCTTTCTTTCCAAGTTCCCCCTACATCAGGCCATCATCACTTTTCTACCGTGGCCTGATATTAACAGAAAGAAATACAATTCTGAATAATAACCAGGGACGATGGCTATTGATGAGTGGCATAGGAACATCCAGACTACGTAAATTTTTGGGTCTCCTATTCAATCACAATGTGAAAATCGAAGCACATAGCACAAACATGAAGGCCAGGCTCCATGGTAAAAAATGAACAACACAGAAGCAACTATAGCAGATATACAAGCCAAAACTAAAAGATGGTTTAATTTACATACCAACCAAATGAAGACGTCTGTACCATGGTCTAGAACAACTGCTGTATCAGACTGCATGACAAGATCATAAGCTGGCAATTCTTCAAAAGTGCCTCCTTCCCGATGCATCAGACAGCGAGGAGCAACCATGCGTAGTGAAAGATCAAAGGATGCATTCAAAAACAAATTCCGCAGTACAGATCTCTCATCCTCATGACCAACTATATTTCCCAACAATGGACCCCTCCTAAGATGGAATAGAAACTCTGGTAGTAGAGAGATTTCCTTTGGGAACCGACGAAGCTTTGACTTCAGCACTTGAGAGCCAAAATTTAAAGCAATGTCTGTAACTCTTTCATCTATTGTTGTACGCATATCAATTGCATCAGAAAGACTTTTTGCTCCCAAGAGAGTCCTCTTGGCAATTAGGATGGCAGCCACCTCATCTTCAACACTTTGAAGATATTCTGGAACACTATCAACAGTTGGCAACCTGATAGTAATCACTCTAGTTATATCAGCTTGATAAACATTTGAGTACTGAATGGCAAACTGGAAAAAAACGAAATCACTCTTGATGTCATGTCTATTCTCCATTGATATGGAGAAGCATTGTGTTTCCTCGACACTCAGCATTTGAATACAGAGAGAAAGATCATTCTTAAAGGTTTCATGGGTTTCTATATGTGCCTCTTCACCAGGACCCACAACCTGAGTAACAAGAATATCATCAGAACAGCGAATCTCCAACAAACCATGGGAACCAGCAGCCCTGGCTGATGCCCTCTGTAAGTTCATACCAAAGGCTTCACCAAAATCATCATGGAGAACAAAAGCACCTCCTGAAGCCTTTGCAAGAGGCTGCAGCACAGGAACCCTTACAGGGCAAGTTCCAGCACAGAGAATGTCTACGATTGTGTTCTGTTGATGAGCCTCACGACCAAGATGCTCCATCCATTTTATTGCAGTCTTTTCCTTATGAGGATAATTAGGGTGAGTATAAGAATGAGGGACAGATCCAGGGCCATATGTATTTGGTCCACCAGCACACACAATGATTCTGCTGTTAACACCTGGCCGTTTAACTACACCTCGTGAAAAATCTGCAGATGGACCTTGAATAATAGCTAGAGCAACCTCAACTGCAGTACCTAAGCACCTATCTCTTGATGCTTCTGGAACATTCAATCTGTAAGGCCTCAAAGAGGAGAATATCAGGTGCGCCACCTCTTTTGAAGCATGCATTGGGTACAAGTATATACCTGTCCCATAAATCAATGCTTTCAAAGTCTCCTGAGTTGGTGAAGTGCCACCTGGAATCACTTCAGCAGATGCAATGGATTTCTCTGAGAAGTCATAGACTGATACTGCGCGACCATACAAAATGATTCCAATTCTAGTTGTTGGTGGCAGTGAATCGACGAATGCATGCAGGGAGCTCTGTAAATACTGAAGGTGCTGCTCATCTAAACATTCATCTATGACAAGAAGAACTGGTGCAGAAGTTCTTGAATCAGTGACCGGAACAAAACTTGGCCTCTTATTCCCTGTTTGAATGAAATCAACCAAAGGTGATGACAGCTCAGGAAAATTACGAAGCTCTTCCTTGCTCAATGCTATGTATTCACCTTCGCTTCCATTTAGATTCCCGCAAATTACACACTGCCATTGGCCTGAGCCAATTAGTATGTTGGAATATAAATTTGAATAAGCTCCACAATCATGGCATCGATGAGGATCACGTTGTATCACTTGGGGACCTGGTGAAGTGTCCCTCCCAGGAGAAACCAGTGCTCCAAAACCTAAGCTAGATATGTTTGCTTGTTTCTTGTGTTTCAACACCTGATCCACAAAATAAGGATAAACAAATTTTGCATATAACTGCAAAGATCAGTAGGATGTAAAATTTGATACTTATTTACATAATCATAAAATTCTGAAAAAGATATTCAAGACTGAGATAGAAAAAACATGGAAAACTCGCAATAAGACCAATAAAAATATTTCAGCTCTATATTTCATTCCACAAGGAAAGAAAGATACCTTATGAGCCGAGAATAAAACACATGGTGACTTTCCATCAGGCACAGGTTCCTCTATAGCACCGGGAAGTTGCTGTTGCAGCTCGACCGACCCATTTGAAAAATAGGGTGGAGAAGATGTGGGCAAAGACGAACCTGATGAGAAAGCAACTGGCTGAGGAGTTGCAGGAGAGGTTCGGAAAGGCACAGCAGCAGGCCGGACTGGTGATGCAAATACAGGCGGGCCAGGGGGAGTACTCATATGGGGAACAGAGCTTCCAGTTTTGACTCCATTTGCTTGTGATAGCATAGTGGGTAATTTTATTGAAGGGGAAGGGATCTGATCTTGTTGTGAAATTGGCGGAGGAAATCTAGGTGCCCCAGAGGAGATTGTGGGAGGAGCAGGAGACATTGCACTTTGATCAGGTTTGGACGAAAGAGAATCCATCAGAGGAGTAAATGTTCCAGAGTATCCAGGGGAAGCTTGTGGCGGAGTGGCCATTGCAATTGAAAGTTTCCCTTAATTGAATTTAATGCCGATCAAATTCCAGCTCTTGGAAAAGGATCAAAGGTGCAGGATTAAAGCGTTTGCGAAGAACTTCAACGCAATGTTCACCGGCAAAAGCCGAAAGAAAACCTTAAAACTCCATAAACAAACATAGAACAAGATTGGATTTTGAAGGAAACCCAATTCAAGATATCCACATTAAATGCAAGAATTCAATTAAGATTCAATAATGCCCCCAAAACTCACCACAATTAACCTCACAGGATAAAAAAATGGGGGAATTTGATCACTTAACTCCCTAACTTCACCTCAATTCGAGCTTTAATACAATCCCTTCTTCCGAAGTCCAATCTAAAATCCAAAATCGAAAAGAAATGAGATTAAATCTAGGTTTTGCGAATATAATAGAAAATTAAGAAAATCCCATACCTGATACGAGACGGAATAAGAAAGAAAGAAGAGTATTTGATTTGAATTATCAAGGAGTTGGAACCCTAACTATGTTTGACT
Organism: Kokia cookei; assembly: GCA_039519145.1. NCBI lineage: Eukaryota > Viridiplantae > Streptophyta > Magnoliopsida > Malvales > Malvaceae > Kokia > Kokia cookei. The sequence continues at coordinate 3,423,775 of CM076908.1, read as the reverse complement.
CTTCTTGATCTAAAACTCTCTTTCTTCTCCGTCTCTTGTTGGGATTTCGGCGCTTAAGGTTAAGCGAAGAGAGCAGCAGAAACAGAGCCCGTTGCCATTGTCATTGATCTCCTATACTATGATAACCATTGACGTACCCACCCGCCCATTTCAACCTACGGTAAATGGTTCATTTTGCACTGCTGGCTCGATCACTTCTTTTGATTGGTTGACCGCAGTTGACAGCATACTGTGTGACGTGTTCTTCATTGAAACGACGACGCTTCAGTATTCCTAGGTGTCAAATTCATGACCCCTGGACTTCCATATTCCCCCGAGAAGGATTTTCTGGTAACCTAAACGGCTACGTTTTCAAATTGTTTAGAGAGGCATCAACGTTATCTATTCGATTACCATCGGTCCCAGTCTTGCCCTGGAAACGAATACGGCAACCTTTTGTTGCAAATAAAATACCAAATAAAACCAAGAAAAGGGCACTCACTTACTACTACTGTTTGGTAGCTGTCGACTGTCGAGTTCTTAAAATCATGCTCATTTTCACGACAAAACCCTAATTTACTTTTATTTGCTTCCATTTGCTCCCTATCTCCGCCGATGCAGCACGAAGACCCTAGAAACGGTGAGTCGACTCACCGAAGCTCCAAGAAACCCAAAATATCATCTCAGTTCATTACTGAGTCGGATATCCGGCACGAGTTCTCTCACCACCACCCACGTGTCGCACGCATCAACAACGGGAGTTTCGGTAGCTGTCCCGGTTCGGTTCTTGCTGCCCAACGCAACTGGCAGCTACAGTTCCTCCGTCAACCTGATGCCTTTTACTTTAATTCCCTTCGTGACGGAATAACGGCTTCGCGGAAAATTATAAAGGACCTCATCAACGCCGACCACGTCGACGAGGTCTCCCTCGTCGATAACGCCACAACCGCGGCGGCCATCGTGCTCCAACGGATCGGCCGCAGTTTCGCCGAAGGAAAGTTCCAGAAAAATGACACTGTTTTGATGCTCCACTGCGCGTATGAAGCCGTTAAAAAATCAATCCAAGCGTACGTCACCCGCGCCGGCGGCTCCGTCATCGAGGTACGGCTACCATTCCCGGTAAATTCAGAGGAGGAAATCATATCCGAACTCAAAAAATCGATCGAGGAAGGAAAATTCAACGGTAGAAGGATAAGGTTAGCGATTATCGATCATATAACATCAATGCCATCGGTTGTTATTCCGGTAAAAGAATTAGTTAGGATTTGTAGAGCGGAAGGAATTGAGCAGGTTTTCGTAGACGCGGCTCACGCTATTGGGAGCGTGAAAGTGGATGTCAAAGAAGTTGGAGCTGATTTTTATGTTAGCAATTTACATAAATGGTTCTTTTGCCCGCCTTCTGTGGCATTTTTATACTGTAATAAATCGACTACATCATCTGATTTGCATCACCCTGTTGTTTCACATGAGTATGGAAATGGGTTGCCTATCGAAAGTGCCTGGACTGGGACTAGGGATTATAGTTCTCAGTTAGTTGTTCCTGCAGTTTTGGATTTTGTTAACAGGTTCGAAGGAGGGATTGAGGGGATAGTGAAGAGAAACCATGATCAAGTGGTGAAGATGGGGAAGATGTTGGCGGAGTCATGGGGGACAAATCTAGGGTCGCCCCCGGAGATGTCTGCTGCAATGATTATGGTTGGTTTGCCGTCCAGGTTGTGCCTTAATAGTGAAGAGGATGCTTTGAAGTTGAGGTCGCATTTGCGGGATTGTTATGAGGTTGAAGTTCCAATCTTTCATCAGGTTCCAAAGGATGGGGAAGAGGGTGTTAGAGATAAGGATGGATTTATTACGGGATATGTGAGAATTTCTCATCAAGTTTATAATACATTGGAGGATTATGAGAAGTTAAGGGATGCTATTAATCAATTACTTGAGGATGGGAAAACTTGCAAAATGCATTTTAAGGAATGAAGAGGTAATTCTTTGACTTAATTTGTTCAATGTTGGATTGCTTTTTTCGTGTTTTCCGTTAAGAAGTGTTACTTGTCTGCTTAAAGCAAATCATCGATGCTCTTTATGTTTAATGAGAACATATATAATTTTGAAACCTAAGACTGAGTTAGTGTTTCTTGTTATTATTAATTGTGTTCCTGTAGAAAGAGTCGTATGCTCCTAAATCTATTACTAGGAAAAACCAATATTTCTTCAATATCTCATTATGCCTGTGGAAGTATCCTGATTCTCATATTAGCACCCTGTTGAAATTGCTTGTGAAATGTCTTAACCTGCCTATTCCTCTTGGATCTTTTCTCTGTTTTTTTTTTTTTTTTTTTATATCACAATACTAATGGAAGACTGGAATAAGATTAATATTAGTAACCAGAGAATATATATATGTGTGCGAATGACATTTCTAAATACTTAGTACTGTATTGCTGGTACTGATGCATTAATAATTCAGGGAACCTATATTCACGGGAGGTGGAAAGGAGGGGCAAAAAGGGGGCTTGGGACAGTTGATTTCATGCTAGATATGACTTAATGTGCCTTTTCAATTTGTATGAAATTTATTCTAATCCAGAAGATTATGTACCTTGATTTCTTCTATTTGCGCTTGTCAGGCGGTCATAAAGGTTGGAGCAGCTTTCCATGGAATAACATACATGTTTTGCCAGTTTTCTGATGCTTGCGGCATCACACAGTTTTTTAAAGAACCAAAAATGATTGGGAAAGAGAACCGCGAAAGCGTTTTGGAATAACTTTTGGCCAATGTAGTCTGATAGGTGCCTAGGGCTTTGTATCAATCCCCTGTAGTTCGGCAATAATAAATGTATGAATGAATCCAGCATTTTTTAGCAGTTAAACCTGCTTTCAGCTGAAATTTGTTGTTCGTTAATTGTATTGCCATATTTTGAATTTTTATGTATGTGTAGTATAATCGGCATATCCTTGTCTGATATGAATTCCATAAAGCAAGCGTCTTTAGCATTTATCAAGACATCTTCATACGTTATCCCCCAACTGCATTGTAATTGTTTGTCGGCATGAAGCCTCAGATTACATTAGACAAAAGAATGAGCAAGCCAGAAGGTGTGGGCGCGACCCTGACATACCAGCTGACCAAGAAAACACAATATTACAACAAGAGCCTAATATTCTCCAATCTTTACAAGAAAATGAGCAAGTCAGAAGGTGTGGGCGCTACCCTGTCATACCAGCTAACCAGGAAAACACAATATTACAACAAGAGCCTAATATTCTCCAATCTTTTACAAGAAACTGACTTCTTTAATCTTTGGATAAGCTGCAGGCAATCAAGACTTCACAATAACATGAGACCAACCTCTCTGACTTGCCAAGGAGCAGAGTTGACGAATTGCAATGGTTTCAGCAGAGGTGTAAGGGCGTTTTCACCATTAGAGTCCTGCAAATCACTGCAATATCAAATTATGCATCACAATTAAGCTTCAATCAAAGGCGAAGGAGGTTTTTGCCAATTTAGTAAATCTTTGCCGTCACTTCCAGCCCCAGCAAGAGGCAGAGAGATCCCTGTTCACACAACTGAAAAAAACTCCTGGGCATGTTCTCAAAACCAGAACAGTTTCTGGCCTTCCATAGAGGCCAACCGCACAAACCAAACAAGCTCCTTCAAATCAATAGAGACAAACATAGCAAGAAGGTTCACAACATCATCCCCAGCATTTCTTAAAACTAGATAAGCCTTCTCGGCTTGTTCTGTAATTGAACTTCAAATCGAGAAAAAAGTTGTGTTCCAACAATTCCGAATCATGCTCACATGTCAAAAACAAGGTTCCTAGCAGCAATAAGATTATGACATTCTCCACACGAAATTCTTAACGTTGGGAGTCACATTCAAGTCCCAAATCTGCCTCCATCCTTTTAACATTAATTTGGTGAAACTATAGCATGTTTATCTATATAGCCACTGCGAATTGGTTAGTGGCTTGTTCATCGGTAGTAATGCATTACCAAATTTTATGTTAGAACCTGCGATTGGAAAACCGAGGAGGAGAGCGGAAAGAAGGGAAATGATGAAATTTTGGCACAAATTTTGCAGAACAAACTGAAAACCTCAAGCTGCATTCGACATTACTCTAAAAAGTGAAAGATAAAAACATTTTACATTATCATCTAGATCGCTAGAGCCTAGATTTAAAGTAGTTCCATCCATGCCAGTAGCTCATCCACTATATTTCCCCTATTCACACTATTAACAAATTCATGATTGTAACCGTAGAATGAAACAAAATGAAGACTCAAGAAGAGAGCATCAGACATTCATCATCTATGTTCTTGCCCAATAGATTTGCAACGATGAGGTCAACGTCTTGCAACCCGACACCCGTGCATGTAGGATTAATCCCAAGTCTAAGAGAGTTTTCATTGATTCTTGTTGCAGTTTCCGTTTGAGAGTTCAAGACCCTTACATTTGGAGAGGTCTTGCACTTCCCCATGCATTTGCACGCGACAACAGTGCCCTGTGCACCCACCTTCCTTTCAAACTCTTCTAACAAGGCCGCAGCTCCCATCTTCTTGCACTTGCCACCCATGCAAACTTCAATCTTCTTGGTTGATGTCTCTTCCATAAGGGTGTTGCTCTGCCCATCCTTGAAGCCATTTGAACTGCAACATTCACCATCCAATCCAGCAAGAGGAACTCGTACCCGAATTTGGGGGCTTGAATCTGAGTTTTCTAGTTCCATGAGCGAGTTCGCTAATGTTGCTTCCTCTGCCACCTTTGGAGCTTCTATAACTATCTCTTCGGGTCGTATCAAAGCATTACCAATTGGTGCTTCTGCCTCTAGGGAAGGTTCCAAAGCATTGTTTCTCAGGGCTTTCATGTCAACTACCTCCCCACATTCGCTGTCACTTGATTCAGAGGAAGATGATGATTCTGATTTCCCCAAAGTGGCTTTGAGCTTGGCTCGTTCCTCTTTCAATTTTCTCTTCAACTCCTTTTGTTCTGATTTCAACTTTTGCAGTTGGGCCAGCAAAACAGCGCTTGTTTCCTGAAAGAACAAAACAACATATAAGGTTTTAATCCAATATATCAAAAAAAATCCGACTTCAAATTTTCTTTTGTCACAATTCACATACAAAGAAAGCTTCTTAGTTTAATTAAAGAGCAATTAAACCATTTTGTCACGGCACGAACCAGATCAAAGCAATGACAAAAAAAAAAAAACAGAAGTAGAAAAAGAAAACGGAAAATTAATATCTTACATGAATCATCGTGGCCTTAACTTCAGCGGCCAATCCAATCCTAATATCCTCGCCAACAGCAATCTGAGGAAGCATGGACAAGTCCTTGGACAATCGCTTGAGAAGCTTCAGCTTCTTCTTGACTTGTTTAATCTCACAACTCTTTCTCTTGTCTTTCGTCGTGGCATCGCCACCACCACCACCCCTCGGTGACACATAATACTGGACATGCCCTAAATCAGAAAACTGGCAACTCAATCTCCTGCAAGATTTAATCCTCGGCCTAACTGAAACCCTGGAATCTCCAACACCACGATTCAAATCCCCGGAAAACCGTCCGCCAAAATCAACCCTAGCCGCCGGCAACCTTGAAACTGTCTTGCAAACAATGCCAGAGGTCTCCATGGAGTGAATCGGATGGCTTCGATTCCCGTTTAGCTTGTAAAATATAGGAATGGATTGGGAAGAAAGCATTCATATTGAATATACGTTGCCTTCAACGGTTTCAGTTTCCTGGAAGGAAAGGAACTAGTACATGTGGCACGCTATTACTGGTTCGATTCATTCTAAAGCTGATGTGGAAGGATTGTTGCGCTAGGCGGTGGCGCGCTCGTGAGGAATTCGGTTTGCCACGCTTTACTTGCACTTCGGCATGTGTTTCTTTTTAATATCAACGGTGCGATGACATCATTAGGATATTGGCGGCTAGGATTTTGCCAGCTCATAGCGGCGGTTCTGCCATGTGGCTTTACGATGTCTCTCTAATTGCAACCTAGGTATAACGATCACTTCGTGTCCTTACTTGTAAATAAAAAAAAATCCTGAAAATTAGTAAAAAGCCACAGGCAGGAAAACTGGCAACGAATTTTTTGGGGGAATATCCGGATAAGTACTATTACGACTCCTAAGTCCTATTACAAAAAAAAAAAAAAAAATCGTGATACTGATTGATATTCGTAGTCATATCCAACACAAATGTTAGTACAAGTTCAAAAGAATTAATTTCTCTCATGAAATATAGTTTTAAAATAATTACAAATTTTAAATATTTCGTTTTAAAATTAAATATGAAATAATAAATCAAATAACGTTTTTTAAAAGTTTACATAAATTAAAATATTTTAAAAAAAGTTAACACTAATTTATACTTATTTGTAATAGTACTAATTAAGTTACTATTAAAAACTAAAAAACAAAATAAAATTAAATATGATATGTTTACAACAGGAGGTTTTTTCATTAACTGATGAATAAAAAATCTTCTTTTTAAAACCAACCAAGTATTGTCTATTTTAATTTAAAATAATTTGAAATTGCTGAAATAATTAATTAATCATGGAAGCTATAATAGACATAATACAAAAAAAAAAAAAACAAATTGAGGGACTAAATTAAATAAATTATTAAATATATGTGTAGGAAAAAATAATTAAAATTCAAAAAATATTTAATATAATGGATTGAAATATTTTCAGAGACTAAATTGTAAAACTATTAACATCAACATGGTCTAAAGATGTAAATAAACTATAAGTAGTTATAAACCTCATATAAAGGCCATCTTTTATATATTTATAAATAAATCTACATGTATTAAATACTTACTTTATAATTATATTAAATCCCTATTAATTATAAATAAATTTACAGATAATAACATTAAAAATTAATACTATATAGAATAAACATTTAAATTTAAATCTACATAAAGAAACAAACTAACAGTGATCAAATTGAATGCAATTAATTCATAAAAAGTACCAAAAAAAAAATTCCTGTTTGATGATTTTTGCAAAAACAAATTAATTCAATAGAATAATATTTTTACAAAATGAAAAATAAGTAAAAAGATAAAAAAATGGATAGAAAAATTCAAAAGTTACTTATGTGAATATGTATCCTGCAAGAGAAATGTATTTTTCAAAATGAGTATTTCTTTGTTTCTATAGTAAAATTATAAGTTGTCAAGATTAATTTAAAAATATTCTAATAGATAATGAAAAATGGAAAAAGAAGAACATTGATAAATTTTTTTGAAAACATATATTAAAAATTAAATTAAAATTTTAAAAGATTAAAGACATTTTTAAAAAAAAATTCTTATTTAACTTGGTTTATATATGTTTTAAATTATCTAAAGAAAATAAATTGTCAAATTTAAAAATATATATTTATTTATATTTTAAATACATTATCAAATTTTAATATAAAATCTAATATTATCATTATTTAAATTTCATTTTAAATCCGTGTCTGTTAACAAAAAAATGTATTGCATTTTAAAACCCATGCATTTTAATTAGGTTTAATATAACATTTGGTATTTAAACTTGATACTTTTTTTCAATTTGATACCTAATTTTTTTTATCCAATTTGGTACTCAAACTTGACACTTTTTCCTAATTTGGTACCTAAACTTGACACTTTTTTTTAAGTTGATACTTAAACTTTTTTGGATCCAATTTGGTACTCGAACTTGACTCTTTTCCTGACTTGATACCTAATTTTTTTAATATTAATTCGTTAAGCATAACTCATTACCTATTTTTAACATGAATTTTCTCTAAAACTGACAATATTTTTGTAGCATCACAAAAAAATTTTCAACATCGTTATTGTTTTGCGTAATTTTTATAACATTTAATAAATTTAGGCACTAAATTGAATCTAAAAAAAGCTTAGGTACCAAATTAGGAAAAAATACCAAGTTTAGGTTCCAATTTGGGTCCAAAAAAAAGTTTAGATATCAAATTAGGAAAAAGTGTGAAGTTCAAGTATCAAATTGTGTCAAAAAAAGTTTAAGGATCAAATTAAAAAAAAAAGAGTCAAGTTCAAGTATCAAATGTTATATTAAGCATTTTAATTAATACATATACAATTTATTTAATATATTTTAATTTATAGATATAATCAAATTTTAACTTCTCTATTTTATTTATAAAAAAAAAAATTGCTTTGGCCATTTATCCATCATTATAAGACATGGATTCCAATGCGGTAGAGTTTTCTTTAATTTTCCCATGGTTTGTTTCATCAAATCAGACTCTTTCTTGCGTAGGATTCAATGGAACGAACAAACGTATGATGAAAACAGGATCTGCCTCTGGGTATTAATATATTATTATCTGCATGAATTATTCTAAGAGGCTGAGGTAAAATTGGATTCAATCACTTAATGCAATCATCGGTGAGATTAAGTATAAAATTTGACTCTCCCTATTGCGAAGTGGAAGCAGTCATGTGAAGTGCAACTAAGGAAGCATAGAAACCATCTTTGATGTTTATCAAAGTGTCGTGCTTTCCTTTCTCTACAATAACCCCATTTTTAACCACAGCTATAACATCTGCATTCTTGATTGTGGATAGCCTATGAGCAACTACAACCGTCGTGCGGTTCACCATCACTTTATCCAGTGCATCCTGTACCACACTCTCTGATTCTGCATCCAATGCACTTGTAGCCTCATCTAATAGCAGTATCTTTGGACTTTTTACGATGGCTCGTGCAATGGCTACGCGTTGTTTTTGTCCGCCTGACAATTGAAGTCCTCGCTCTCCTACCATGGTTTCGTAACCCTGGATTATATAGGTGAAAAGATCAGTAACCAGTCATTAGTCAAAGCATATTTGGAGACTATTCTCGAAAAGATCTGTAACCTGTTGTAATGCACTGATGAACATATGAGCATTGGCCAACTCTGATGCTGCTATAATTTCTGCTTCAGTTGCATTTCCTCCCTTTCCATATGCAATGTTGGCACGGATTGTATCATTGAACAAAACAGGTTCTTGGCTGACAAGCCCCATTTGTTGCCTCAGCCATTTCAATTGGAGCGTTTGGATTTCGACTCCATCAAGAGTGATGGTTCCTGAATCAGGATCATAAAACCTCTGCAATAATGAGATTACAGTAGATTTCCCACTCCCACTTTCTCCAACCAGGGCAACTGTCTGAAAGAAACAAAATGATCGATGTGTGTTTGATTTTAGTCTCTACAATTATGTTGATAAGTTACGTGTTTGGGAGTTCAATATGGCAATAGGATCGTTTACCTGTCCGGCATGAATAGACAAGCTTAAGTCTTGGAAGATTTGAATATCTGGCCTTGATGGATACCTAAAACTAACATCACGAAGCTTCATATTTCCCTTCACATTTTCTAGTGTCATCCCAGACTCATCACTTGGGTCTATTTTAGACTTGCGATCAATAATTGCAAATATGGAAGCAGCCGCGATCTTGGCTTTGTTGGAATCAGTAGCAAAGGAACTAGATTGAGAAATTCCAACAGCTGCCATGTTTAAAGCTAAGAAAACCTGAGAAATAAATATCGGTTCAGCGTCATAGGGACATACAAAAGTAAATAGCATACCTTGACAAAAATGATCCAAAGATGTTGAACTCACTTGAAAAACATCTGTGAATGTCGCCTGGCCGTGCTCAACAAGTTGAGCTCCTGCATAGAAACTTGTTGCATAAACAGAAAAAAGAAAGAAGAATGCAAGTCCGAATCCTGATCCGCTAATCAAACCCTGCCTTATCCCAGTTTTGATTGGACCCTCACATTTCTTTTTGTAGAGTTGCATTACCTTTTCCTCTGCGCAAAAGGAAGCAACTGTTCTTATACTCCCAACTGCATCACTGGCAACTTGGCTGGCCTCCTCATACATCACCTGCAACATTTTATATATACATGTATAAATCAATAATATTCTTAAAAATATGCCCATTTTACTTTATTTTTCACAATTATGTAAGCAATATTCAAGCATACCTTTGCATCTGCACTGAATCCCTTCATGAATTTTGCTTGAATGTATCCATTGACCCCTATGAGAGGGATTAGTACTAGGACAATAAATGCCATCTTCCAACTTGCAACAAAAGCAATAACCAAACCAGCCAATGCTGATGCAAAGCTTGAGACCAATTGAGATAGTGCATCTCCAACCAGGGCACGTATCGAGGCTGCGTCTGCCGAGAGCCTTGCACCTATAGAACCACTTGAATTTTCAGGTTCATCGAACCAAGCAACTTCCATGCAGACCACTTTCTCAAAACACGTTGATCTGATTCGTTGGATTAATTTACATCCGGCGATAGAAAAGAAGTATGTTCGAGCTGGATTTATTAGAAATGATGCCAGGCCAAGGGACAAAAATATCAGTGCCCAGTATCTTGAATCCTTTTTCAGTTCATCTGGAGGTTTATTAAATGTTTTGATCATATTGGAAATCAGGATACCGAGAAGTGGAAGTATCACACCATTGGCAGCTGCGAAAAGAGTTCCAATTACGATCACAGGAATCTCCGGCTTGTTGAGGTAAGCAAGCCGGAGGATAGAAACCTCCTTAGCCTGTTTCAATTGTGGTTCAGCAAGGTATTCTGTATCTAACATTGCAGGATCAGTGACATTCATTTCAGTAGGTAAACCAAAAGGTAGAGAGAACGAAGAATTGCGGCTGCTATTTCTAGATGATTCCCTGCTGGTTGATCGCTTCAATGACCTTCTTGGGCTCGATTGTCTAAACAATTCCGGATTAACATCTGATACATCTGCAAGCTGTTCCGACCCTTTATTTACTTCTTGTAAACGAATGAGCTGAGAGAAAGCTCCCTCAGGATCCTTGAGTAGTTCTGAATGCGACCCTGTCAATTCGAAGAAATGTTATCGACGGTGATAAAGTATGTTGTTGTGGAGCATAACACTGCCGATGCAAATGCAAAAAAAATAAATAAATAAATAAAAATAAGAACTACAAGCAATATGTTCAACGTTTACAAACATGTTCCTTAATATGTAAGATATAGAATGGTAATACGCAAAATGACCGAAAATACCCCAAAATGCAGGCAAATCAAGGTTTAGTTAGTGGAATAAAAATTTATCCCCTTGATAACATGCTTCTGTTAGATAGCTCCATTTACAATTACGATGAAGTTCAAGAAATATATGATTATAACTACCTTTTTCAACCATCTTTCCTTTATGAATTACAGCAATCGCATCTGCATTTCTCACAGTACTTAAACGATGAGCAACAATGACAGTAGTCCTATTGCCCATTATCCTGTCCAATGCCTCTTGAACAACTCTTTCAGATTCTGCGTCGAGTGCGCTCGTAGCTTCGTCTAAAAGCAAAATCCGTGGGTCTTTCAAGATTGCTCTTGCAATTGCCACTCTCTGCTTTTGTCCACCAGAAAGCTGAGTTCCATGCCCTCCAACCATGGTGTCTAGTCCCTATGCATGGAGTGCATAGTTTAAAATGTAAATTAAAATGTGCAATTCATATATTGAAGTTGATATATAAAATAAAATTAATCGGACAATGAACTAAAACCTGAGGTAGTTTATCAATAAAGTTTGCAGCATTTGCTAGTTCAACTGCTGTTTTTATCTCTTCTGTGGTCGCATCTTCTTTACCATATGCGATATTATCCCTTATGCTTGACGTAAACAACACCGGTTCCTGGCTAACAAGACCAATCTTTCCCCTTATCCATCTAAGCTGGAACTCCTTGAGATTAATGCCATCGATAAGAACCTCACCGGCTTGTGGATCATAAAATCTCTCGATCAGATTGATTGCAGTTGATTTCCCACTTCCACTTTGTCCAACCAAAGCAACTGTTACGCCACTTGGAATAGAAAGAGAGAATCCACTGAAAACTTGCTCCTCTGGTCTGGCAGGGTAACTGAAATAAACATCCCTCAGTTCTACATCCCCACGAATAACCTCCAACACTTTTCCACTCGTGTCAAAGGAATCAATCTCTGGCTTCCTTTTGATGGCCTCAAACATCTTAAACGCTGCAGCTTGACCAGCCGCAAACGCAGTCATGCATGGAGATGTTTGTCCCAAGGACCTGAAACATCCGTAAGTACCAAGGAATTCAGCCTATGAAGCATGCTTAATAAAGTAGAAGACGGACAAAATTCAAAATTTAAACTCACATGGAACCTGTCAATACAGCCATGATCACAGTAAGTACTTGACCAGCAGTGTACCCTTTCTCCAAAATCATCTTCCCACCAAACCAGACAGCCAAAGCATAACTGCAGAATACAACTAGCATAACTAAGCCAATACCTAGTCCAGCAGCAGTACCTTCATGAATGCCTGATCTATAAGCAGTAACAAGTGACTTATTGTAATTGTTTATTGCTTGCTTCTCACCAGTAAACGACGCAACCTGGAATCAAATCAATGATTGGCCATATATTGTCACCAAAAAATAGGAGCAAAAATTGATAACTTAACTGCGACTATTTTCGATATACAACTTACAGTTTGGATCGAACCAATTGTCTGTTCAACTACAGTGGCAGCTTTAGCATAAGCATTTTGTCCCCGGGATGCCATCTTGGATATCATAACGGCTATGGTTCCACCAGATATTACAAGTAGAGGGATAGCAGATAACATTACGAGAGTAAGAAGCCATCCTTTGACAAATGCTATAACAAAGCCTCCAATGAACGTGGATATCAATTGTGAAAACTTCCCTACCTGCAAAAAAGAGGTGAATATTCCATGGTTACATGTATATTATGATTCCAAAGAAAACATCTTACTTAACGAAGATTCTATACGTCCGAGTCAAGATTAGGATAGTATAGTCATATACCTTTTCGCCCATGGCGTCCTGTATGAGAACTGTGTCCCCAGACATTCTTCCAATAACTTCCCCTGTGTTTGTTTCCACATCAAAGAAAGCAACGTCTTGCCTCAATAAAGTTTTCAAGTACAGGCCCCGTATTCGTGCAGCTTGTCTCTCACCTGTGATCATCCAGCAACTCACCTCTGAAAAGAATAACAATACCCAAGCTTTTCAACATGAGTCTGAAGCCACATTAAATATCAGGCAATATGATTTAAATTAGAGATTTTCTTACGGAGAAACGCAGCCGCCGCAGTCCCCATCGCCAGATAGACAAATCTCAAAGAAACCTTAGATATAGTTTTAAGAATTCAGTTAATAATCCCCATGTGAGACGTTTAAACAAAACAATAAACTAAAAGTAAAAAACACACACAAGCTATGTTCATGCTACATGCAGAAATACCTTGGAGACGGCATCAACCACGTTGCCTTTACTGTGGTTAGTTCCAAAAGAATCGATGAGATTCCCAAACAGGATAGTCATAAGGGGCATAGATACACCATTCCCAGTTGCAGCGGTTGTGCCGACGATCATTAATAAGATATCCGTAGAATCAGCAAATGCAAACAGCTTGTAAAACGGAACCGTGTTAGTTTTCTCATCTCCTTTGCTGCTTTCAGGATCTTGATTTTCTCCATTATCGCCAGGGACTTTCTGCGACTCTTCCTGGCTTTTCAACGTGCCGGCTTCATGCAAGTCGGTATCTTTCTCACCATTAAAACCATTCTCGGAGGCCATTGAGTGGCTCCCAAGCAATTACTTTGATACTCAACAACTTCAGACTCTATAGGATTTATTATATTGTGGCTACTGCAAACAAATCGATTAAATAAAGATAATTAATTTAAGCAAGATTGTTCCTCTATTATTAACAGGAAATTTCTCTGCAACAATGACTCCCAAGTCCCAAGCGCCCATCTAAAGGGAAAAAAAAAATTGCAAAAGTTGCAGTTATGCTTTATCATCAGTGCAACAGAAAGTGGAGAAATTAACTTTATGAAGGCATCATTTGAGCATAAACCAGACTTGAGACAAAGATACGAACAGAATAGAATAATGAAAAGAGAGATTGAGAAACATTTACTTGATAAAAGTTCGAAATGAAACACTCTCAGGGATTTTGGAGTTTCAGCTTACTCCAAACTTTGTTAAAGGCTAGCCTCTCTTTGTTTAAAAGCATATTTATATGCTCTTTGGTATCTGGTGAGTATTTGCCTTGACCAGCAAGCCTTTTTTTTCCATGTAAAAAAAATATGATTCACCGTTATACAATCAAACCCTAGGCTGAAGTGTTGCAAACCTAGTCAAAATTTTCCGGGGTTTTCACTTTCATCAACCGTATCCCGATTGTTTTTTCCTTGTCTCCAAACAATAGTGTAACAGCATAAAATATAAGATTGCTGGCTTGGCATGACTTGGAGTAGTGACTTGCCACTGAAAAAGACAGACCATTCTCGTCATCAAATTGCCGAAGGGAATCGCAAGAAATAGGAAACAAACCAACAACATGATTTGGTAGCCTAAATCATCATCTCTTTTGAAATGACCATATCTACTGGGACATCCCTTCATTTTCTATACAATGTAGTACTATCCTGGACCACCTTTCTTTTTCCATAAAATGATTAATAATAATAAGAAGAAGAAAATAAAAACAATAACGTCCAGTGTTATTCCCTAACGCCCACAAATATCATTATTCTATTTACAAATTTTTAACACATGAATTTTAATCCAAGGTGTGACGAAGGGTTTGTCCAGAGATCTGACTTGAAGCAAGTGTTAATTGAGGAGTTAATTTTTTTTTTTTTTGTCAGCAATCCCATCTTAATTTTACTTTTGAGTAATTATTGCCTTAATTTTTTAAATTAAATCATTTTCTCACTTAAATATTTAAAAAATTAATTAAAAGTGGTATATAAATTATTTATTTTTATCACTTAAATAAGTTTGCTTTGAATTCGGAGATAATAGATTGGGATGTAATGCCAAGAATAAGAACAAAACTATTTTCCATATTACTAGCCACTCTGAAGAGGTTCTTCGAAGGGCAAAGTGTTTTGCCATTAGTCTATGCAATGCAATAAAAATGGGAGGTACAAGTACGAGCAATCGAATTGTTCAAGTTAAATGGAGACCTTCCCGTCATCATGATTGGATTAAAATTAGTATTGATGGTGCTGCAAATGTAAATGGGAACTGGTCTGCAATAGATGGAGTGTTACGGGATTCCATTGTAGGTCATAGAAATTTTATTGAGAGAGGTTTTGTTCTTAAAGCTGAATTATGAGCAATACTTCATGATTTAGAAATGGCTCTAAAGTAATAATTGAATGTGATAGTAAGATTGCAAGTGATATACTTGTGGATATTTCAAAAGATGTGTCCCGTCAATGATTATGATTCGAAAAATAAAAGAAGAATATTGAAAAATTTCAACTATCAAATTTCAGCATATGTTCAGAGAAGCGAATATAGTAGCTAATGGATTAGCTACAACATGTTTTATTGTTGATTTTCTTTTATTTCATGTTAAGTAGTTTTTACTAGAGTACAAAATAAAGAAAATTACAAATAAGCTTTAAAGCTGGCTTCTTTTCATATAAAAAATATATATCAATTTCATCTCATTTTATTTAATAATTAATGACATTAAGTAGGAATGTGATATTTAACCCGTTATTATTAGATAATATTATTTTACTTTTTAAAGAAAAGTCTAAAAAACGTAAATAAAAAAAAAATAGATTTTAAGGGTTTATTTTACATTATAAATAAGGATTTTCAAACTTTTGACGTAAGAGGTGTAAGCTTTAACATTTGATGAAAATGACTTTGAAATAAATTATGTAACGGACGTGGATCACAAGAGTAGAGAAAACAAACAAACAAACAAAAAAGAAGCTGGAAGTCTAAACCCGCCTAACTCTTTTCCGTTGTCTTTTTTCATGCTGCAGGTATGTATGGAGCAACCTAATCTATACTATCATCGTATTTTGATTTAATTTTTGTATTTTAATTTGACATAATTTAATTTTTTTTTTTTTTGCAATAATATTAATTAATCTAAATATTTTTTATCCACAACTATTTTTCATAAAATGCTGAGATAATTATGTCAAATTAAAATACCTCAACAATTAGACCAAAATAGCTGTGGGTATTAACTATTTGTATTCATTATTGATCCTACAAAAGTATAGGGACCATTTTATATCAAATTTAAGTGTAGATACAAAATCCTAAAATTAAACAAAATAGAGGGATCGTAACCATAATTTAAATTAAAAAAATCTATACCTAACCCAATCACCTTTATTTTCTTTTTGAATTTTTTTAAATAAATGTAAATAATATTAGGAATCTAATTAATAAATATTTTATTTTTATTTTTAATTATAGGAAAATAAAAAAATAAACGTAAAAACAAATAATCTCTTCTTTCTCAACTTTCTATTAAATTTTTATATTTTGCATTAATTATTTTTATCTTTCGAGGAAAAAATAGGGATGGGAATAATTGTTCAATTGAATTTCCATAGTTAATGAAATTGAACTCTTTTTTATGAAAGATTGGAGTTAAATTGAATGCTTATGAATTTTCCGTTTGATTTAATAAAAGAGATGATGATAAATATAAAGTGAGAAAAAAATTATGAAAAGAAGCAGATAGGTGTGGGACAGGAGAAGGATTCGAGAGGTAATTAGGCATTTACCAACCAACCGCCTTGAAGGATAGGATTTGTTGTTAAGGAAGGAATAGAATACTCAAGGAAAAATCATATCCTTAATTGTTTTTGGAATGGAGGGCTTGAAGCGGGCATGCGATTCAACATTACTTATAGTGTAATGTTCAAACATTGTTTGCTGTTTATTCAAAAAGAAAAAGAAAAAAAAAAAGCATTATGCAATAGATTCATAAGAAAATGAGGTGGTGAACTCTTTGGTTTTTGTCCATTTGAAATTGGAATTAATATTTGTCTCCAATTTTGACCATTTTTATATCATAATTCTCGGGATGAATATTGGGCCATTTCCTTATGTTGAAGACACGGGACTCAGTAAACTTGGTCCTGTCGGTAATAAGGATTCTGTTTGATGTTTTCTGCTGAGTAATTGGCAAGAAAAACTGTACGAATAACACTCCATTTTTCATCTTCTTTTGCTAATGAATGAATGTTTCGACTTCAAAATCAAATCACTCTTTTTTCTTTTTCTTTTTTTTCTTTTGAACCGTGAGTAATCCTATTGGCTATCCTAGGAATATAATTAAAAATCAACACAAAATTTAGGCCTATAAATGGTAAACTTTTTCAAAAGTGCTGGAATAATACTTTTTAAATCATGCCGTATAACTTTTGATTTATTGTTTAATGTTTAAATTAACAATCTTAAAAATAAAATGATCTGATTAATATAATCTTGACAATTTTAAATATAGTTAGAGCCTTTTAAAATTTAAAAACTAATTGAAAATGAACATCATAGTTTAGAATTTAGATACATCTAATACAATACAGTTAATTCTTTGATCATTTGTAGTGAAAACATTCAATTAATAAAGCAACTCCTTCCTGTTTGTAAAAACCAAATAGATGACATCATTATATTTCTCCAAACATTAAAATATTTTTTTTGTCTAAATTAATCAAAGATATTTGAATCAGATCGGACTAATCAATTAAACGAATTAGATTATGTATTAATATGATTCGAGTTATAAAAATAAGACTTCAACCACTAATTTAGAATTATAAATTTAATTAAAATAATTACTTTGTCCGATTTTAACATGAAGCTACATCTTATTATTATTGACAAATTTATTTAATTTTTCTGAAATATATGCACAAAATAAAGCTCGAGAGTACTAGTTTAATATTTGATTAAGTTGATTTATAGAATTGCTTGTAAAATAGGATATTCGCATACGTATACATTTCCTTCCTCTCTTTTTTTTTTTTCCCGAAGAACATTTCCTTCTTTTATTCTTAAGCAAATATCAGTAGAATATATATGGGGCAGAATATTAAATTTTTAATTTCAAACCAAATCTATACCCTTGTTCCCAAAGAATTCTCTAGCTAGAAATTGAGAATTTGATAGCCTAAGACAACAAAATAATATATTTTTTAAGAATTTATTTATGTTAAATATTTAATTAGCCATAAGATAGATGGTGGTGGCATGTGTGTAATATTAAGGAAAGGTATTTTGGAATAATAGAGTATGATTTAGGGGGGTTTATATTTCGGGTGAAATTGAATTAATTCGGTTAATCGATAGAATCCGTTTAATCGGCCGGTTAATCAAATTAATTCGGTTGGGTCGATTAATAACTTTTTGAAAATTTGATTAACGGTTAATTTGGTTCGAAATCGGTTTGTTAATCGAACTTAATAAATAATATTATAATATTATAATAAATAATATATATCAGTCGGTTCGAAATCGATTGTTTAATTCAGTTAATTTGATTAATTTTTTTATATGTTTTATATTTGTTTTAACCAAAAAAAATCATATAAATTTCGGTTAATTGACCGAATTAATCGAAAAAGTTCTGTTCGGTTAAATTTTTTTGAAAAAATTTCGATTCGGTTAACGATTAAAGGTTTCAAAGGGTTAATTAATTCAATTAATGTATTTCAGGTCGGTTAACCGATTAAGCATCCCTAGTATGATTTGTCGTTAGGTTAATTTAATTAATTCTCTCTGGATTATAAGTTAGATTTTAAATTTGTTTTTAAATTTGAAAATATTTTAATTGAATTTTTCAAGTATTAATATTATATTAATCATGTCATTACGTTAGTTTAGTAGTTAATTTAAATGTTGAAATTAATTTGGTGTCTTTATTTATTTATTTTTGACTAAATCACAAATGAGATATTTTTAAATTTGTGTTTTTTTTTATCATATATACAATAGGAGTGCTACAATTCAAAATCAAGCAAAATGAGGGTTAAATGGAAGAAAAGTGAAGAGAGAGGCCAATTTGAAAGAAGTTGAAGAGTTACTGTATTGATTGGTTCAAAAAATTGAATTGTTTAAAATTGTCAAATTGTCAAATGGTTAAATAGTTAAATCTGATTTTTTTAAGTGATAATTTTCTGATTTTTAGTTAAAATAATTTTTATTTTAGTTAGTGAATATTTTTTCTTAGAAAAGTCCAGGTTAAATTTAACATAATAAATAAATATATATATATATATACTTAGTGTTGGACACAATTGAGAACACACTTAATTGATTGGAATTTTTACTTTTTCATGCTCATGTAGCAAATTCCTTTCTGCCAATTTCGTTTCAATTTAATTTCCATTTTCCTTATCTGTTTAATTCTTTCCCAAGCCCCTCTCCATTTCCATCTTCCACCATTTCCATTAAATCCATTTTCATACATCTACCAAGCATGATTAATTTCATACTCGATTAAGTCCCTTTTAGTCTTAGCTCGATTATCATTCCGATAAAAAAAAATCGTAAGATATGAACCTGCACTAAAAAAAACCTTTTCAACTCGGTATTTGCTATCTCTCTGGTATACGAGATAGTACGAATTCGTCTTTTAAAGTTAATTCGATTTCAATTCAAAAAGTGCGCGTTAGGTTGGGATCATTTGGCGTACAGTTGGGAGATAGTGATCGGATTTAAATGACTCAAGTTGTTGAGGCTGTTAATTTGAGTTAGACTTTCTAGTTCACAAAGCTATAGAAATCTTAATTACGGGCACGAGCAACATGGTTAAACATCCGGAAAATATTGGTTTACAGGTCGTACAAGAACCGACTACAAAAGAAAAAGTTGCGGTTGAGACATTCTTAGGACATATAACCAACTTATTGATTGAAGAAGGGAAAAACCACTTTTCAAGGATCAGTTCAAGTTCAGAGTGAACTGAGGTTGAGACTAGGATTTAATATATATTTCTCCAATTTATTTTATCTCGTTTAATTTATTTTGGAACAAAACTTCGTTTTCACTCTATTTATTTCATTTTGTTTTTGTTTTTAATTTTTTATATTTTATCACTAAACCCTATTAATTTATTTTCAGTAAGCTCGTCACAAGACAAGGGACCATTCTCGCGACAGTAAATTTATCCAAAAGAAAAAATGAAATTAGACATCTAATCCCTGAAGATTCGACCTTACTATTCTATATTACTCTTTAATTTTATTTCTATCGTAGGAATTATATTTGGTGACTCGGTACATATCAGAATTTGACATGGAGTATATTTAAAATAGGGAAATAAATTGTGAAAACGTGTGTACTTATCACATAAACATATTGAATATGAAAAACAAATGGTAACAATAAAAATTTAGGAGGGTCGTTTTGTTTGAAATTAAAAACATCAAATTCGAGTTATTCATGCGATAGTTACATACATGTTTAAAATTTGATCCACATATTTTAAATATACCCCACATCAATTTTGAATTAATATTTAACACCCGAACTAATGGCTAGACTAATAGAATGGAAATTTATACTTTCAAAATTCAATTATTTTTTTTAAAATTTAGAAACTAATTTAAGATAACGCCATACATAAATATGTGTGTTCAAATTATTATAATTTTAATGCGCATATTATATTTTACTTTTGGTGTTTTAATTTTTTTTATATATTTTAATACATCTCATTTAAAAAAAATTCAAATATTAAATTTAAATTTAAATAATTGTAAGTAAAAAAGAAAAACTTAGGTATCAATTTAAAGAAAAACTCAAATATTAAATAAAACATTAAAACTAAGTACTAAATTGAAAAAGAAAAATTGAAATCAAATGGAGACAAATGAGCTGAAGCAGGTCTCAGATGGCATATGGCCCATCGCAACAGAAAGGCGGCATGTATATTTAGTGTGGGACTTAATCTTATATATCGATTGCATCTCATTTTGAGTCTGAAATAAAATGATTAACAATTAGCAATATTTGGTAGGATAAAACGTTTGCGTTCGGTTGTCATAGGTAAGGATTCCATCATGTACGCATCAACTGGTTCCTAAATGCCTTACCTACTTTCCTCCCCTAATATGGGCCTGAACTACACCCAAGGATACGTCAGAGGCTCCTCAAGTTGTGAATGAAAACCAAAAGCCAATCGTTGCATGTGCTAATATACTATTTGATGTTTATTTTTAGTTTAAATATTTAAAAAAAATTATTTCAATTTAGTACTTAAATTTGGTTTTAGTATTTGAATCTTTTTCAATTGATAATTGAGTTTTTCTTTGTTGCATATAAATATTTAAGTTTGATTTTATTGTTAATGTGGTACTTATCTCAATTAAATACTTTTGTTATAAATTTATAATTGTTTATTTTTAACTTTAAATTCATTTATTCAAAATTAAGTTATTACACTTTGATAAATTTTTTGGAGGCTTCGAGTTTATCTTTATAATTTAAAAGTTGGGGAAGAGTCATGAATAATTTTAGGTATTATATCAAAAATATCTTCCTAATTAAATTAAAGGTTAGTATTTGATGCACTGATAGTGTACATTTTTTTTTTTACAATTAATTCTACTTGTGAAATTTAAAAACTCTAATGTATCAAATATTTTTCCTTAAGTTAGATATTGGTATATATTGAAAGAGACAATTTCAAATGAGATAAAATGTTTTCAAATTTGAAGTTTAAACCATTAAAAACGTAAATTAAAGAATTTACTAATTTTTCTTTTAATATTGGTAGATACTTTGTCATTGAAGCTGAACTTTGGGATGCTTTCCACAGGCTTAATGCTACCTAAAAGTTGAGACTAAGATGAGTTGTGTTGGAGATGGATAGTCTTGTTGCAATTCAATTAATTCGGAATAGTTTGGTTCTATAACACCCTTTTGCTATTTTATGTTCTATTAATAGTTTGTTACAATTAGGGCTGAATTTAGAAAATATTTTTGGAGCATTGGAATTAAATTGTATATTTTTATAATAATAAAGATATAATTTCATAATTTTAATAGTTTATATTTTATAATTTTTAAAGAATTAAATTAATTTTTCATCATTTTAAGAGAAAAAAATAATTTTATCATTATTAGTTTATAAATTATAAACTGAACTCTTGTTAAACTCATGACTCCACCACTAACTATAACTACCTTAAAAAATTAGATCAAACACATCTTTTGAGAGAGAAATAAAGTTACAAATGATTTAATTTTGATGACATTTTTCCGTTTACTTGTAATTCATATGTTTAGGTATGGATGAAGTTTTAAGATCTTAGATGATGAGAGCATTGAAGTGGTAAAACAAGAATTAGACATATATTTGGAAGAAAATAATTTCCTAATAAAACTCCCATTGTAGTTGTTACCCTAAAATCCACGCTCTCGGTGACATCAAAAAGACTAACCCAGCAAGAAAAGTAGGAGTGGGGGTGCATTTTGACATTGTCATCCGTCTCGGGTGAGTTTGGGGGAATTTTCCAAAGCCATCCGCAAAATGGACAAAAACATCCAAATCTCAACTTGAGAATAGCATTGATTCCCACCAGGCATCTGGGATCAGTTTGATGATAAAACACTATTTTCTTTTAAAAATTAAAATCAAATCAGCCATTGCCATCGGGGCATGGACCAGCTTCAATGGTTTTGTCTACACTGCAACTCATGACCTAAATCAGTCAGATTTGGGCTTCGAGTTTATTCAAATTAACAAATCTTACACTAATGGGCCAACTGTCAAGACAACTATTATTTATAAGCCGGCCACCAGTAAATAGTAGTTCAACTATGGCTGGCATCCATTAGATTTTGCAGTTGGCGCACATTTTTCTTTTTTTTTTATTATAAAAAAAACTATTTTTATTTTAACGTAATTTATATTAAAAAAATTACCTACCAATATATATCTTTTAATTTAATAATTTAGTTATGTATTATTATAAAGTAAATAAAATATCAATAATTTTCTAAAACAATATATAGTTAATTATGTGATTGTTATATTATGATTATTTTACTGCTTTCAAAAAAGATAATATTTTTTTTAAAATAAAAAAAAGATAATATTTACCAACATGTGTTGGGTACAATAATAAAACACATTATACTATCAAGAGGAGAACAATGTTTGAATCTTGAAAACGATAGGATAATCACAAATCCTAAAGATGAACCAAACATAAAAAAATATAAAAAAAATTACTTTATAATAAAACTAAACACAATGACATTTACTTATTGAGAAATAATAATTTTAATAAAAATTATTTGAAAATGACCACAAGTGAATAAGAAGATGATTTTCAAGATCAATGATATTAAACGGAATAAAAAAAAATCACGAATGTTTTGAACATGTGGTGGCGCTGTGTTGCTTTATTTTAGACATTGGCGTTCGGTAAAGCAATAGCAGTTCAAGACTTCGAGCATGGGTAACTTGTTAGACTAGTTTCGTCATCAGATCAACGAAGGGCTGGGTATGGTCTTTCTCAACACACCATGTCATCAAGCGGACACCCTTTCTAGGCAATGGCAGCGATCCCATGATGCCAACAGGGATGATGCTAGAGCCGGGGATTGGAACCATGTGGACCGGAGGGCCCCATCCATAGTCAACCTGGTTGAACCCCAACCTACCCCATTCCGATATAAACAAAGTGGTGTACCCTAGAGGTGCTAGAAATGGGTCCTTCCCATTTCTCAAGTAATCTCCATTCTTGAAATTTGCAAACTCAGAGGGTAGCTTAGTCTTGGCTTCTCGTATCAGTTTAATCACTTCGATTGCTGATGCTTGTTTAAGCAAGTCGCAGGGAGCTGTGATTGTTATCGGGAAGAAACAGTTGCCATAGAAGCCTTTAGGCAAAGGAGGCTCCACTAGCTGACGGCAATTTGCAAAGAAAAGAAGCCGGACTTCAGTACCTCGCTTCAAGTTTATTGCTCTTGTTCGAAGGCTCCAAAAATTAGCAGCCACGATTTCGAAAGCGGAGCAAGTTTGCCCCGTCGATTCATGGAATTGTTTCTTTAGCTGATTGATTTCATCCATTGAAATATCAATGCTCACATGCTCTAGCGGCTTCCCAGGCATCGGGGGTGGTGGCGCTGGCAAGTTTGCCAATTGTATAACATTTGCTTCTTGTGTTGGAGTTGGAAAAAAGTCCCTTTGCCACACCGGTTCAACGCTTAGATGTTCCATACCTCTCGCGAACTCCCCTAGAGCGTTTAGGAACTGTGCAGATCCTAAGCCGTCGCATATGGTGTGGCAAAATATTAACCCTATGACGAAACCTCCGCAGGCAAATTGTGTCACCTGAGATAATAAAAAAAAAAACCATGCACGATGCATGCGTTAGGCTTAATCAAATTATTATCCTTGTTGGTTTAAATTCAAAATTATGGTACCTGCATTTGTACAAGAGGTTCCATGCCTTCACTTTTAGGAACTTGATCAGGAAGAAGTTCATCATAGGGAATGTCAAAATTAGCATCGTCGAAGTAATTGAATGCATGAAGGGTAGAATCAGCTGATGCCTCGACGAACCAGGCACCTTCTACCGAACATTCAACCTGAAGCTGATTGTTATCGGACTCTTTTAGCCGCCCAGCAAGTGGATAGTAAGGCACCAAGGCCTTGGACAAGGCTTCCCTAATGACCTTTGATGCTTTAGGGCCATGTTTGTATACATGCAACGTGCGGGTATAGCATCTTAGAACCGGCACTTTATCAATGAATGACAAGTCAAGCTTGCCAGATGGTGTTTGCTGAGATGGAGTCACTAGGCTTCGCCTCGATCTCATAACACACAGCGCCATTGGTAAAGAATATGGCTAAGAAAATGATGATTGCCCTTTTAACAGACACCCATCCTTATATATGTAAAACCAGATATTTCTGTATATTTAAAACTAGACTACTCTTCATCTTGGCTTTCAAGTTCAATTTGGCAATGGAAAAATATAAAGCTTGCCCAGTAGCGGTTGCGTGCACAATAAATTATTCTAAATGTTGCTTTCAAAATATTATTCTAAATGTTAGGTGGCTTTCGACTAGTTTATTAATTTTTGAAAGATAAATTCATTAATTCGTTTAATGAATGGAATTATACAATTTTAGAAAAAAATTATAGTAGATACAAGTTTTATCGACACAACAAAAACTTTAGCTTTAGCATTAATAGAACATTAAGATACATTGATAATTGATTTTGTCACAACTCAAGCACGACATATCTGGAGTGATTGTAAGCACCTAATACAATAAAGAAATCAGCTCCGGATGGTTTAAAGTGGCGAGCAAAAATCAATAAAAGAATCGAGCATTCATCAAATTGGAGAGGACAACAACAATATCATCCCTAAAGTTACTTGTAAAATTAAAATTACATGCATAAGCAAGACAAAAAAAAAACGTGTTACAAGAGCAGACAAAAACTTCTAAAATTAAATACTTATTGAACAATAGAAAAACAAACAAAAAAACATATAAAACTTAAGACAACATGAGTTCAAATCAACTTGTGAAATAATTTATTATCCAAATCAATTGGTGGTCGGTAGAGTTTTAGCAAACGACAGACACCGTCATCTATCAATCACAACTTGTGAAGACAACAAAGATACCCTTGTCAAATATATGTTTGATAAGAGCTTTATCCCTTTCTCTACTCAAATCAAGACTCGTTAAGTAATATATTAGTTTTACTTCTTCAACAATTTTACATACAATCGATTAAATTTTAACTTGATTGACATCAACATTATTGCCATAAGAGGAAGACGTGAGTTTGAACGCATTTAAGCTTATTTTATCTTCTTATTTAAAAGTTGGAAAAGAATTATAAATAGCAAGTTGCATACCAAATGAAAAATTATTTTAATACGAATGTTATTACAACTATTTAAACATTGATGTATTACGGTAATAAAAAACATTAAAGTATCAAATAAAAATTTCCTTATTTAAAAAAAAATCCCGTATTATTGCACTAACTAATCAAAGAGGCATGAAAGTGAAGTTATTTAGATTTATTTTAAAAGATTTTTGTAAACATGTAATAATTACCTCACTGATAATATGTAATGATTATGCAGTAGATAAAAATAATCCCAGCACTAAACAATATTATTATTTAATTTTAAGTCAGATAATGCTAAAAGGGATGACAAATACAAAAGCAAGAGAAATTATATCACTAAACAAAGAATTGGTGCTTTAGTATTAGATTAGATATTAATTTATAAGGATAATTATGTAAAAAGATTTGGCCAGTATCCATTTGTTAATTGGAACCTAATTATATCATTTTACTAAATGAAGCAACATAATCCATATACTTATACAACAAGTTGTGGCCAAAGAATGATTATAGTATAGTGTGTATATTTTAATTTTTATTTACATATTTGACTGAAGAGAAAGCAGAGTGTTTTCCTTAAAAGCAATGCAATGTCCCAATATTGAAATATTGAACCTGAAGCCAACTACCTCTCAACGACCACCACGATCTTGAAGACGCAAAAAAGTAAAAGGCTTCCTTTTCTATTGTGTTGGTCTTCTGAGATGGCAGATGAGCCTTTCCTCTCACCCCAATCAAATCCCGAATTTCGGCACATCCTTGATGACGCTCATCATGGCTTTTACCTCACAATCCCACAGTCAATCTCAACACCAGTCCTCTTGCAATCTGAAATCGAAGACCACCCGCAGATTCAACACCCTCCCCGTTTTGATTATCCTGTTCCTAGTACAGGGTCAAAGAAGCCCGGTTCTCTCAAGCGATGTAAAACGGCTCCGGCCATGGCTGTCATGCGTGATTTGAAGCCCAAAATACCCCAAGTGCCTAAACCGCAATACGAGTCCAGCTCCATTATCAGGCAAGCTGTTTTCTTGCTTTCCATTTACTTAATTCTCGGTGTTGTTATTTATTCGTTTAACAGAGATGAATTCTCGGGTATCGAGACTCACCCGGTTGTTGATGCTCTCTACTTCTGTATAGTTACTATGTGCACCATTGGTTATGGTGATATAGCTCCTTTAACCCCAGCTACCAAGATTTTTGCTTGTGTGTTTGTGTTGGTGGGTTTTGGTTTTATTGATATATTGTTGAGTGGGGTTGTGAATTATGTCCTCGACTTGCAAGAGAACATGATATTAACTGGGATTCAGATGGAGAAATCACAACAAGGGTTTTCAGCTAAGGATTACATTGTTGATGTGGACAAGGGAAGGATGAGGATTAGGCTTAAAGTCGGTTTGGCACTTGGGGTTGTGGTGTTGTGTATTGGGATCGGATCGTTGATTTTGTACTTCGTGGAGAGCTTGGACTGGGTTGATTCTATTTACTTGTCTGTTATGTCTGTTACCACAGTTGGATATGGGGACAGGGCCTTTAAGACTCTGCCTGGACGCTTGTTTGCTGGTATTTGGCTCCTGATTTCGACGCTGGCTGTTGCTAGGGCTTTCCTTTATTTGGCTGAAGCAAGGGTTAACAAGCGGCATAGAAGGATTGCCGAGTGGGTACTACATAGGGATATCACTATTGAGGATTTGCTAGCTGCTGACATAAACAACAATGGTTTTATCAGGTCGGGTGTCTATCTTTGTAGCTCATTTTGGAATGAACTTTATGTGCTGCTTGTTACTACAATTGTCCTTGTTTGGAATTGAAGGGCTTGTAGTCTATGAATTCATGAGAATGTTTAGTTATTCTCTAGCAGACAAATGGGGGCTTGTTTGTAGTTCTTTTGCTTGTGATGTTTTTGTTGTTCATGTTCCACCTTAAAATTTGTGGTTGCAGTAAATCGGAGTATGTCATTTACAAGCTCAAAGAAATGGGGAAGGTTGGGGAGAAGGATATATTGCAGATATGCAATCAGTTCAGCAAGCTTGATACAAATAACTCTGGGAAAATCACTCTTCCTGATCTCTTAAAATATCAAATGTGATATTCAACAGACCGAGTGAACTATATTCATTTATCTAGAGATTTCCTAGACTTGTTCTTGGAAAAGGGCATTTGCATGGGGGAGTTGTACATTCATTCAGGTTAGAAATCCCAATTTTTACCTTTTATATTGTGATATATAAAAAGAAAATGGAATCAGAAAAGAGAGAAAGGGCAACCAGATGCCTCTGATCTCATTCATTTTTGAATTGTAAAATATTTGTTGCCTATGTATTCATCATCCCCACTTTTGAAATATATAATGAAAAGTAAATACATATTCGTAAATGATGCTTCCTTTTACCTTTGTCTTCTTTGCTTTTTTAAGTAGCTTAGAGATGTTGCAGGTATATGTTGGTGGACTGGAATCGAGGGATCCATAATACAAATTATCTTCACTCTCTCTTTAACCTTCTAAATAAATGTATTTGTTGGATTACACGATGAGTTTAGCTCTTATATGGTCCGACCTATACATATTTAACTACGGACTTTGATAAGTTTATTTTATTATAAGATAAATTTATATTTGATTAATAGAGATATTATACAATTCTTTAATTATGGTTGAATTTGATTGGTTCATTTATGTAGAAGTAGATACAACCTTGGTCTATTGACCATCTTATGTAGTTCAGATTAATAAAATTGAAGCATTGTGTGTGTGTGTATGTGTTTTTTTAAAGTTTGAGAAATTCACTATTGTTTCAAGAGCTATTTACTTATCAACTTATTCCAAGAACTAACGAGTTTCTAAAAGTTGTCTGATAATCGTGGTTGCTAAGACAAATTTTATCATTTATTTCAGTTCTACTTATATTTTGTTTCTTTTATCCTTTTTATTCTTCAATTCAAATTAATTTTAATTTAATTTCAAAAGAACCAACTTTGAATCAAGTTTTATTTCAATTTCATGAATTGGAATTTTGAATTTTAGATTAAGGCGGTTAAAGAATTGAGCTTGAATAAATCTTTGTTTATGTTCGTTTGTTTATTTTTAAATTTGTTATTGTTAAGTTCATATTTGTTAAGAATTTCAATTTTGTATGTGTTCATTTGTTCATACATAATTGTGTAGATAAAGTATTAAGTATATTATAAATAAATAAATAAAATAAACGCGCAAATGATAATTCTATTAATATATAATGAGTTAATAATAAACTGACTTTTAAATGAAGTTTAAGTGATTTATTAAAAAAACTTTAAATTAAAGTTTGTTCATTAACAAAAAAGAATGGAGTAAATTTTGGTTCAATTTGATTTATTTAGGTTGATAAGGGAAAATAAACTTACAAAGATCGAATTGTTGATCGAAAGCTCTCTTGGTGCAATAAGCTTCATCGTCATAAGGTTGCTCGGCCTAATTCTAATTCATGTGGATTTCTTAGATCGACAGCCAACATTCGATCTGAATCTCACCACCAGCTCCCCCTTTTCCAAATACCTCTAATAATCTTTTTTTTTTTTTTTTTTTTTACAGAAAGAAACCAGTGTCCTCCGAAAAGATAGAATACGAATTGTTAATCCAACATACCATTTGAAATCTGTTAATTCAAAGGTTTGAAGTGGATGCTTTAGGCTAACGGCATCACTAAATTCTTTAAATATGGAAGTAATTTATTTGGTAAGAGTCAACGTATCATTGGAGAATATGAGAGTACCAGCAGATACAAGTGTAGTACAAATTCATCCCACCAAAAAAGCTTCTTGTATGCTCAACTGGCACCCAAAGAAGTTGCTAGTACTATAGTACACAGTCCGTTTAGTACAAGTTGTACTGTTATCGTTATTGGGGGGGTTAGCATAAATAGCTCAGATGAGAGCATAGAGCCATAGCCATCAGAGTGGCAGGTTTCTTTGGGGCATTCCAACAGATGAGGTAACAGTCAGTATTGAGAGAGTGAGAAAGCTGGGAGAGACAGACAAAGACAGGGAACAGGTTGAGCATGGAAGGATCTACCAACTGATTCTGTTGTTTCTCCGCCCATGCACTGCCTCTTCCCTGGCTCTGCCTCCTCCATTTTTTCCTCCCTCCTTTTTTATTTAACTTTTTCACCTTATTCCATTTTGGGATTATTATTATCACTGACTGTATTTTAGATCCAGGTTCATGATAGGTGCCTTCTAACAAGGTAATTGTGGTGACTTTTGTTGAGCCCCAATGGCCCCAGCTCTTTTTTCTTCATTCTCTCTCTATTCTTTTCAATCCAAGTATAGAGATTATTCGTTTTACTGGTAACGGAAATTCGCATTTTGATTCTCCAACCATTTCCAGGAACCTTATTGTTTTTTCCACTATCACCATTGATTGGGGGAAAATGACACAATAAGAAGACTTGAATAAATGCTGCATTGCTTTAAGTGACAGACTGGAGATAGATGAGAGGAGAGGAAGAATATCGGGTTTGCCACAATCCAGCTTTTAAATTCATCCCATGGCATGGCCACTAGGTTTCTGATACAGGTTATCTGGGCAAGTAAAGTTTCTTCTCAGAAAATGGAACTTCACACCTGGCCCCCCAGGCCAACACCCTCAATTACCAACTGTAAACTACTGTTGGATATTTTATGCTTGGAACAAGCTTGTGTTCTTTGATCTGGGTTTTGAATAGAATTAGCTTCATGCAAATGGACAAGACTGCAACAATGATGATATTATTATTTCCTCAGATGTAATGTTATATGCTTTTGCTTCCATTTTGTATTATCTCATGATTTCGGAAAAAACCTATAAATCTAAATTCTGGGTGTTTTTAGCTTCAAAGTACTGATATTTTATGAAATCAAGTTCTTGGTACCTTAATGTCGATTTCGGAATTGGGAGACACCTTCAAAGAGTAAAAATCACATCCATTTTGTTGAGTGTGTTTAACATTAAAACTCATAATCCCTAGGGAGACGAGTAAAACAAGCCTAGCGCGTCATTTGCAACCTTCATGAAAGAAATCCACCCTAAAACTGGAATTTTTTTACTGAAGAAAAAGTATAACAAGTGTCGGACATCAGCTTCAAATAAACAATGCTCAAAGACCCATTTCTACTTGCAAAGTTGATTTTTTTTTTCCAGAAATTCTGTTTTACAATGAAGAGAGTGATTACATCGAGGAACTAGGGATATAACGTTAGAATTGACATATTAATATGACCTGCATTCGTGTGGAACGTAAGTTCTGGCACAGCCACCAGTGACCAAATCTGCTTTCATAATAAACCAGCAACACAGTAGCTCTGGGGATCAATTTATGTCTAATCGAACCAGCAAACTGTAAGGCGCAGAGAAACAATTAAACATCAGAAACTGAAAAAAGCACTGTTTTAACTCTGATTGGCCTTATGCAAGGAACAACTTTAAATCTGCCTACAACGAGACTAATGGATTGCTAGAAAATGAGGATAACAAAAGCTTATGATTTGAAAATTCATCATCATGGAAGTAGAACCACATACATATAGCAGAATCATTGATCCACATTATCCTCTCAGAAATATGCCTGTCTTATGAAATTTGATATTATGAATTTATGATGCAGGAGAAGAAAAAAAAAAACAGAACAAATAAGGTAAGTAGAAACAATGAAAAGTCCTAGATTGAGAGGCCCTGTTCCCTGGGGCAGGAAAACAGGATTCTTGTATTTGTCCCTTTATGAACGGCCAAGACAAGGTTGAGCTGGGAATTGGCCCAGTTGGCTATGCATGCGTGAAGAAATGATAGGGTCAACAAACTCAGATGCATGTATATCGAAATTTACTCCCCCTTTAGCTGTGATTTGTAAGGATCCTAGTGAATAAGGAATATGGAGTAGAGAGGGGAAAAAGAATAAAAAAGAATTGGTAGAAGAAGAAGGAAATAAAGAAAAAGAATTGTGAGTACTTGTTATCATCATCAGTCCAGCATACAGATTGAGTGCAGTCCAGTTGAATACAAGACTGAGTTTCGGCAAGTTTATGGTCGAGTTTACCCGATTCGATAAACTGCAAATCCTCCAAAAGTATGACATAATGTTTATGCACATCTTCTGCAGTTTTTTCCCCTCCAACCATGGCGGCTACCACTTCCCAACGATCAGGGTGTTGTTCATCGACCACTGCTAAAGCCAGCTCAAACAGCTTGTTCTCCTCCCAGCTCCAACCACACAGAACATCAGGGAACTTAGCCATATGTCACCCTTTCTTTTCCTTTGATGAATTCAATAATGGTTCTTTTGAGGCAATTAATGAAAGACTTAATAATAATTGCTTTGCATTCTAGGATTCATTGGAGAAAAAAATGGACAGGGTAAACTATGTTTGATTTTCCAGACCAGATTCTAACAACCCTATGTCTTTGGGGAGGTGTCAGATACCTGTTTTGAGCAGCAAATCTTCCCCTTTTTTTGTTTTTTTTTTTTTTTTCTTTGATGAGTCTTTTTGTCAGATATGCAACAGGGTGGAATTTTTTTTTAGTTTAGATCTAACCATGGGCAACGAAAAAATATTAAAAAAGTTAAAAATGAACTCAACGTAAAATAATGGTACCATTAATTTAATCAATCAGGGTCTAAAACAGGAGAACCAATGGCGGAAAACAGACAAAACTTGAGGACTTTCACTAACCAGTTCTTGCCTATACGTATTGCGTTGCATCAGATTCTAAAATATTGTAAGATCCGGCAAATACAGCATTACATGCAATATTAAAGTAATTATAAAACCCAATAAGGGAAACGAATCTACCAAGATTTTATCTTGAAGCCATCCAAAAAGTTATCACATTTTTCCCGAAAGTTTTTCTACCTTGAAACTAAAGAAAGAGACTTTTGTGGGCAGGATTACATCTTTGCTTGATTTTTCTCTAGTTGAGAACGGGGGGGTCATTTTCAGGGACTTTTTAATGGCTAGAATAGACTTGGTTGCAGAAGAAAACATACATTTATCACCTCTCTTCTTTTTCCCTTATTGGACACCGTCGTTGCCACTCAAAACTCTTCTTCTTTATTTCTCATTTATGAAGCTTCTTAGGGTAAGGTTTTGGTTTGCTTAACCTGTCTCCTTCGGTCCGGACCCCCCCCCCCCCCAATCCATTTTAACCATATTCCAGGGCTTTCCTAATAAACACACATCAATTACCACCGTATAATTGTATCAAGGTTAAACTACAACTAAAGCCATTAAACTAGTTACAAGCATATATTTTGGTCACTCAACTTCAAAATCGTTACAAAACGATCATTAAACTATTCAAAGTTTCCATTTAAATCACTAGGCTATTAAAATCGTTGCACCAATTGAAAATTATCATTTCACTCCTCTTCTACAGTTCAAAAATAGTTTTAGACCTTATGAATCTGCAAATCAAAATCTAAACAATTTTCTTTTTTGATTTTTAATATTAATCGTCAAATTGACTTTGGATCCAGGGGAATAACTAGAGGGGGCCTGATAGGGGCACGCCCCCCTAAAATGGAAATTTTTTTATTTAAGCTCTTTAAAATTTTTAAAATTTGAAATTAGTAAAAATAAAATTACACTTTGCCCCCTTAAAATGATAAAATTTTGATTTAATACTTTAAAAATTATAAATATACAGGCTATTAAAATGATGAAATTGCATTTTTACCATTGTAAAAATTACAATTTGATTTTGGCTCCCCTAAAAAATTTCTTAGCTTTGCCCTTGTTTAGATCTAAGTATAATCTTCTACTCAATGATGGACACTGATCCACTATACTAATTTTTGACTCGTAAATTAAAACTCGCAAGTCGAATTCAAAAAAAATCTTAACAACTCAATAACTTAAATATATAATATTTTTTTTATCGCTTCACTTGATATTGATCAATTAAATATAAGATAATTTATTTCTTTTGTAAAATATTTTATTTCAAGACAAGAATTAAAAGTAGCGAAGATTTTGTTTTAAGAAATGAAGTAGCTACATTTTCCATGACGAAGTAGTTGCCCCCACATAATGATTTCAGCCCGACGAATAAGAAAGGTGAACACCGTATCCCACCTCCCACGCATCAACCAAAACCCATCCAGTCATATTCGTCTTAAGCATTTTTGTTTGATTTTAATGCTAAACTAATAGGCTTTTTCTTTTAGGCAATCTAATTTTATATGATTCTAATAGTCTTGATTTTGTTTAGGAGCCGGAGGATTGCAATCATGGAATTTTGTCTGTCTAGTGGCATGAGCCATCAATTTCTCTTGGGTGGAAGCAAGTCCATTGGTGTTATCTTACCGGCTTATATAGGGTCGGTGTCTAGGTGGCCCAAATGGCTCACATGCCGACAAAGGGCGACTTAAAAAATAGTCAATTTCATGCCCACGAGCTTCTTTAAGCAGGGATTGGATGAGATTAAATACACTTTAATACTAGTCCAGTTGGTAGTTTGGATGCAAATATGTTGAGTAACCATTCTCAGTCACAGCTTTAGAAAGGAAAAAAAGATATTAATTGCAAACTTGTAACACATGGCTATCGAGTCTGCTACAAATCAGGTGGGGGCAACCGTACATTTGTCAACTCTAATTAAGCCTATAATATTTGTGTAACACGCTGCATAATAATATTGTAAAGCTGTAATTGCTCCCAGAACAATCAGTCAAAGATACAACAGGTGATGGCATATGTCATGAAAGTGTAATTGCCTGTTCCTCTCTGTTACCCCATGCATCACCAATAAGAAATTGAATATTTTAAAGATCCAGGTTGCAAGAGGACAAAGGGTATGGCCGTTACATGTGTGAAAATCATGTGGCAAATAAAATTCTGAGACAGGCGAGACATTACCCGTAATAAAGGTCATTGATCAGAACTGAAGGCTGCAATTGCATCCATTTCCTGTCGCAAAAGAAGAGCATCAACAAAGACATCCAAATTCTCTCCCTGCATCACATCATCTATTGCATGATAAGTGATGCCGACACGATGATCAGTGACTCGCCCTTGAGGAAAGTTATAGGTTCGAATGCGCTCGGATCTATCTCCACTACCAATCTGTTAATATCAAAGTGATCAATACCCAATCATCCGGATCTGAAGGACAGAATCTAAAATTTTGTCTCATAGTAACCCATACCTGTTCAGATCTAAGCTTCGATCGGCTCGTCTGAATTCTACACCTCTCCATTTCATACAGTTTTGCACAGAGTACTTTAAGGGCCTTAGCTTTGTTCTATTATAGGAAGCAAAAAGAAGGGGAAGTTACGAAAGCACCAGGATAAAAATATCGATGGACAATAAAAGGGATGATGCTGTTTAGCAAACCATCCAAATTCATATTTCAGTGCTTTCAAGTTAAAATCCATATCTAACATATAACCATAGATTGCATGCTTTAGTTAAGAGACCTTAAATATGCTATATATATCAGCAACCAGAAAGTTTCAAAGACTTATTAACTTTCTGTGCTCATGGATGCAATCAAGTCAATACAGAAATACAAAGCTATTTATGCAAGAATAGCTTCTTTTTTACTACATGCACATACCCACAGATCTTACACAGATAGAGATAAGTCTCCCCATGCCGAGATTCATAACTAAGGCCGGGTTGAAAGTCAAGTTTCAACTGATAAAGTGCCTTCTCTATGTACAAACAAGTAGAGGTAGTGTCTAAAGACATTACATGATAGGGCAGTAAAATTGCCAAAAAAGCTGAAACTAGCAATGTGGATAAAAATTAAGCATGCATCATTAACTTTTCAAACGAAAAACTCTTTTCTCTGTTTAGATCATATTGAAACAAATAAATTCACTCCAAGGTGAGAAAAAAACCTAAGAAAGGCTGCAAACTTTACAAGTATGTCTTGGCAAACTACTGCACAGTATGGAAAAAATGAAGTTCTAAGCAAAAGATCTCAACAGAAAAGAATCTAAACTACAACATTTGAGTACTCTTTACCATATGCTGGGATCGTTCATCCTGTATAGTTACTGTTATACCAGTGGGAAAATGTGTGACTCTAACTGCACTGTTGGTGGTGTTTGCATGTTGACCGCCAGAACCACCAGACCTGTAAGTATCAATTCTCAAATCTTCATTCCTTAACCGGACATCTACCTGCAGAACCTCAACAAGAACATCAATCAGAGATGGCAGAAAGGATATAGTAATTAAAACTATAAATCAGATAAATTGTGACAATGGAATGTCCAATACTTAAGTACGAGTGAACTAGTATGAGCAGTCTGAGCATTCAACAAAACTCCCAACAAAATAATCTAACAATCTTCCAAACAGATAAAAAAACAAATGAAACACAAAACATATCCTTAAGCACCTCATCGGCCTGAGGAAGAACAGCAACTGATACAGCACTAGTGTGGATCCGTCCAGACTTCTCTGTCACAGGAACACGCTGCCAAAGGAAAACTCCGTTTAAGTTGGGCTTTAAAGCATTATACTGCATGTTAAAAAGTCAGAAACAAAAACCTGAACTCTGTGAATTCCACTCTCAAATTTAAGTTTCCCATAAACAGCAGCTCCTGAGATTGCTGCACTAGCTTCCTGATAAGGAGAACAAGAAGTCAAGGTTCTGTGATGCAGACAGGAGATAAGCTCCACAAGATAATTCCATCAACTTTAGAAAGACCAAGATCCTAGAAAACGCACAAGCTGAAATACATACCTTATACCCTTTCAGATCAGACTCTGCTATATCTACTACTTCAAACTTCCACCCCTTTTTCTGTGAGTACCTCTCATACCTGTTGTAACCATCCAAGTAAAGAATTCTCAGATAAGCAGCTTCTGAACAAAACTCGTGATTCATGCACGGACCATGATGCCATGTTGTACTGACTTACATTTTGAACACATCCATCGCAAACAAAGAAGCCTCCTCCCCACCAGTTCCTGATTAAAAAAGCAGGAAAAATATTCAACAAAGAACAATGACAAAAACCAGTATTCATGTGCCACTTCAACATACAGTTATTACCTGCTCTAACCTCCAAAATACTGTCCCTCTCATCAGCATCATCTCTAGGAAGTAACGACTTGAGTAACAAGTTCTGCAGTCTTTTCTCTTCTTCCAAAGCCTTACCAAGATCCTCAGTTGCCATCTCAAGCATGTCTTTATCATTAGGGCATTCAGCCATCAATGACCTCAAACCATCAATCTCCTACTTAAAATGGGGAACAAAAAGGAAAACTTAAAACAGCATCCTCATTGGACCAAATCACAACATAATAGCAACTAAAGGAAACAATAGGATAACGCATAAAGATACCTCTAGGGTCATAGTATGTATACTATGTCATCATTTATCAACACAGGTCAACTTACTGAAGGCTTAATTAGGAAAGCTACGGAAATATACAAGATACATGATACCATCAGACAAGGGACAAAAGGTTGATTCATCGACACAGAATAAAACTGTAAGACAGGACATTAGCACAAGACAGAAAATGAAGACAAAAATATACCTTCTGTTTGGTTCTCAGCTCATTTATGAGGTCCATTGAGTCCCTAAGTTTATGAAGCTCTTTGTTAGCCTTCGAATACTCGGTTGGTGAGGCTTCTGGCTGTCTTCAAACAACACCCACAAGCTCAATTAAAAAAAAAAAAAAATCAAAATACAATTAAACAGAAGCATAAAAGAATTTGAAATTAAAAGATATTACCTGGTTCATGAAATTCTCGAGAAAAGCACTCCTATGCTCAATAGCGGCTAACCTTTGTTCCATTATTTTAAGGAGGACAGTGGAAAGCTGAGGTTGCAGCTCTGCCCATTACGAAAATATTGTTCCAATGAATCGAAAGCTACACTATTTATTTTCTTCTGAAACATAATCTGGTAAGTACATAAAAAGGCTTACCGGTGGAATAATAGCGACAAAAAGAAAGAAAAATGTTGGGAATTGCGGGTAAAAGAAATGATCTTTTATTACGAGGATGGGGATTTGATTTTGCTACATGAATTTGCCTCATTGAATTTATGCACGGAATAAGCCCTCGACTGAGTCTCTTCATTATTATTTCTTCTTTTACTTCAGCTCGCCTTATGAATTGCTAAGCTGTGTTTGTTGTTCAGTTTCCGGCGGAAGAATTGCCTGCCTTGCGAGTTGGGAACTTGGTTCTGCCTTCAGGTGATGGGAAATTAAGGGTCATGAACAGGCGGCCCAGGTATTATCTATGCTTGGATAATAAAGAGGCCCAGAAACTCAGATTTCAGGTCCAATGAAACCATAAGTTGTTCCAACATGGCGTCGACGTTTCACTGTATGTGTAAACATTGAGTGAGCTCCCCGGCGACCACATCACATGCCAATTACTCCAGCAGTAAACCCTTAAAACCTCCCCATTACTACCAGAAAAGTTCAGAACACAACACCGGAAGTTAAAAAAACCATGAGGTGACTGTACGAAGGGTAAAACTCAAGTTGCTCTACTATTTCCCGCAATCCATTTTAAACTTTGAATTAACGTATAAATTTTACTTTGATATAATTATTCACATAAAATTTTAATTGTAGTTCAAATATATATTTAAAAATTTTAATTTAATCATAATATTTAAGATATAAATACGTAAATTTATTTTTATATTGAATAAATATAATTATTTATATATGTAATATATAAATATAAAATGATGTTATATAAATAATTGTGTTAATAATTTATAAAAATTAGATTGAATCAAAATTTTGTCTATAAAATTGTACAAAATCGAAATTTATGTATACAATTACACATTAAACCATAATTCATATAAATTAATATTTATCCCTATTTTAAATCATTTGTTTCATTCGCTCTTTTTACCTTTTTTATGTTGCTCTTAGCTCTGGTGTTTTAGGGTTTCTTTTATATTTTTTATTTACCTCACTCTTCTACTTTTGAAGATTTTAGCTTCCATTGCTTGCTTCGAATTAAATGACCAAATGTGTACAAACTGCAACTAGCCAACTTCATTCAATGTAAAACATTTTCCAAGTATGTACTTGAAGGAATCAAGGATACAAGAACAACCATTTCCAAGGCTCAGGCTAATACAATTCACTTCAGTTTTTCATAGTAGTAATGGCCATGAGTTTGGCCCATAAATGCTTAAAATTACTTACAATGTACCGCGCCAAGAATAAAACTCCCGTATCATACAAACATTCCATGACCTCCAAATAAATAAAGCTCCACTTTGACAGCTTTGATAAGGTCTATAGTTGCATGAATCTTTGCTACTTTTTGTCATTTCCATCGCTATAAAGCAGCAACTGAACAAGAACCTGTCTGACAGGATCCGGAAGCCTTGCTACATCTCAGATAAAGCTGAAACGGGTGGAGATACTGCAGATGGTATATACACAAGCTGAAACTAGAACCAAGCTCAATAAAGCAACATGCAAGTATCTGCCGAAACAAACAAAAGATTACAGCTACCCCTAGCAGTAAAATTCTGAATAAATTGCGCTGGGGAGAAGTGAAAGCCTTTAGCATATGACTACTCAATCAATACCAGCAACAACCAAACATACTAGCGATAGCTTGTACATATACCAAATCCACATGGGCGCAGAGAATGAATTCATCACTTAAACCTGACCCTTGATCTTGATCTCTTCCAGCCTAACTCCATCTTCTTCTTAAACCTTTTTCCCCTTCTGCAGTTCCCCGATATAGTATCGCAGCAAATCAAGATAAAAGGAAAAAAGAAAACAAAACAAATACATGAAATGATTGAAAACCTATTCCCACTTACTTTCGTCATGATCCAAATATCACAGCCCCACCACCAGCTTTCGATACTTGATTATTTGTGTTTCTTTGCCTAAGTACCCTTGTTTCTTACCGCTCCCCTCCCTCCTTACCCCCCCCCCAACCCCCCAAACACAATGCTTAGTATCTTTCATCACCTTAGAATCATTTTCAGTACCAAAAATACTCTTGATCAGATCAAGCAGCAGTTCCAGTACAAGTTTCAGTAATCGACTCTGCCTCTGGAAGGGTGACCGTAATTGGTTGCCATCCTGACTGATCATGTGTAATCCATTTCTTCATGGCAATTATCATATTCAAGATCAGAAGAGCATCACCTAAAGCAAATTCTTCCAAGCATGCCTTTTTTAAAGCCAAAGCTGCTTCATATCTGCAAATTTGATAAAAATTTAGGCTAAAGGAATCCCACTATAAAACCTAGGACAGGACAACTAAAAAAGTCAAAACAAGAGAAACAGAGAGAAGATCATCAAAGCATAGTTACCTGCATTGAGAAGCCATCATTGCTGATCGTCCAGCAGGAGATGATAAAAACTTTTGTATTCGCTCCCATGTCGCCTTCGAGTACTGATTAGGATTCCCACCAATAGGATTGACACACTTCCATAATTTCTCTATTCTACCAACATACAACTGCATTGAACCTAAAGTTTGCTTCAATACCATATGTTGCTCAACTGCACTATCCAAAGCCTTCCTTACATCAGTATTGCGGTGTTTTGGATCTCCATAACGAATGCAATCAGTAATGTTCGCTTCAGTAGGCATAATTTTTTCATTTTTCAGTGTGTTTAATGCAAGTAAGATAACACCAATTAGACCTTGCACATATTCAGATGGTGGTGAGCGTCCTTGAGCTCCCCAAGTGCCATTGTTAGAAATTGGTGAGGATGATGTAGGTGGAAATTCAGGACCACGCGGATACCTATTACTACTAATGTGCTGGCTTGATTGGCTGTTCTGCAACACAGGGCTCTTTTGCGGTACAGTTAGGATACCTTGATTAGGCAATGAATCGATAGAGCTTGTTTTAAACTCTTCTCCGAATCGATGGGGAAAATTAGAAGGTTTTTGAGCATAAGTGGACTGCTGAGAAATATTTAACTTACCAATATCAAGCATATTTGGTGGGCCCAAATATCTAGGCCCCTCCACTGTAGGAGGCATTGGACGGAAACCATGACTTTGTGAATTAGGGGGTAACAGATTATCTTGTGCAGCCACTGGTTGCAGAGGAAGGTTATTTGGCCTCAATGAATGAGGATGATGATTTTGATGGATGCCCATGAAATTACCATTGTTACTCCCTGAATGGTTAGGATTGCTAGGAAAGAAGTTAGGAGTAGACTTGCTTGCAGAGACAGCAGGGTCACTGCCACCATAAAATTCATGCGGTGCTTTTTTAAATGACATTGCATGTGAATATTCTGAATGGTAAGGGTGTCCATTGTTCATATTTTCTTGAATGAGAGTTGTTGGCGCACTAGAGGCTCTTGTGTTTGGCTGATAGGGGGTTTTCCTGATATATTTCCCTTTATATTTGTTATCACCATTCCTTCCAGAACTAGGCACGTTTTGATTCCCCAATGTACCATTTTCAGAACTGAAAACTATTGGTTGACTATACTGTACCACTTCAGGAATCGGGTTATACATTTCAGGGTTAAAACTATTGTTACCGTTAGCAAGTTTAGTTGATTCACACCTCGAAAGCGGAGGTCCACCAGCCGAAAGACTCATCCAAAGCCATACAC
Organism: Kokia cookei; assembly: GCA_039519145.1. NCBI lineage: Eukaryota > Viridiplantae > Streptophyta > Magnoliopsida > Malvales > Malvaceae > Kokia > Kokia cookei. The sequence goes on along the minus strand of CM076908.1, from coordinate 3,382,520 downwards.
TCTTGGCCGCAGCAACCAGGGGTGCTGATGCCTTCATAGGCTGCGCCAAGAGAATATTATATCTCCTCATACGTAACTGATGGAGAGCGTTAGAAAAATCCCTATCGCCGGAAATCAACAGATAATTAGCGGGAGCCGGATTATCAACTGCCCAAAACAGCATATCAACTAGAATCTTTTTATCGCTCGCATCTTTCACACCTGCCCATGCAGAAACCTCCATTAATCAACAACCTCCTTTTTCTATAACATCTTAAGTTCAGTATTTAATTTCAAGACAAAATTAAGATAAAACCCTCTAGCGGAGGAGCACAGTAAACCATTTTTTCAAAGATCAGTAGGGAAAAACCAAGTTTCTAAAATATTACCGTAATTGTCTCCTGATCATTGCAAAATTAACTCAATAAAAAGCAATGACTCAAGCTTGAATTACTATTATCATTAAGAAAATTAAGATATAAAGGAAGTTAGGCGGTGTTGATTAGGTTACCAGCGGGGACATGATTGAGTGCGATGCCGGTGCTTGAAAGCGCCTGCTGTACAGAAGAAGGAATCCGATTGGTGTCGCCGTAGGCGGAGATGGAAACGGGCCCACAGTAGTTCATCTTAACCAGCGCCGAACTAATGTTCTGAGCGATCGCGTGCGGGTCGCAATGTTTAGGGACCTGGCAGTTCTCTATGTCCCACCAAACCGACGTCTTTGCCGAAACGTACTGAGATTCAGCCGCGCCTCCACCAAAGAGTGGGGCTGCTGCGGCTGCCGAGGTGGCGACTACGGCGGAGGTGATTGGTCCAGTTACATCTCCTCCCATGAGTGGCGCTCGATAGAATGGTAAAAAAAAGAAGAAAGTAGCTAGGCGCAAGATAGCATCAAAGATAAAGAAAAAATTGGCTTGGGTTGTTTGCTTCCTTTTGCCTCTGCTCTGCTTTGAATTGCTCAGCTCTGATCTTCTCTTATAATATTTTGCTAGTTCTGCTTTGGAGTGAGTCTTGAAGACTAAAGATGATGAATCTCTACTTTGCTTTGTGCTTTTGCTTAAGCCCAGTTTGGTGAAGGATCTAATTTCTAATATAGATAAGAAGGGAGGGTTCTGGTTGTAATTTTTCTAACCCTTCGATTACGCTTGTGGGGTGAGACTTGGAAAATATGTACAGTCAACCATTCAACGCGGCATTTCTCCTTTTCGCTAATTAACGCGGCACTGCGTTAACTGCACCTTGTTCGTTGAGATTGAATGCACTAAGGCGTGGTGTAGGGACAACGCCAAATGGTCAATGGACTCCTCGTCTTCTCTTTTTCACAAATTTTTTTAAAATTTACTATAATTAATATTATTATTTTTTCATAATTTTGTTAATAAAATATATTTATTTTTATTCTAATTTTATATTTAATTTATTAAATACAATTTAATTATTGTGAAGTTTTCTTTTAATTTTTAAAATTAATTTAATCCATTGAAAATAATCTTAAAATCTAAATTAATTGTTAAAGTTAATACTATTATCCTCACATACTATAATTTTTTCAAATATAGATATTACATTAAATTAAAAAAAATACAAGTAAACACATTTAAGAAAAAAATCAAATTCAAATATTAAATAATATATTAAAAATTTAAATGATGTGTACTAAGTCTTTAAATATATTAATGTATTATTTAATTTCTTGCCTTCATTCATTGCTTGGATCTTGCGAAGAAACTTCAGGAAACATAATATTACGCATCTCATCTACTGAGTATTTTCCAATATTATGAAATTTTATTTTCCAAATAAGGATAATCTTATTTCTAAAAACAATCTTATTTTTTCAAGTATATAAAAAAATTAACTTAACCCTTTACTTCACTTCTGTCCAATTTTTTTTTATATTAAAAATTCTATTTTATATATATATATATATATATCACAATTTTAAAATATAAATATATATTTAAAAATAACATATAATAAATAATCAAACATATAATTTGATATTAATTAATAATAACACATAAAATATATACAATTGTTGGAAATAATAAAATGTGGTTTATAAAAATATTAAAACAATGCTTTAGGTGAGAGGAAACTTAAAGATTTTACTATCTTAATTGTTGTGGATTCAAATCCCCCAATATGTATTTTTTTTATTTTTAAAATAAAATTCTCTCAAATAATATATTTATTTTAATTAAAAAATAATTTTTATAATTTTTTAATCAAATTAATATTTAATTAACTCATAATATCAATTTAATTAAAAATTTAGATAATAATATAAACTAAAAATCTTATCATACACATATACACATCAAAACCACAAAATCTTCACTTAAAATGGAACCAATGCATGCAGGTGCCTCACGCAAGAATCATAACTCGTAGCAAGCCCCAGTTTGTATTATTAAGGTATTTATTATATTTTCTTATTCAAACAATAATGAAAAAGATAAATACAAGTTTTTTTCATTTTCTAAATTTCTTATTTTCCCATCATCCACACTCGTTGCAAGGGAGCTTATAACTTTTTTTTTTTCATTAATTGTATTGAATTTTTTTATTTAAAAAAAAATTTTGAAGTCTCGATCTATATAATCAAATTATTTAAATCTCCAAGTATGTGATGAAACGATTTTTATTTAAAGTTACATTAGATTATGTGACACTTACCATATAGATAAAAGTATTAATGTTATATCTTGTATAATTAATTTATATCATATCATATTATTTTATTTATGTATCTAATTTTTTTTCACTCAAAAATCCATTCTTCTTTCGTTTTCTTAAATTTGTAACAAAAAAAATATTTTTAAAATTTATTCAGCATTGATTATAAGCAGAGTGGTAAAGAACATGTACATAAATCATTCTTGATACAAGTTCAATCCTTTTATATATATATATATATGGTTTTTAATTGATTCATGTAAAAATTATATAAAAATATGAAAAAACAAATACCATTATAATAATATTAATTATCATTTAAAAAATTATATATCAAAATTTTTCGATTGAGTTAGCACTATGGGGCACCAACTCAATAAAATTTTTTTTAGAATAACTATAAATATTTGTTCAATTTTGTATCTAGTAACAGTGATTACGAAGCATAAAAATTATTAATGAATGTCACAAAATTCTCTAACAAAATATAATATTATGTGCTTAAACACATTCAAATTTAAATCATTTAATATGTTAAAACAACAATACCAACAAAATATTAAAATTTAAGCAGCTTTATTAAAATTAGTTAAGTAATTATTTATAATTATAAACTTATATTTAAATGCAATTTTTATTAATTAATTTGATATCTGTAGAGCTTTAAAAATTATAAATTTCTTAAGTGAAATAATCATTAGCAATCTGTGATCTCTGAATTGATAGCATCTTTTGCAACTAACCTTCAAAGTCAAAAGCATTGGGAAGTTAATTTGCTATTATTATTCCCAATAATAAAGAACAATATAGTAAATAAAGTTTTGATAGTGTCCCAACTCCTAATAATAATGACAAATGTTATATTGTTTAATTAGAGTAAAGCATGGCTGATCTATTTATTTAGTTAGTTAATTAGACTAAAGCAGTAGTAGTACAAACAGGGTTGTATTGTTTTACCTAATCAGCAAATTATTGCCGGCCCCAAGGAGAAGCTGTTGTCATTTATTCATTAGCACCTCACTCTGAGGCCGGTCCTCGCACTTAACTCCAACTGTAGACTGTTACTAAAGGTGTGTCGTTGCGATGACACGATATACATATAAAGATGGGAAAAGTAGACCGAAACCCCAACGAATCCCCCCACCAATCCATTATTATGTTCAAACAAAGCATTTCGGTCCGGCAATGATACCCCGCTCTTTCCATCTCTAGACTTATATTTCTACATCATCAATCATTAATTCCTACCCCAAGAATGCTGCAACCCGGAAATGTATATTTTTAATTATTCTCACCCCTTTCTTCCAATACTCACCAACCTGACCCGATGCATGAAGTTTCTATATGCCTTACTGTCATATTTTTCTTTCTCTTTCTACACGATTTTCTTGTAATCCAAGCAACCAAAGGTGCAAAACCGTTTACTAAAGTAAAGGACAAGATGAGCATAAGAGGAAGAAAGGTTAGGAATAATTTAGAAAAACAAAATATGCAAATAAAGAAAAATGCTTACACATTATTAACAAATTGAACACAAAGATTATAATTGATGCATATGGAACTTTGAATAAACAAATTGTCATCACTTTCTAGAGTTTGTCCCCTCATTATATATTTTCGATGCTTCAATGTGGGTGCACTTCCGCACACACAGGCACAGAGAGATAAAAAGGGAGAGGAAATGAGTGTATGCATGTTGTGTGTGTGAGAGAGAGAGGTGATTGGTGTTTCACCTGAAGGTCCAGGTCAAGCATTTAACAGAGACTGAAGAGCTTTGACAACAGTACTCATTGCACACACAATGCAGAAACAGCTGCCATCTGCAATCTAAACAACTAAATGCTTTAGAGATGGATGAAATTGATATCCAGGAGCAAATAACATGTGCCAGCTCTTTCATCTTTCTCTAGCGAATAAGAATACAAAATTAAAAAGGTATTTGGGTCAATGCAGCCTCTTAATTTAGCATTACTTTAAAACTTGAGGAAGGAGGAACATTAACTGAGAACACGTGCTAATAGAAATACAGACACTACCAGGAGCAACTAAGCATTTTAATACCTTCGCAACAACCTTGGGAGCATTCTCCATCTAGTCTTTGATCAACAAACTGCCTAAACTTGTCTTCACAAAGATTTGGTGTAGTATAACACAACTCACAACTCATTCATCAGTCATGCCTGAAATGTTTAATAATGAAACACAGGCTGAATATAAGAATATAAGAAACAGAAAAGTACCCATGTTATAAAATTTCATTGTCCATGAGGTAAAGTATGATCAATAGGTTTTTTTCCCAGTCAGAAGCTCAAGCAGCAGAACACCAAAGCTGTACACATCACTCTTGACATTTAATTGCCCATATTTGCCAATTGTAATAAAAAGAACAGGCAGGGTTCAAGATGATCATTCTGATATTAAGTTATATAAGGGAAAACTAAGGATATTAAGTTTAGGTCTTTTGCAAGAAACATCTCAGTAATCAAATAAAAACTACTCAACTATAAGGCTTAGAGCAATTTATGATTGATATATAAAATACGGTGTCATAAGATGTAGAGCAAATTTCTCCAAAGCCACATATCATCAACAAGCAAAATGATCTTTGAAAAAATAAATAAAATAGATGGTAGTACAAAAAGCATCCACTATAACTCAGGAGCATGATAACCAACAGTTCCAAGTATACAAGTAAGATGAAGACGGGCTGTAATATTAGGAATACAATCAGCAATATTTGCCACATCATCAAATACTAGCACATTGCAAGACTTACCGTCACAATGAATGATGCGAGGATCAGCCTTCTCATGCAAGTGCTCAAGCCCTTTTGCAGCTACTACGGTAATTTTTTCTCTTTGTTCCCATGTCAGAGCAGGGCACGGCTGAGCTCCCTTAACACCTTTTCTCCCTGCATTAAAAGAAATGTAGCAATAAAATAAATATTACCAACCACTACAACAGACTTTGTTTCCATAGAGGAAGTAACTTCAAGCATCATTACACTCCTCAACAGTTTTCAACTTTGTATAACCGGAGCAATACGTGAAGCATCTTCACACATACCATGGAGAATATCATGCAATGATCCATTAGATGCAAACTCATAGGCAAGTAAAGGGAGCTCCCATTAATACAGTAACCAAGCAACTGGACAAAGTTATACCATAGAAACCTAAAAATACACGCACAAATGGATATAGAGCTGAAACTCTAAAATTAATATTGAAGAATGGTTAAATGCAATGAGTTAACACTGTCGGTTGAACCTAGGTAAAAAACCCAATCATCAGGTTGCTTACTGGCATCTAACTTCTTTTATGGCTGAAGCCCGCCCAGTCTTGAGTTTATAATAAACTCTACCGCATGAACTTTCTCCAATCAAAGAATTTGTACCTAAGTTATGACTTATCTGTGATTTCCTTCAATTCATCTGCTGGAAAAGCAAGGGCTTCAATAGGCTGAACCTTCACAGTTTGAGCAATCTTTGATGCAGTTTCCTGCATAACATCAATTCCTGCATAATCAAATTCAACCGAGACTACAGCAATAGCTTCAGTACAGCCAACAAAAAGTATATCCAAACATAAATGAAAAGGACAATATTAGAACAGACATGTATTAGTAGTAAAACAAAATAGGTAGGAAAAAAAATGACATATGTCCTGCATTCCAGCTAATAAGAATCAAAAAGCATAGAATAAATTAATAAATAAATTATTACTAAACTCCAACTGATTGTTCACATAAGCGGCAAAGAAGTTTATGCTATCCTACTTTTCTCGATTCATTCAACTGGTTCACTGTATTGATGATACAGAAATATCAAGTGAAAATCACAGAGATGCATTGTTATCAGGCTTGATCAGAATTTGAACTAACTGCTGAATGTTTAACCATATATTGGTCTCAGTAAATCTAAATAGAAGGCCCCAAAGCAGACTCTCATTTCTTTTAACATAATAGCATTTCCATTCAAGATCTGAATAAGGCATAAAAAAAAAAAAAAAAAAAAAAACAGAACCCTTGTAGGACTGCATATGAGATTAATTCTATAAATTCACAAAATTGTAGCATTTCATTCTTACATAGTTACATATAAAAGGAGAGGTAAGATGAGCTAAACCTTTCATCGGTTCATCCAAATGCTGCATAAAATACACAAACATCCAAAGCAATCACATGAATTCATGCTCACAATCAAACTTGAAATGGCACATGCATGAAAACACATTGGAAATGAAGTTAGCTTAGGTTTTTTAGCCATGGCAACAGATTGAAAATGTCAGAAATCCACAACTTACCAACTTTATAATCCTAAAAACTTCGCAACTGACTAATTGAATTCCAAGTAACTTAAAACCCAGTTATGATCCCAAATTCTATTTTATAAACAACGGTGCAGAGTTCTCCAAGTTAAATCTCCTTAAAGAAATTTTAGCTTATAAGAATTTTGTGGAAGAGTAATTCTGATTTACGCATAAAAGCACAGTCAAACTCAACATTCAACAGCCATTTCCTTAACCAGAATTCTAAAATCAAACAGTTCACATGAATCCGTAAAATCAATTGAATACATGCATCCACATGCATGGTAATCAGAACCTACTATCAGAATAAAAGGACGAAAGTAAAATTAAAGTAGAAAAAGTTTAAGTAAAATATCACCTGATATTTGCCGCCGATGAAGTTAAGCAAGCAGTTATAGTTTGACCAGTCCAATACGAGACTATGCGTATTAGTTGAGCGGGAGGTCTGAGACGCTGAACCCAGCGAAAGCTGCGTACATTAGGAGAACCGATGGGTGCGTGGGATGAAATGGAACATCAGATTCTTGACCTTTTTGCTTGCAGTTTCCCTTAGATTGCGTTATTGCATGATTTATCTATACAAATTCGTTCTCTTTTTTTTTTTTTCTTTTTTTCTTCTTCTTACTGTTCTACACTGAGGTAGCCAGACTTGACTCTGCAGCTAAAGTACGCGGACCGCTCCAATACGCGTAACTCAAATCGGAATAGAAAGCATTAATTATCCAAAACCTAATTCAATAGGGTGGTCTAGTAATAACAAAATACAATTTAGTTATTCAATAGGGTAGTCTTCTTGTACCAATAAAAATGTAGTCTCTTTCCTTTTTTGATAATGACCTTCGAGCAGCAAGTCAGCAACCTGCCCCTAAACATCACTTTGTAAGAGAGTCATCACCCCTAATGGAGGATCCTGGATTATACGAACTTCCAACATCTGCGATCCTGCTACATAGGCATGTAGTCCGCCACTGTGTTCGCTTCCCTGTAGATATGCTTGACCCGAATTTCCCAATCTCTACTTAATAAATCCTTTACTGCTCTAATAGGATAGCCTTCTTTGATTCCTTTAATAGTAACGAAATACAATTTAGAGAATAATCTCATATAATGGCTTAATGGTTAAGGGTGTTCATTATCTTATGTGTGGTTTGAGTTTGAGTTATGCTAGTCGTGAAATAAATTTATTTTCATAAAATTTACGATAATTTTATATTATGATCAACTACTTAATTTGACTTATGTTTAATTGATAAAAATTAAATTAAATTTAAAACATATTTTGTTTATGAAAAGTTGGATTAGTCATTGTACTTTATATCAACAAAAAAATTAGTTTTTCTGTTAAAAGTTTCGGAACTCTTTAGGATTAAAAATTGGTTGTTATACATCAACATAAGGTATATGTGACATATCACAATAATTATTTATTTTTTATCGGTCACATCAATTTTTAATAATAAAAATAGATGTAATTTTTAACAAAAAAAAATCATTTTACTATTTAATGTAATGTATAAAAATTAATTAATTAATTTTTTAAATAAAAAATAAAAATATATTATGACTCATCTCTATGATAATTTGTGGTAATCTTGTATTGTTGAAAAAAAATTGATTGAGAAATTATTAATCAGCCTAGTATTACCAATGACTGTAAATGCAAAATGATGATTGTGTGCAGTGTAGTGATAGAGTGACCAAACAAAAAGGGCTGTGATTTCTCTATCACGACATATCAAATCGAATCATATTCTACACATGGTCGCAGTGAAATATTACTCTACTTTTCAACATTTTTCCGTACCGGTCCACCGCATCGACTTGCCAAAGTGCGCGAAGCACTAGAAAAAAAGAAACCTACCTTGAAAGAGAAAACATAGAAAATAAGAAACAGGGGATCGTGGCGGTGCGATGATGGGGCCATCTCCGTTCAACATGCTTATGGGTTATTATCGCAATTCTATACAACTTTAATTTTTTGAAGGAAATTAATTCTAGATAATTAGATTTCATTGTGGGTATTTTTTACAAACATTTTTATAAAAACATTATATTTAAAAAAGTAAAGTACTCATTTTTAATTAAAATGTTATTACGAAAATTGAATTGTATTTGTAAAAGAATTAGTTTTTAAGCGCATGTTTGTACATTTAATTATTTTTATTTTAAAATATTAAATTTATAAAATATACAAAAATGATATAAAATTATTTTTATTTTACATAGATGTAAATGAATCTCTTTCTCATTATTATTTTTTATGATGACATTACGACTAATGTAGCATTTGACATTGAAAATTGTTGAGGTGAATGATTTAATTGATTTTTTAATAGTTTAAATTTAAAAATTATTACAATATAATGAAAATTAGAAAAATTATAAGAGATTATATTTTTTTAAACTAATATAAATATTATTCATATATAATGAAAAGTTAAAAGAAATTAGAAATCATAAAAAGAATATAAAGTTGTAAAAAATTATTAAATGTATTTTTGAAAGAAAAGTAAATTTATTAAATGTATTTGATATTACAAAATATTATCAATATATTATAAAAATATGTAACAATTATAAAAATTACAAAAAATATAGAAAAGTTTTAGAAATTATATAAAATTTATTGTCATGATAAAAAAAATTATAAAAATATTAAAATATAAAACATATTAAATATTATTAAAAAGTTAGAGAAGTATAAAAATATAGAAAGTTTTATTATTTTGAAAGTTTGAAGTCTTTGATTTTGATAAGAGAATTAAGGAGCTTGAAGTGTTACGGTGATAAGACTTGTATGATGTTTTGAGCGAGATATTTGAGTGATAGTTAATTTAATATTTGGTGGTTTAAAGTGGATGGAAAACAATGATTTTGGTTGAAAATAAATGGTACGAGGAAAATTGATAAATTGATTGAGATATGATATGATCTAAAATTGTGTGTAAGGAAAAACAAAAAGAGCAATAATTTTTTATTAAATATTTTTCTTAAATTATTAAAAATGGTAAGAAATTATAAAATAAAAATATATAAATTATTAAATATTATAAAAAATTATAAAATACTTTTTCTTTATAATTTTATATTTTTTATAAATTTATAATAACTTTGATAGTTTTTTTATCATTTTAATATTTTTAATTAATTTTTATTACTTCTTTATAGTCTTTTTTGTATATTTTAAACAATTTTTTGCATAATTTATAAAAATTAGTTAAATGAAATAATTAGAAAGTCAATTAAACTAATAATATTATGTCAACTATTAGGTCAACAACTAACTGTTCATCATAAAATTCGACCAAAAAATATATTTTAATTGAACTAATTTTCTATTATCTAATTAATATTTTAATTATTTTAAAAGAGTTTTTCTAGTTTTTAAGTCATCTATTTTATATATATATTTTTGGTAGAAGTCATTTATTTTATATTGATATATATATATATATATATATATATGTTTATTATATCATATCTTAATTACTTTTTATTTGGTATTTTGTGAATTATATTTGTAGACATGCGGTGTGCACCTTTACCCACTATTTAGGTTTCTTTCCTCTCTGTCTGTTCCTCTCTCTCCCTTTATCTTTAATTTCGAGTTTCTTTCTCTCACACAAATTTCATCGAACAGGTAAAATAAAGGGGTATTCTTTTATCAGTGATTTTATATTTTTAAAATCAATAAATTTATGATTTTTTGTGTACCATACCACACCAAACCATTACCCAAACACTTCCCCACAAAGAAACAAACACGTTCCCATCATTATTCATCATCCTCTGAGAAACCTTTTGGAACTTGTCTCAACTGCCGTTCACTTCCCGGCGAACACTTTCCCTTACTTTTTCCTGCAGGCTGTTATCTTAGCAAGTAACCGTTAAGTCTGTTAATCTTTACCTTTGATTCTATATTCGTGGTTAAATTGGAGTTTTTTTTTTTCAGTTTTTTATGGAAATGTTGTGAGGTAAGGGGGGAAAAGAGCTTAGTGCTTTGATTTTGGGATTCTGTGAAAACTAGGCTCTTTTTCATATATAACTTGGTTTGGTATGTGGGTTGTTCTTAATTGGAATCATGGATGTGTTGGTGTACTGTTTTTGGACTTTTGGGGAAGAACTGAAGCTGATCGGTTGTAATTAATTATTATAGTTTTTCTATTAGGGTTTTGAAGCTATCTCTAGCTGGGATAGCGTTAAAGTTCGGGGTTTTTCTTGTTAAATTGTGTTTTCTGAGGTTTAATTCCTGGGTTTGGATCTTCTGGTTATCTGGGTTTCATAAATGGACGCTAGATTTGGAAGTGAAGCTCATCATTTTTATGGTATGAGTCCAGCAGATTTGCGGGCGGTCGGGAAAAGGACAGTGGAGTGGGATTTGAATGATTGGAAATGGGATGGTGACCTTTTCATTGCTAGCTCGATAAATCCGATGTCTGCTGATACCATGGGAAGGCAGTTTTTTCCGCTGGGGTCTGGGATTCCTGGGAATTCATCCAATAGTTCATCATCTTGCTCTGATGAAGTGAATCCGAAAGCTGGGAGAGGGAAAAGGGAATTGGAGAAGAAGAGAAGGGTTACTGTTGTAGAAGATGACAGTTTGAATGAGGAAACAGGTAGCCTTACTTTGAAGCTTGGGGGCCAAGGTGATCATGGCTATCCAATCAGCCAAGGGGAGCTGAAAAATTGGGAGGGAACTAATGGGAAGAAGACTAAGTTGAATGGAGGGTCTGGAAATCGTGCAGTATGTCAGGTTGAAGACTGTGGGGCTGATCTGACCAATGCCAAGGATTATCATAGACGGCATAAAGTTTGTGAGATGCATTCTAAGGCTAGCAAGGCACTGGTTGGAAATGTCATGCAGCGATTTTGTCAGCAGTGTAGTAGGTAAGCAGTTAAGGTTTTCCCTACTTTGTAGAAATGAATTAGAGAGGCTAGTTTAATCTGTAGAAGTTCTGACAGACAGAAAGTCTGGTGATTTTATGTACTCCAAGCCAAAAATAAAAATTTTGGATGACTTGTTGTTTGTCTTTTTTCTGTAGGTTTCATGTTCTTCAAGAGTTTGATGATGGTAAGAGAAGTTGTCGCAGACGTTTGGCTGGCCACAATAAAAGGAGGAGGAAAACTAACCCTTCCACTATTGTCAATGGCAATTCACTGAATGATGAGCAGACTAGTGGTTATCTATTGTTAAGTCTCTTGAAAATACTTTCAAACATGCATTGTAAGTATCTCAATGGCTTTTTGCTACTACCAATGCTAATGGGTTTATATCTTGATAATAACCTTTGTTCATTTTTTTTTCCTGAATAATGGGACTGGTTTTTCATTCTTCAAATATATATATATTTTTGTGTGTGTATGTGTGTATAAGGCGATTTGATGGCCATGTTTGAACAGCAAGGCTAAAGGAATTTTCAATTAGTTTATACTTTCTCTAAATTTATGTTCTAGGTGAACTTAAGGAGTTCTTTCTTTTCCTTTTTCTCTCTCTTTTTTTTTTTTTTTCCAATCAGAAGAAAACTTAGAACTAAGACACAGAAGAGCTGGAATCATTCTTGACAGTAGCATGATTCTGTTTATCATATTTTTGCCTGGGATATTTTGTATTTGCATTACATGGGGTGGATGATTCTGTTTTTCTTATATTACAGCTAACAGATCTGACCAGACCACAGATCAGGATGTGCTGCCTCAGCTTCTACAGAGCCTTGCAAACCATCCTGATGAACAAGGAGGAAGAAACATATCTGGGCTTTTGCCAGAACCTAAAGGTTCAGAAGCTGGTTCAGCTTTGTTTTTGAATGGTGAAGGCCCTCCTCAGCCTTTTAAGCCGCACATCACTGAAGCTGCATCAGAGATGCCACAGAAAGGAGTTCATTCTCATGATGCTAGGCCTACCAATGTCCAGGGAAATACAGCTGGATTGGTCAAGATGAATAATTTTGATTTGAATGACACATATATTGACTCAGACGATGGTGCAGATGACATAGAAGGGTTTCCTGCACCTTTGAATATGGGGACTAGCTCTCTTGATTGCCCTTCATGGGTTCAACAAGACTCTCATCAGTCAAGTCCACCACAGACCAGTGGGAATTCAGATTCAGTATCTGCCCAATCACCTTCTAGTTCTAGTGGTGATACTCAGGTATCTCTATGTTGCATAATATGCTTGATCGAATGCCATTGGTCGATTAAAATTCCATGGGATTTCTCTCTCACGCATAGGACATCTGCTAGATGGCTTGATTTTCTGAAGGAAGCTCAAATTGTGCCACAAGTTTGTGTTCTAGGAGTTTCAATAGATAATAGTCAAGCCTCTTCTCTGAAGATCAATCTGTGAAGAACTTTGTTAAGCAGCCTACCTAAATCCAATTTGCAATAGGTGAAGAAGCCCAACTTGAATATAAGAGTGCAACAACCTAATACTTAGTAGATGTGGTGGGATGACATCGCATAACACTCCCATTTACTTGTAGCTCAACAAGGCTTATGTGTAGACAACCTCACATGGGGTTTGATGGGAAGAAAACAGAACACAACCCGAGCTTTGATACCATGGCAATAGATTGAGGAATCCAACTTAAATATAAGACCACAAGAAGCCCAAAATACTTGATAGATGTGGGATAAGATGAATTAGCCAACTCCTCAAATAGTTGTAGAGTGAGCCAGGTTATGGCCTCGTTAAGGAATCATGACCCACAAAGTTTAGCATGTTATGCTGACCTCAAGTATTTACTTCAAAGGATTCTGGACAATTTCTGCTTAATAAAATATAGGCAGGGAATTTATCTCCTGTCCTCCTGTCCTCGAGCAATATGTATAGTGTCATAAAGTTATATGTTATTAAAACTTTAACCTCTGTTGATTTGTTTTTGACTTTAACCATTGCAGAGCCGTACCGATAGGATTGTGTTTAAATTATTTGGGAAAGAACCAAATGATTTTCCTCTGCTCTTGCGAGCACAGGTACATAAAAGTTTTTGAATGCAACTATACTTTAGGGTTTTATTGCTTAAAATATACTTATGAAATTGTTTGAACTTCCAGATTCTTGACTGGCTATCTCATAGTCCCACTGACATCGAGAGCTACATTAGGCCCGGTTGCATTGTTCTGACAATTTACCTTTGTCAATCTGAGGCTGCATGGGATGAGGTAAGCTTGATTTATGTGAAACTATGGATTTTTATCTTCTTTGCTTTTAAATTCTGTCAATTTCTTCATAATTTTAATCCTATGTCATCTTCTGTCAGCTTTGCTGTGATCTGAGTTTCAGTTTGAATCGGCTTCTAGATTGTTCAGATGACACTTTCTGGAGGACTGGATGGATTTGTACAAGGGTTCAAGATCAGATAGCTTTCATTTATAAAGGTCTGTTTGGTCTTTATCACTATTGGTGTTTGTTTAATTGATATGTTGAAATGATTGGCCACGGGAAGCATTTTTTAATGCAGGATTGAATATCTTGACCAAATTTTTTATGCCACAGGTCAGGTTGTCGTAGATACATCTTTACCTCTCGGAAGCAACCATTCTAGTAAAATTATGAGTGTCAAGCCAATTGCTCTATGTGCAACTGAGAGAGCTAAATTTTCGGTTAAAGGTGTCAATCTGTCTTGGTCGGCCACAAGGTATTCTTTACTTTATTCTTGCAGTGATTATTCTGGTGTCATTGTAACCCTCAATGGCTTAAGAGTGTATATAAAATTAGATATAAATTTACTGCATTGTATATTTTGCATTGGATTTCTATGCTTGCTTTAGAACCTGAAATTTTCTTGCATTTCCTATCCCAGGTTGCTCTGTGCAGTAGAAGGGAAGTATCTGGTACGGGAAGCTACTCATGAGTTGATCGATGACAATGATGAGTTCAAGGCGCAGGATGAGCTTCAGTATCTTAACTTTTCTTGCTCTATCCCCACTGTGACTGGAAGAGGATTCATTGAGGTGATATTTTTTCTACTTATAATTGATCCTGTTGCTTTCCCTCCTTCCTTGCTGTTATCTTTGACAAGGATTATATGTGAATTCCAGTGAAGTTCCTTTTTAATGGAGTGAGAGTTTACAATGTAGATTGTGGATAATAGGTGTAGTTTTAATACATCCAAGTTTGGTGTTAAATAGTGGTTTGAGGTAATTCCTTGCATGGACTTCCATTTTGTTTTTTTTTCTGGGGGGTGGGTGGGTGGGAGGAAGAGACATGTCCTAGGGCTGTGAGTGTTTAATGGAAATGTTGTGAACTTTATCCAAGTTCTTAAAGTATTTACAGTGGGTCATAGAAGATGCTTGTGTGCTTTCACAATTTCCATAAATTCATTGCTAGCTCTGTGACTATTGTATTCATGGTGAAAATGTAGAGGCATGACTCTTTCTGGTTTTCTGGTTGTACTGTTTTCTCCTGTCACTATGTTCATTTCATGGAGTGGGAAATTAATAGAATCTACTGTAATACTTGATTTTGTTTCATTTTCTCTTTTCTTTTACATACATCCATGTCATAAGATGCATCTTATATAATTTATTCTGAATATGCCTTTCAATAGCTGAAGTTGACATTTCCTTGATCTTATCCAGATTGAAGATGATGGTTATAATAGCAGTTTCTTTCCTTTCATAGTTGCTGAGGATGATGTTTGTTCAGAGATCCGTATGCTTGAGAGTTTACTGGAGATTACTGACGCTGAAGCAGCTGTTGACAGAACTGGAAAAATGGAAGCCAAAAATCAAGCCATGGACTTCATTCATGAAGTTGGTTGGCTGCTTCATAGAAGTCAATTGAAGTCTAGATTGGGCCACTTGGATCCTAACTCAGAACCCTTTTCTCTAAGGCGGTTCAAGTGGCTTATGGAGTTTTCTATGGACCATGAATGGTGTGCTGTAGTAAAGAAACTCTTAAATGTTCTTCTTGATGGAGTCGTGGGTTTAGGAGAGCACCCTTCACTTAACCTTGCATTAACAGAGATGGGTCTTCTTCATAGAGCTGTTAGGAAAAATTGTAGACCTCTGGTGGAACTCCTTTTAAGATTCATCCCTGAGAAATGTTCAAGTAGATTAGGATTGGAGAACGAGATGGTAGCTGGTGGGATTCATGAAAGCTTCTTGTTTAGGCCTGATGCCCTAGGCCCTTCAGGTTTGACTCCTCTTCACATTGCAGCTGGTAAAGATGATTCTGAGGACGTGTTGGATGCATTAACTGATGATCCTGGAAAGGTAATCCCTTATTCATTTATTTCTGAGCGTGCCAGGAAGGGAACTACAAGAATTGTTTTAATTTTCTAGCATGGTTTTGATGATATTCTAAAATGCATTCCCCTGTTCATTCATTCAATCTGGATTCTGCCACGAGTGCAATTCCTTTATTCATAATTTATAGGTCCATATTACCCATTTGAAGAGTGCACTCTTGTGATAAACTGCCAAGACACTCTACACTTCTACAAGGATTTGAACACGAGTTGTTTGCTTCGGAATTATCTGAAATTGGGACCAAGTGTTCAACATTAAATCTGATCATATTTCTCCTTTTCTCTCTTTTTTTGGGGGCTTGAATTTCATTTAAAGAACAACTGTCTATTTTCTATTCAGGTCGGCATTGATGCTTGGAAGAGTGCTCGAGACAGCACTGGCTCTACACCTGAAGACTATGCTCGTCTACGTGGCCACTACTCATACATCCACCTCGTACAGAAGAAAATTAATAAGAGACCTTCTGAGCATGTTTTGGTTGAAATTCCTGGTACCCTCTCTGATTGCAGCACAAACAGGAAGCAAAATAACGAGTCAACTTCTAGCTTTGAGATCGGCAAGCTGGAATTAAGGTCCATGAAGCGACATTGCAAGCTTTGTGATCAAAAGCTGGCTTATGGGTATGGAACAGCCAGCAGGTCATTGGCGTACAGGCCTGCGATGCTATCAATGGTAGCAATAGCTGCAGTATGCGTCTGTGTTGCTCTACTATTTAAGAGCTGTCCTGAAGTTCTGTATGTTTTCCGCCCGTTCAGGTGGGAATTGTTGGACTATGGAACTAGCTGAAGTCCAATAACTCTTCCTAAGTCGTTAACATTTAATAGGTGGCTTGTATCTGTAATCCGTTCTACGGTAGATTGTAAAAGTAAAATTGAGATTTGGTGTATAACACCAGTGTTTGGACCAGGCACCGGATGCAGTAATATTGTTTACACACACGTAACATACATATTTATTTGTGGGTCAGTCGTCAATGGAATGTTATCAATATATAAACATTATACAACATGCATGCTACTCTCTCTCTCTCTCTCTCTCTGTGGCCTTTGAAATTCTCGACTTCGACCAAGGTAACATTAGGGGGTTGCACTGATCAAGACGGTGGAGGATTTTGATTGAATCTTATTTGACCATCTTTTGCATTTTTCAACGATATACACGTTAACCCTTTCAGGATCACAAAATAATCTTTATCTTGAAAGGAAGTTGTTAAACAACCGACAGATAATTTTTTACTGTGGGCACAAATCAGGTTTGAAAAGGATTTCAACGCTGATCGGTTATTGATTCGTAGGGTTCTCCAATGAATGGTTTGGTAATGGTAATTCTGCACTGGAGAAGTAAAAAAATGACCCACCGATTGCCATACCCATAAGTCACGTGAAGCTTTTCTTCTGTGAGCACTTTTTTACTCTCTTTTCCATCACTTTGCAATGAATGAATTCATTCACTGTTCCTTAAAATGGCTACGACAATTCACCTGATGATTTATTAAACGTGTTCCAGTTGCATAAATTTCTGTATTCTTGGTGCTTTATGACTTTTTAAGTGACAGTGTATACCATATAATTAAAGCAGGATAGGGTGACACTAACATCTACAAGTGCTCAATGGCAGAAGCTTTCTTTGTTAGACTAACAGATAATGTATAGAGAGGATAGATTCGTTGGTTAGGATCATACTAACTTATTGTAGGAATATATATTTACAATTAATGAGCAAATAAATTTATACTTCTACAAAAGTTTGCCTGAGAGGTTGGAAATTCAAGTAGAAGCATGTTATCTCCTTTGATAGTTTAGTTTAGCTATACCATATGTAAAAACAGATGCAAAGACAAGCGGAAAAGCAAGTAGTACAACGGCTACTATGGGTAGATCTCGTTGTTTATACCCATACTGACTGTCCAAGAAGGTGTTGAGTGCTTTCTGCTCTCCAAATGCCATGATTTCTTCCTCTATGTCTCCATATTGTGAAGTGAGGAGACCTTTCAGGGACCACGAAGTTGGGCAAATCCAGTAGGCCCAAACCCACCATTTAGGCATTTGCTGCAAGTAATGAAGTAGCAGATACGTGTTACTTTAGCTATCTACAAAAATGAGTGGTAGTATTGATGGTGGCTATAATGCAAATAAAGCATCAATTTAGTTGGTGAAGCATGTTCTTATGATTAATCTAGCCATTCTGCTATTTACGTTTTACAGGTGCCTTACTGATTAATTTTATTGGGAATTGTAAAAATTGTGAATTCAAATTGGGTATCAGTTAGCAAGACAAGACAGAATTGGCTTACCGGTCCTGGTATGAGGTACCCTGAGAACAAGGTGAGCAACGTGTAACAGAGGCTTGCAAATATTGTAGCTACTTGGTAAGTTGGAGTCAAAGAAACCAACATCATGCCTAAATATTTGTAATAGAGCAGCGTACAAAATACGGTGTAGAAGTACCAAAATACTTTGTAAGCGGATCCATAGAAGTTTACAGCTGGATAAGTGATTGTCAGGAATAATACTGCTTCAAGAAAGATATAAGGAATCTCAATAATCATCTGCAAATATGAAGGAGCAAATTTATACCAAGACATGCGACCTTCAAAGGTGTCATAGTATCAGAAGGCATTCTATAAAAGTTTTGACCTGTGCCAACGAATATGCCCATGAAGAGTACATTCTGGAAAATCTTTCACGGTAGACTATTGTCCTCTGAGTAGACACGAACGGAATAACAGATGAACAACTGCTTATTCCAGTGTATACCATGAAAACATACATCGATCCCATTATGTTGAAAAAATCCTGCTCATCATGTCTTCAGAAAGGGGAATAGAATGTCAGCATGTCACACAGTAAGTATATAATCTAATATACTCCAAGCAATTAAAATTTGTAATTTTTACTTCAGCTTTTCAATAGATACGATTCTAGTTTGAATTGACATTCATATAAAATCTGATTCGTTTCTCTTTCCACCAAGTAAATTTCATAACTATGTACCAGGATACTAATGCATTTTTTTCTAACATGAATCGTCAGGGTGTGCTTACTAACTTGGTATAACATTTCTTACATTTTTGTTAATCTGCTAAATTTTAATTTGTATGTCCTTACTAACTCTCTAACTCTCTTACTCTCGCCTCCTCTATCTTCTTTAGATTTTAGCATGAGGAGACAGGCTGTTAGTACTAATATCTTTTCTTTGTCTCTTTGGCATTCTATTTATCCTTGTAAGTAAAGCTAGCAATTTGAACAGGAAAGTTTCATCAGCTAGACTAGTAAAAGAACACAAACTTACGCAGAGCTATCAGAATATCCAACAACCATATTTTCTTAGGGGTTGTGACAATGATCAGCTTTATGAATACACATTTTATGTCAACTCTATCAGATAAATCTTAGTGACGCTTCATAAATGAACATTTCTTGGTATAGCTATATGAACATGGTGTTAAATGATTGGCAATAATTGTAAAGGGTGAAAAAAGATCTAGAAAGCGGCTTACAGGTTTTGTCCTTTCTGCCGGAGTAGGACTGCATACAACGAAGAAGCTAAAATAATAAATGCCAACCGTACTAAGTTGTATTTGGGACTTCTCCAATAGGAGAAGTGCTGTTTCCAAAGGCATGCTTTAAGTTGCTCCCATCCATTTTGTGGAAAGGGTGTAGAAAACTGTAGTTCCTTTGAACCCTGTGCTGGAAGGCTTTGGCTTTTAACTATTTCTTCGTTTCTCCTACAGAGAAGAAACATTATATCACTTCGTATTAAAAGTTAGGCACGCAAGACCTTTTTGGTGGGGGGAAGTGGTCTAAGAAAGCAAAGAGGGTGCATGCTTAAATACTTAACTGAATGCGTAAGTTCTATGAAGAACTAAATGGGGAAGGGTCAGTGACTCGGTGAAAAATAAAAAATAATAACTGCAAGATACCCAAATGTGACATCTTTAATACTTACCCTAGTTAGTGGCGAAACCATGACAACTTGATAGTTTTCTAACACATTTATGATAATGACTTACTTGTAGAGATGGGATTCTTTGTAGATACAGGCAAAGTCTATTCCAAGTTGTGCTTCCACAGAAGGACTGGTGACTTCTAACATCCATGTCGCTGGGTTATGATTTTCTTTAATTTTTGGTACTCCAGGTACACCCTGCCAGAAGGGTGTAAATTGTTGTCATGAGAATTGGACGAGTTAAAAAGAGAGTTGCCATAGAAAGGCCATATGTTTTACTTAGGGTGCTATTCCTTTATTATACTTTCATTTCCATGTCAAACATAGGGATTAAGGTCCTAGACTCCTAGCTACAAGGCATGTAGACATGTAATGCAAAATAAACTTTACATAATGATTGATTTTAAGGATTACCTCAAAGTATTCGATAAGCCTACTTGAATGCTGACCCAGTTCTCCAGAATATATCATTTGTCCCCCTCTTTTCATCAAAATAAGCTGTAAGGATGCACACATGTTATGCAGAAACAAAATTTGGACCTGATAAGATGTATTTAGGCCCGAATGCTTCTATCCAGTTAACTTTGGTGAGAATTTTCCATTAACAAAAACCATTGGGGTTTTCCATATTTTAGCTTATGATGAGGAGCTAAAGATTTAAGAAGTAATCTATAATTGGCTCTCTTTGCTCTTTGGTGTTTCTTGTC
The DNA here is from genome assembly GCA_039519145.1 of Kokia cookei. Classification (NCBI taxonomy): domain Eukaryota; kingdom Viridiplantae; phylum Streptophyta; class Magnoliopsida; order Malvales; family Malvaceae; genus Kokia; species Kokia cookei. The sequence goes on along the minus strand of CM076908.1, from coordinate 3,361,642 downwards.
TACCGCACGAGTAAGTTCCATCTAATAACATACAATAGTTCATTTCATTTAAATGTGAAAAAAAAAACACTAGAATAGTTTTCCTGAAATGCTAAGTTGTAATTTTTATTTCAATAACTAATTACCATGAATGAAATCCTGCCAGTTAATTACCTCATCAAATGATTCAAATATGTCGATACTTGGCTGATGGATGGTGCATACAATTGTCCTCTTTGTGTAAACAATATTCTTCACAACTCGCATGACAATTGCAGCTGCTCTGGCATCTAAACCCGAAGTTGGCTCATCCATAAATATTATGGATGGATTAGAAACAAGTTCTACTGCAATGGTTAGCCGTTTACGCTGCTCTGGTGATATTCCACTTACATGCGGGATGCCAACTAAAGCATCTTTGATTTCATCCAACTCAATCATTTGAAGAACCTCTGCTACAAGTTCCTATTGGATAGGTAAGTGAGTTAAACAATTTAGTCAAGTTATTCATAATTATGACATAATCTTAGCATGTATAAAAAGTCTCGGGGAGAATTTAAGCCAATGTCACCTATGTAGGAGATGGTTTGTTACATATTTTTCAATTTTGTAAACTTCCTTTTTTCTCTACATGAGGTATATACAGTTTATCCAGCTCCGCACAAAAGTATAAGAGCACTGCCGCAACCGATCCTTTCAAGATATAGAGGTCATGTGGCAAGGATAGGTCTGAATTTTGGATCTTTGCCTAGCAAGTGCAAGCTGTTTAATTGAGCATTGTAAACTTGAATAAGGTTTGAACATTTCTTACCAATCTTTTATGCTTATTAATCTCAGTTGGTAGACGCAACCAAGCTGAGTACATCACTGATTCCTCTACTGTAATCATTGGAGAATGGATGTCAGTTTGCTCACAGTAAGCTGATATTCTAGCACATGTTTCTTGGACTTTGGGGTACCCTCCAATTCTTACGTCTCCTTCAATATAACCACCTGTTTTTCTTCCTGAAAGTACATCCATTAGTGTTGTTTTCCCTGCTCCACTAACGCCCATCAAAGCTGTGAGAACTCCAGGTCTAAATGCACCGGTAATATCTTGAAGTAGCTGTAGTCTTTGTGGATACCCCTGCTCTCTCAGTTTCTGGGAATACATAGAAGATATATTACAAAATATTTTATTTATATTTGAAAAATTGGGCTTGAGAACAAACATAGTACCGTCGGAGTATCAACAAAGTATTGCACATCCTTGAATGATATCGTTATGGGCTTAAAAGGTAAAACCATTCCTGTAATAAAAAAGATGATTATATTATTTTGGCATGCTAACCCATATTATTTGTTCACTTCATATGGCATCTAGTAAGTACTTTCTGATATAATGTAGTACTATAAATAACAAGAGCTTCTCACCCTTAACTTTTCTTTCTGTTAGAGAGTCAACACCGGGCAATTCTTTTTGTAGAGCTGTGTCACTCAAATCCTCTTTTTCCTTTAGGTAAGAAAATCTTTCATGAGAAATAATAGCCCGAGAAGTCCCTGGAGCTGCAACAACATATACAGGTTAGTACTTCAAAGATTTTATTCACCTCAAATTTCCTTTTTCTATCATTATTTTCTTGTATATGCTTGCTAAGGGACAACTTACGCTTTAAAAGGCTCAAAGCAAAGGTGAAACCAATGTTGAATATCATCCAGAACCCTATCAATGCTCCTACTGATATCCAATAGTAGTAGTCACGGAAGTTTAACCCACGTTTTTCTAGAACTTGCTGTCCTAAGGTGGCATTTGAAGATGAAACCTGCAAGTGAACGGCCAGAAAACATGGGAGTGTCACTAGATATGTTGATCTGCATTTGAATAACAAAATAACAATTGTTTTCCTTTCACCTGTTGCCACCTTGGTGCTAGAAATTCATTCACTGCAACACCTATTTCAGAATATGCAAGTGGTGAAAGCCAAAAGCCCCAATTGACCCAAGCAGGTAGTAAAGCTGCAGAAAAGGTTTGCAACATTAATATAAGTTCTTTACTTCTTTTTAATCTCCTCATATAAGTATGAATGGACTTACGCCGTGGAATTATGAAGCCACTGAATAAAAATATCACCAACAATGTAAAAAGACTAAAATTTGCTGCAAAAGGTGGATCTCTGACAACTGAAGCAATTAAACGGAATAGTGAAATTGCCATTTGATGAATAAGGAAAAGGAGGAAGAGCAGGCGGAAGAACCTGAAAACAATAATAGGCTTAGAAGATGATAACATTTGTTAGATATTTTAGCTACTTAACATTAGGTAATTTTTGTTAACATAATAAACCTTTCTGGTTCAGGACTGTAACCAATCACATAGTATGTAAGAGCTGTCCACAGAAAAGCATCTATCAATGAAAATGGAATCTTTAGAATAGCAGCCGGAATGGAATATGCCCATGCTGGGTAGAAGTAGTAATCTCTTTGCCTATAGAACACAGGAAGTATGGAAACAGTTAATGCCAACTCAGTAATTCCGTTCGTCATAAGCCTTATGAGAGAATAAAACAGGGAACCCAGGTAATAGCTTGCATGGACAAGGTCAAGCTTCATCCGAGTGCGAATAAAGATGGTCATCGTTATGAGTGCAATAACTACAAGCTGCATGTAGGAAGCATCCAAGGCTGGTAGTGGTTAGTGGGTATGTTGATCTCCAAAGTTTGATACTATACACATGCTTATTATGATTGTTAATACCTGTGACGATTTAAAGACATAAACAAATGAGTTTCTTTTCATGAGAAGCCATTCTCTTGCCATGCATGTTTTGAGTAATTCCCATTTTCCCACTGAACACATGTTGAATGACAAGGCACTTTTATGACTCTCACGTTTGTTGAAAGGCGTGCACAGTTCTTCATTTAGCTTCTGGGCTGCGTGAAACTTCTTGAATGCAACTATAAAGTTGTCCACAGAAACAAAACAATGAGGTTGGTCTTTACGATGCCAGTATTGTGCTTGGTCCTTTTCAGAAAGCAGCTGAAATTAATTTATTTTAAAAGATCAGTTAAAGAAAAATGTCATGAAACGTACTAAGTGGATAAATGGACACATACTTCTTGGAGGAAGTTAGCAACGTCTTTGCGCTCAGGGCACCTAAAACCACAATGTCCAAAGAACTCTTGAACAGAACTGCGTGGTCCTTGGTATACAATCTTTCCTTCTGCCATAAGAATGATGTCGTCAAAGAGATCAAAGGTCTCTGGTGCCGGTTGAAGAAGTGATACTAGAAGTGTTGCCTCTGTAATGTGGGTTAGTTGCTGTAAACAGGTAACTATTTGGAAGGTAGTGGAGCTGTCTAAGCCAGTTGATATTTCGTCCATAAAAAGTGCTTTATTTGGACCGATTATCATTTCCCCTATCAAAAGAGAATATAGAAAATCTATTAGAATGACATGATTTTGTATGGCTTAGGGAGTTATATGATCAGGGTTTCATAAAGGTCCCTTGTTATTTGCTAGGGCTTTATGGAACATTAATCTCGGTTCTCTTAAACTTTATAAATTTAATAGGAAGGTGATAGAACTGCACAACCTGTTGTCAGCCTTCTCTTTTGACCTCCTGAGATACCTCTGCTCATTGCATCTCCCACTATAGTATCGGCACAAATGTCCAGTCCAAGAATCTGAAAGGAAATGAATATTGTGGAACTGTTAGAGAAGAACATGGATTTCACTTTATACATTTCTTTTCTTTTGAGAGAATTACCTTCAATATATAGTCTGTCTGGAGAGTTTCTTTTAATCCTTCAACAGATATTTCCTGATAACACAGATTATAGTCAGAGGTGGCTCCAAAGGCCTTGATATCCAGCCCTCGCTAAGTGCTGATATGAACACTATTTCTTGCAAATTACCTTCATGTACGTGTCTATATCTGGTTCCGGAACAATGCCAGATTGCTTCTCCCTTCTACTGATTTCTTTTAGCATCTCTTTACTCATAGACAATTTATGATCAGTTTACTGTTATGAAAGTATGATTGTTGGTACCAGATGCAAAGTAATATACCTGCTCTGTCTCCAATGCCTTGGCAACGAGCTGAGAAGTCAAGTGTTTCTCTTACTGTCATTTGAGAAATGTGTAGGTCATATTGACTTATGTAAGCTGATGTATTCTGAGGCACAAACTCCGTGAACTTGTAACCGTTGTAGGATATGTCCCCTGTGACCTGAAATAAAAGTATTTTTCAAGATTTATTGAAGTTCAATCCACAAACTTTTCGTTATTTTTGAACTTATTAGATGCTTCATGTCATTTGGTTGTAGTTTTGGAATCAATGATTAAAATATTGTTTTGTATTTCAAGTGTCGGCTAATTCAGATTGCTAATTCAAGAGGGATTTGATGGACAAATTGAAAACCTTGAGAGATGGATTAAGCTTCCCTGAAAGTGCTTGTAACAAGGTGGTCTTTCCGCAGCCTGGAGGGCCAAGCAATAGAGTCATCCTGCATAAAAAGAGTGAGTTTTTGACAGCTCATCAGTTACTTTTTTGGTATAACCGCTTTTATCTAAAAGTAGCCTAAACTCATTGATCATGCATAGCTGACAAGAATGTAGAAGTCGATAACCAAAGTGAACCTTGAGGGCTTGATGATGCCACTGATGTCTTTTAGAATTTTTATCTTGTATAATTGAGACTTGCCTCTGCTGACTTTTGTCAAAGCCTGTTTAACATTATAAATCTCTTCCATTAGGGTGATATATATCCAAATTGTAGTGTAGAAGAGCGCATTTCAGGAAGATGAAACCAAAATATTACAATTTTATGAGAGTGAAGAAGATGATCCCAGTTATTCAATTTTCTAAAAACAAAGAATTTCCCATTATTTAAGCATATAAAGCTGAAAAAGCTATGAAGATTGGGAAGAAAACCAGTATTATTGATTTGCTTTAGGATGGATAAGGTAAGCTATTATGAATAGAAGTTTTAGATAGGTTTAATATAACATTTGATACTTGAACTTACCATTTTTCTTCTAATTTAGTATCTAAACTTTTTTTTGACCCAATTTGATACTTGAACTTGACATTTTTTTCTAATTTGGTACCTAAGTTTTTTTTAAATTCAATTTGGTACCTAAATTTATTAAATATTATAAAAATTATGCAAAAAAATAACAGTGTTGAAATTTTTTTTGTTATGCTACAAAAATATTGTCAATTTTAGAAAAAATTCATGTTAAAAATAGGTATTGAGCTATGGTTAGTGAATAAATATTAAAAAAGATTAGGTACCGAATTAGGAAAAAGTTCAATTATCAAATTGGACCCCAAAAAATTTAAGTACTAACTTAAAAAAAAAAATGTCAAGTTTAGATATCAAATTAAAAAAAATATCAAGTTTAGATATCAAATTAAGAAAAAGTATCAAATTCGAATACCAAATATTATATTAAGCCTTTTAGATATTTCATTTTCTATAGTCTTTTTAGACATTATATCTAGTCAGAAACAATTGAAGTAGTGGAACATACTGCAAAAAATACTTACAGAGAATACAGTGGTGATGGTGTTCCAAAGTGTAGGAATGGGCTTCCCTTGAACTACTTCACAATCTGCTTCCACTGACAAATTCTGGAATCTCACCTCAATCGTTGGAAACTCCAGCCCCACTCTAAGCACAAATGTCACTGTCAGCTGCAAGCTAGGAATCTATAAAAATATTTTATCTTTTGATTGACTTATTTTTCATAAATCCATTTCATGTTGATGTTGTTACTCATACTAATAGATATAATACTTGCATAAGCATTGCATTAAACCATAATACTTATGGATTTTGCTTTTTCCATAATTGATTAAATATACTAGACTATAAAATATTAAAAATATTTTAATTTATTTATGTTAAAGTTTTTTGGGTAATTATCTTTAAAATTTTAAAATATTTTTAAATAACATAGATAAATTTGAGTAAAATTTGAAACTTTAGTCCAGCTTAAACAATATGATATATACTACGAATAAGTCTGCTGAACCTGACCGGATTCGGCTATGAACACATGTGATGTCAAAAGTGTTATTATGTTTTCGTTATTGATAACTAATTTTTTTGTTTACCAAATTTGTTTTTAAATTAAAAAAAATGAGAACAGAAAATATTGTGTCAGCCTAATTAATATTTTTCAGTTTCAACTGAGAGAGAGATTATTGCCTGTCTATTCTTTCTTTCAGCTTCTCCAAGAGGCGACGATTATCGTACTCAATTTTGGTAATGAGCTTCTCGATAAAAACGCGGCGTTCCAATGCTCCCAGCTTGATAACATCGATCACCTTCCTCTTCCCCTCAATTTTGATATCCTCTTCTTCTTTTGTAGTATCATTTAAAACCTGTAAATCGGAAAATGAGGTTCTTACACGCTTAAAAGAGGTCAGTCTCTGAATCGCAGCCCACTGCAACTCCATCTCGTCATCATTATGTTCTCTCAACGAAGACGACGCCGCGAGGTCCGAGGTAGTGCTCCTGAAGCTTGAAGATAAATGGCGAAAAGTTGACCTCAGGTTTCCCTCTGTCTCACCCATATCTTCCATGTCATGGTTCGCTAATTCATGAAGCCTCATCTTTCTGTTTCGCTGAAGAGAGACCTTTTTTTCAGGGAGTTGGATGATAAATATGAACCGTATCGTGGTTTTGCATGCTTCTATTTGCCTCTTAGTTATCTTTTCATTATCAAGTAAAGGCTAAAGCTGCTTACGTTACTACGTTGAATGCAATACAGCGAGGCCCATTTTCTTAAAATCTTGAGCTTCGGTCAAAGTTACAGTAGGTTTGGGGCTGCTTTATGTGTGTGTATATTATTTATACCCTTAATAATACGAAACAAAAACAAAGCTTTGTTGTGCTTGCTTATGCAACTTGTTTTCTCTGTGACCATGGCTCAACAAGAAAGATTTGTATGATCATAGGATTGCCCTTTTTTATTCCTTTTTTTGAAAATTATTTTCTGTCAAAGCGAAACGGTTTCGTCATTGTTGCGGAATTTTGCAGGAGACTCGCCTGTAAAATATGTATGGCTAATATATTAAAAAAGCCCTTAAACTATTATATCTTGTTTAAACAAGTGCTAATGTTGTTTCTTTAGTTAAATAAACTCTTAAACTTATAATTTTTATCCATGAAATTAAAAAAAATTACTTTAATATTAAAATAAAAAACTTTTATAAATAAAAATCATAAGATAAAAATTTGTTTAACAAAAATAACAATTTAAGAGCGTATTTAAACAAAGTGTGATGGTTTAAGATTTTTTGATATATTAGCCACGATTAAATTAAAAAAAATAAAATGCTGAACTAAATTTTATTTGCCTAAATAATTAAAGTATTTGCCAACAACAACTTAGAGGAAATGTTGAATTTTGAGCATTCAAATTTAAATCAAATATGCGTAATTTTGATGTATGTGATCTTCGATTAATTGTGTGGTATGAGTTTTGTTTGATTCTTTATTTATTGTGTGCGGTGTATTCATATGATTTTATTTTATAATATATGTAATTTATGTATAATAATAATAGATCTTCAAACAATTAAAGAATTTCAACTGCAAATCTTATTTAACCTTAAATGCTATAATTCAACCGCTTGCACAATATTTTTTATACACAAGAGGAGGACTAATACCTCATATGAAAAGTTCCAAGGACTTTGCCTTAAATAACGCAATCATATCCTCATCAAGAAAACTTTGTATCAGTAGAGGAGGATCTGTGAACATCCTCAAAACTAATAACCTGATGCCTTAGAGTCCGGCGATTGCACAGTTGGATTTTTTGAAATTACAGTTTTTTTTTTTCCTTTAGTTAATGTTGTCCAGTTTGATGGTTATTATAATTAAGGATCCAACATTTTGCCACGTTATAGATTTGCGTAGTGCGGAATTTTGACATTAAAATTTAAAGAAATTTAATTACATTTAAAATTTTCAAGATTTTAATAAAAAATAAAAAATTAAGGTTTAACTATTTTTTTTTTGAACAACCTCAATTTTAATCATATCTATTTTTTTCGAGACAATGCTTAGAACTACACATAACTCCTCTCTAACTCATAAATATATAGGAAGATTATGTGCTCCAACACACTTGAACCCACATTCTCCTGCATTGGTAACAATGCTCGTACCAATCGAGCTAAGACTTAATCAACTTAATTATTTTTTTAAGTTAGAAATTTAATTGAAATTTTTAGAATTTTCGAAAACCTTAATAAATTTTCAAAATGAAAAAAAAAATATGAAAACTTAAGTAATTTTTTTAGATTTTTTTTAGGCTACTAAAAAAATTTATAAAAATTTTGAAGGCGAAAGTTCATGGCTCAGTGGTGGAGCGTAGTGGAGATCATAGTACCTTAAAATGGTAAAATTTTAATTTTGGCTCTTTATAATTTTATAAAATTTTAAATTAATAATGATAAAATTGTACTTTGATCTTTAAAAATAATAAAAAAAATGATTTAATCCTTTAAAAATTATAAAGATATAAACTATTAAAATAATAAAATTATATTTTTACTATCGTAAAAAATATACAATTTAATTTCGTCAATTCTGATCACTGCCACTTCATGGCTCCTATTAACATCCGCTGCTTTTGCTCCATTTGTACGTTGACCATGATTTTCTTTATAGTAGGTAGACATGATCATGACCCGATCCAAAAGCCCGTCCGAAAAATGAAAGGGTTTGGATAAAAATATAGACTCAAAAATGGGTTTGGACAAAAAGTGAGACTCATTTTCTAAACGGGTCGAGCCTCGAGTAAGAGTTTTTTTGCCCGGGCTCGGACCCGACCCGATCTGACTCGAATAAATTATCTATTTTTAATAAAAAAAATTATATTGTTTTTTTGGTGTTGTTTTTTACTGTTTTGATATTTTTTACTGTTTTGATGTTTTTTTTATTGTTTTGATGCTGTTATTTTTGTTGTTGTTTTTGTTGCTATTTTTGTTGCTATTTTTGTTGTTTTTCTGTTATTTTTTTATGCTATTTTGGTTGTTATTTTTATGTATTTTTATTATTGTTTCGCTGTTTTTTTAATATTATTTGAATATTGTAGAACTTATGTTTTATTGTTAATTTTTCTACTACTTTATTTGCAACTATCTTAATATAAAAAATTTTTAATTTATTTTAAATTTGTTTATTTTTTAATATTTGTTTTAATGTTTTTAAGTTTATTTGATATATTATATATTTTTTAAATTTATTGTATATAATAAAATAATCTAAAAAAATTAATATGGGTCGGGCCGAGTCGGGCACGGATTTGAGCTTGACTTCTATAATTCAGGTCGAGCTTGAACAAAATTTTAGGCCCATTTTTTGGGACAGACCGGACCCAAACCTAAAAATTTATTGAAGTCTGGCCCGACCCCGACCCCGACCCCGACCCGACCCATGATCAGCTCTAATAGTAAGTAATTTAAGGTGATAAAAAGGGTTGATTAGGATGTAACACTTAACAAAATCTTCATGAAGATCAGATAGAATATAAAAATTGAGGTTGCTATAGCAATCAAATGAGAAAAAAAATGATACGTGCATACTCAAAGGTTGGTGTATTTTTTACTTTGAACTCATCATTCCAAAATCAGTTGCGAAATAATTTCAAGGTTGACTTAATAATTATTAAATAAAAATATTAAAATGTTCATTTAATTTTTTTTTTGTTCATATATCTATTCATGGTTTGGGTCCATCTTAAAAACTGAACTTGATTAATGCATATAAATATATTTGGCTTTAAACATGGAAGGGTTCAGATTCATAATTAACCAATAAACCAGCAGGCTGCGGTTTAGAGTCGATGGTTACAGCTATGCCATCAAAGTCTAAAATGCGTTAAGGAGAAAGTCATGCATTCATGCGTGCAGGACAAGCTTGAAATTTATATATATTAAACGTCGACTTTGCAAATTAATTGAATTCTTGAAAGGCGTGCAGATGTCTTGTGGAGTACCCAAAACGGGGATCTAACTATTATATCACCTGATTTGTGTAATAAATGAATGTATGCATGCACGCACACTTGTTTCCAGCAAAGACTACCTGGGATTAGTTAAATCATAAATTGCTAGCATTAAATTTCTGTATATATATTTTTGGGGCATATCATGTGATGTATAAGTACTGCTGTTTTAGAAAATATGAAGGGTTATCATATGATATATGGTAGATTAATATTAAAGCTACAAAATCTTCACCATATCATTTTGCCATGAACATTTAAATAATTTGGCAACTGGCCTTCCAATTCAACCAATGGGAGGCAAACTGAAGGCGTGTTTTGTAAGAGAAAGATGCGCAAATTGTGTGTCTTAAGCAATAAATGAGCCTCGATCGCTGATGCCTTTTAGGTCGTTGAAAAGTGAATTAAATTGTTTGGGAGTTGAATGTGGATAAACACAAGGTTGAAGTACGAAATTGAACAAAAAAAAATTATGAAATTTGGAGTTTAAATGTTACTTTATCGTTTTATTGTAATTGTGTTTAATATTAAATTTTGATTCTATTTTTGTATGAATAGGTAATTCTTTTCAACTTCGAAGTCTTTATAAATTATAAATTAGGTTATAAGTATAGTATTATTATTTTGATTTATATTAAAATTAAGTTTGAGTTATTTCGAGTTTCTTCTCATATCATTATGGGTTCAAATAATTTTATAATCAAATCAATTTCGAGATTAAGTAAATTTTGAGCTGGATCAATTTTAGGTTCAAGCCAATTCGAGTTCAGGTTGTTAACTTTTGATTGTCAAATCAGGTTGGGTCAATTTTAGATTGAGTGGGTGGAATTTTTTGATTTCGGAATAATTTTTCGGATTTAAGATAGAATTGACATGTCTAATTTAGACCTACTAATAACATTATAAAAATAGAGTGATCAAACTAAGTCAAATTTAGGGGTGAAACCAGAAAATTTTTTAGGGGGAGAAGTTAAATTATAATTTTTACGATAGTAAAAGTGCATTTTTTAAAGGATTAAATTAAAATTTTATCATTTTTAGGGGATCAAAGTGCAATTTTATCTTTATTAATTTAAAATTTTAAGGGCCTAAATAGAAAATTTTTCATTTTAAAAAGGGTCAAGATCCTCATCAACCCCCTAATTTCGCCCATGACCAAATTAAAAGTAAAAGGATTAAGTCTCTCTCTATACCATGGTTGTATGTATTGTACTCTTTATACAACCAATACATATTGTTTTGGTTTTAAATTAGTACCATATATTTGTTCGTGTCAAAATTTTAAAATATTATCGTTTAGTTTTGTTTCAACTAATACCAACCTATATCGATATTATAAAACATTTTAATATTTTTAATTAATGTCCAATTATATTTTCAATCTTATCCATCATATTTTATATTACATTTAAAAATAAAATATAATAATTAAATTAAGTTATTAAAATTATTTGCGTATACTTGATTCAATTATATTAGCGGTGGGGGAAACCATCACATACATTAGCCTAGTTTAACCGTTTATTGTTTTGTTCATTTATTATTATTTTTAGGGTTAAAAGGTTGATTAGCCTTTAAAGTTAGTCTATTATTATGTTGGTATTTAAAGAATTTTTTTTAGTTTAATTTGGTACTATATTTTTAAATCTAAAGAATTTTTTGGTATAGTTTTGTTAGGGTTAAGTTCTTTTGCTTTTTTTTTTTTTAATTATCTTTTGAATTTTTTCACATAATAACTATATTATAGTGGGCTAGGTCAGTTGATATTTTTCTTAACAGAAAAAAAAAAAAAAAAAGTTGACTATCATGTATAACAAAATTTCAACTTTATGTATCAAATTAAATCAAAGAATTCCTTAGCTGCCAGGTTACAACATTTGGACTAAATCGACTTTTAACACTTTTAATTCTGATCACCTTCCTGATATTCGCAATTATATATTATAATATGTAATTGAGCTATATCTATATATATATATTATTTTATTAAATAACTAAAAGTTAAATTATAAATATTTAAAAATACTGATAAATTTAAAATAATATACTAAAATACATTAATATATGTAGGTACTAATATCATAAAATAAAATAAAATTGAGATGCTTTTATAATAAAAAAAATTGCAATTATATATCGCATGTTGCGGAATCAGAGTTAAAATTGAGATGCTTTTATGATGGGAAGACAAAATAGGACAGCATCCCATACGAAAGTAATTAATAAAATAAATATTCAACAAAGTCAAAAGTTCCGACAGCAGTGCCTAAATGTATATTAATATTTTGGTAAATTTTAATAGGTTTTTACGTTCATGTTAATTATTTTTTAACTTATAGTTGTACAATTCTTTTTCAAACTTATACTTGTACATTGATGATTACCATTTACAGCAGCTATATTATATTCTACGTTGAAAAAATTTTATTATATATTATTGGGTGAAAAATAAAATTTATGTAAGAAATATATTTATAAAAAATTAATATAAAAATAAATAAAGTTTTGGTTGAAATGATAAATTTAAAATGTTAAAAATTTTTAGTGTTTCGAGTTTAAATCTATATTTTATTATTTTTATATAAAAATATGTAAAAAGATAAAAGTAGCCTAAAAATAATATGACTTTCTTTATAAAGTAATAGTATTCTAGTCATTATACAATTGAGTTGATGTTCGGTTGATTCATAACACTAATTCAATTAATGACTTAATAACTAGAGATATTAATAGATCAAGTTAGGACCGAGACTTGATTCCTAAAAATATTTTCAGGTTCAAGCTCCAACCAAACTCACCAAAAAGTTCATTCCACCGTGTACAAAATTTTAAAATATTTATTTAAATTTAATTATAAATAGGCTGAGCTGGGATTAGAAATATAACCCAAAACAAGCTGAGCCCACCAGGCTTTGCCCATAGTCCTATTTTTTTCAGTACAATGTTAATTGTTTTAATATTTTATCAAATTGCACCAAGATGCATGATACTTGCTACTGTTGAAACATTGTGTTGATAAGGTGAAATGGTACCATATTTATGAAAACTGATTGTAGGAATGTATATTTAGAAATAATTTTCACATAAATTTATACTTTTACAGAAGTTTGCCTGAGTTGGTTAGAAATTCAAGTAGAAGCATGTTATCTCCTTTGATAGTTTAGTTTAGCTATACCATATGCAAAAACAGATGCAAAGACAAGTGGAAAAGCAAGAAGTACAATGGCTATTATGGGTAAATCTTGATATTTATACCCATACTGACTGTCCAAGAAGGCGTTGAGCGCTTTTTTCTCTCCAAATGCTACAATTTCTTCCTTTATATCTCCATATTGTGAAGTGAGGAAACCTTTCAGGGACCACGAACTTGGGGAAATCCAGTAGCCCCAAACCCACCATTTAGGAAAAATCTGCAAGGAAGTAGTAACAGATATGTGTTACTTAATATATCTATACAAATAAGTGGCACTATTGATGGTTGCTATAATGCGAATAGAGCATCAATTTAGTTGGTTTTCTGTCAGCAAGACGGGATAGAATTGGCTTACCGGTCCTGGCATGAGGTACCCCGAGAACAAGCTTAACAAAGTGTACATGAAGCTTGCATATATTGTAGCTACTTGGTAAGTTGGAGTCAAAGAAACCAACATCATGCCTAAATACTTGTAATAGAGCAGTGTACAAAATACGGTGTAGAAGTACCAAAATACTTTGTAAGCTGATCCATAGAAGTTTACAGCTGGATAAGTGATTGTCAGGAATATCATTGCTTCAACCAAAATGTAAGGAATCTCAATAATCACCTGCAAATATGGAGCAAATTTATACTAAGATATGCAATCTTCAAATATGTCATAGTACTTGTAAATGCTTAGAAGGTATTCTATAAAAATTTTGACCTGTGCAACTGAATATGCCCATGGAGAGTACATTCTGGCAAACCTTTCACGGTAGACTATTGTACGCTGAGAAGATATGAATGGAAGAACAGACGAACAATTGCTTGTTCCAGTGAACACGATGAAAACATACGTTGATCCGATTATGTTGAAAAAATCCTGCTCATCATGTCTTCAGCAAGGGAAATAGGATGGCAGCATGTCACACAGTAAGTATATAATCTAATATACTCCATGCAATTAATTTTTGTGGTTTCTACTACAGGTTTTCAGTAGATACAATTCTAGATTGAATTTAAATTCTTTTCTCTTTTCACCAAGTAACTTCCATAACTATGTGCTAGGAATTTAATGCATTCTTGTGGAAAATGAGTTGTCAGGGTATGCTAGTGAGTCATGACTCAATCCCATTTCTTAAATTTTAGTAGTAGAATAAAATTTCATTAAATGGTTCCTTTTAACTTTCTTTATTTTTTTTACTTTTTTTTTTTGGGGGTGGGGAAGGGCTTGTGCCAATGATCGACTTAGTTAACTCTATGGCATATATCTCGCTAATAATAATAGTAGTAGTAGAAGTAGTAAAGAAGGGAGAAAAAAGAGCTAGAAAGCAGCTTACAGGTTCTGTCCTTTCTGCCAGAGCAAGGCTCCATAAAACGAAGAAGATGAAATAGTAAAAGCCAAGCGTGCTAAGTTGTATTTGGGACTTCTCCAATAGGACAAGTGTTGTTTCCAAAGGCATGCTTTTAATTGCTCCCATCCATTTTGCGGAAAGGGTGTAGAAAACTGTAGTTTCTCCGAACCCTGTGCTGGAAGGCTTTGGCTTTTAACTATTTCTTTGTTTCTCCTACAGAGAAGGAACATTATATACCTTGGTATGATAATTAGAAGTTAGGCATGCAAGACCTCATTTGATAAAAGCTTTGTTCAATTACTTTGTGGCGGGGGAAGTGGTCTAAGAAAGCAAAGGGGGTGCATGCTTAAACACTTGACTGAATGTCTAAGTTCTATGAAGAACTAAATGGGGATGGTTCAGTGATTTGTTGAAAACTAATAAAATTGTTTGATTCAAATGTTGTCAAGTGTTTTTGGCTCCTCGAATTAAAACCAAAAGAAAAACGGTTTTTTTTTTATATAAATAACCCCAAAAAAAAAATTATTTACATAAATGACTCAAGTTAAATAATATTTATCTAAATGATTCATAATGAACGGTAAAAATCATAAAAATCCATTTCATGATCGACACCCCTTAGATGTCAACCGTAAAAAATGAAATTTTTATTTAAAAAAAAAAAAAAAATGGAAAACTTTGAAATATAAATTGTAATATTTTTTTAAAAATTATTTAAATCGTTTTTTAATTATTTTAATTTAATTATAATTTTTTAAATTATGTTTTAATTATTTAAATTTTTTTAAAAATTTTGAAAATATGATGTAAATCATTGGATGGCAAACACTAAAAAAAATTATTTTTAAATCTGAAAAATATGATGTAGGCCATTAGGTGGCAAAAAAAAAAATATTTTTAAATTTAGGAAATGTGGTGTAGGTCATTAGATGATAAACACTCAAAAAAATATTTTTAAATCTAAAAAAAAAATGGTGTAAGCCATTGGGTGGCAGACACCCACAAAACTATTTTTTATTCGTATTTTTTTTGGTTGTAGGCAAACACCCAAAAAATATTTTTGGAGACCTAAAAAAATGGTGTCGGCCATGACTTGGTAGACACAAAAAATAATTATTTTTTATTCGTATTTTTTGGGTGTAGGCCATGGATTGACAAACACTCAAAAAAATATTTTTTTTATGTAAAAAAGGAGGTGTCGGCCATTATATATCAGGGACTCAAATTTTTTTTAAAATATCGTATTTTCGTATATCAATATAATACCGGGTTAAAAAAGATACAGGGGTGTCAGTTATAGAATGGTAGACACCCAAAAAATTTATTTTTATGTCTGACACCAATAATTGGGGTGAAATTTTAGGGAATGTCGGCCATCACATGGACTTTTAGTATTTTTATTGTTAATTTTAGGTCATTTTAATATATATTTTTCAACTTGAATCATTTTTGTAAATAATGTTTTTTTTCCAAATCATTTTTATAAAAAACCCGAAAAACTGCAAAATACCCAAATGTGACATTTTTCAAAGCTTACCCTTCTAGTGATGAAACCATGACAAATTTTTTTTTTTTTTTTAAATACGAATCCATGAAAACTTAGTTCTCTAACACATTTATGATAATGACTTACTTGTAGAGATGGGATTCTTTGTAGATAAGGGCAAAGTCTATTCCAAGTTGAGCCTCCAAAGAAGGACTAGTGACTTCTAACATCCATGTTGCTGGGTTGTGGTTTTCTTTAATTTTTGGTACTCCAGGTATACCCTGCCAGAAGGGTGTAAAAATGTTATCACGACCATTGGATGAGTTAAAAAGAGAGTCACCATAGAAAGGCCATTTATTTTATTTAGGGTGCTATTCCTTTACTGTAATATCATTTTCAAGTCAAACATAGGGAGTAAGGTGCTAGGCTCCTAGCTAGAAAGCATGTAGACATCTAATGCACAAAACAAACTTGGTGGTATTGAGTTCTAGGATTACCTCAAAGTATTCGATAAGCCTACTTGAAAGCTGACCCAGTTCTCCGGAATATACCATTTGTCCTCCTCTTTTCATCAAAATAAGCTGTAAGGATATTTGCATGTTATGCAAAAAAAGAAAAAGAAAAACCGTGCCACCTAATATCCAATTAACTTTTGGTGAGGATTTTTCCTTTAATACAAACCAAGGGATATTTGAGGTTATGATGAGGAGCTAAAGATTTAAGAAGTAATACATAATAGCTTCTCTTTGCTCTTTGGTGTTTCATGTCTGCTGCCTGATTAACTTACATCTAATTACATACGATAGTACATGATATTTAAAATGTGGAAGCGAAAAAACCAGAATAGTTCTCTTGAAATGCAGTGTTGTATTTTTTATTATAAGAAACAATTACCATTACGTGAATCTGCCAGTTCATTACCTCATCAAATGCTTCAAATATGCCAATACTTGGCTGATGGATGGTGCATACAATTGTCCTCTTTGTGTTAACAATATTCTTCACAACTCGCATGACAATTGCAGCTGCTCTGGCATCTAAACCCGAAGTAGGCTCATCCATAAATATTATGGATGGATTAGAAACAAGTTCTACTGCTACGGTTAGCCGTTTACGCTGCTCTGGTGATATTCCACTCGCATGCGGGATGCCAACTAAAGCATCTTTGATTTCATCCAACTCAATCATTTGAAGAACCTCTGATACAAATTCCTATTGGATAGGTGAGTTAAACACTTTAGTCAAGTTATTCATAATTATGATATAATCTTAGCACGTATACAAAGTCTCAGGGACAATTTAAGCCAATGTCACACCTATCTAGGTCATGGTTTGCTACTTATTTTTTAGTTTTTTACACTTTCTTTTTTCCGTACATAAGGTATACATAGTTTTTCCAGATCCACGCAAAAGTATAAGAGCACTGCTGTTGTAAATTTGAACAAGGTTTGAACATTTCTTACCAATCTTTGTTGCTTATTAATCTCAGTTGGTAGACGCAACCAAGCTGAGTACATCAGTGATTCCTCTACTGTAATCATTGGAGAATGGATGTCAGTTTGCTCACAGTAAGCTGATATTCTAGCATATGTTTCTTGGACTTTGGGGTACCCTCCAATTCTTATCTCTCCTTCAATATAACCGCCAGTTTTTCTTCCTGAAAGGACATCCATTAGTGTTGTCTTCCCAGCTCCACTAACACCCATCAAAGCTGTGAGAATTCCTGGTCTAAATGCACCGGTAATATCTTGAAGTAGCTGTAGTCTTTTTTGTGGACACCCTTGCTCTCTCAGTTTCTGGAAATGCATAGAAGACATTAGAAAATATTTTGTTTATATCTGAAAAATGTGGGCTTGAGTAGTTACCTTAGGAGTATCAACAAAGTATTGCACATCCTCGAACGATATCGATATGGGCTTAAAAGGTAAAACCATACCTGTAGTAAAAAGACGTGATTGTAGTATTTTGGCATGCCAATCTATATTATATGTTTACTTTATATAACCTCCAGTAAATGCCCTATCATATAAAGCAGTACTACATGAACAACAAGAGCTTCTCACCCTTAACTTTTGTTTCAGCTGCAGCTTTTAGAGAGTCGGCATTAGGCAATTCTTTTTCCTCAGTTGTATCACTCAAATCCTCTTTTGCCTTTAGGTAAGAAAATCTTTCATGAGAAATAATAGCCCGAGATCTCCCTGGAGCTGCAACAACATATACAGGTTGGTACTTTAAAGATTTTATTCACCTCGATTTTCCTTTTTCTATAATTATTTCTTGTACATGCTTGCTAAGGTTCAACTTACGCTTTAAAAGGCTCAAAGCGAAGATGAATCCAATGTTAAAAAAAATCCAAAATCCTATCAATGCTGCTACTGATATCCAGTAGTAGTAGCCACTGAAGTTTAACCCACGTTTTTCTAGAACTTGCTGTCCTAAGGTGGCATTTGAAGATGAAACCTGCAAGTGAACAATGGCCAGCAAACATGAGAGTCAGAGTAGATATGCTGATCTGCATTTGATCAACAAAATATCAAATGTTTTCCCTTCACCTGTTGCCATCTCGGTGCTAGAAATTCATTTACTGCGATACCTATTTCAGAATATGCAAGTGGTGAAAGCCAAAAGCCCCATTTGAGCCAAGAAGGTAGTGAAGCTGCAGGAAAGGTTTGGATCGTTAATATAATTTCTTTACATCTTTCTAATATCCTCAGATAAGTAATGAATGGCCTTACGTTGTGGAATTATGAAGCCACTGAATAAAAATATCACCATTATTGTAAAAAGACCAAAATTTGCTGCAACAGGTGGATCTCTAATAACTGAAGCAATGAAACGGAATAGAGAAATTGCCATTTGATGAAGAAGGAAAAGGAGGAAGAGTTGGCGGAAGAACCTGAAAATAATACTCAGCTTAGAAGATGATAACATTTGTTAGATATTTATCTATGATAATCTTAGTTAACATAATTAACCTTTCCGGTTCAGGACTGTAACCAATCACATAGTATGTTAGAGCTGTCCACAAAAAAGCATCCATAAATGAAAATGGAATCTTCAGAATAGCAGCTGGAATGGAATAAGCCCATGCTGGGTATAAGTAGCAATCTCTTTGCTTATACAATACTGAAAGTCGGGAAACAGTTAATGCCAACTCAGCAAATCCGGTCGTCATAAGTCTTACGAGAGCAAAAAACAAGGAACCCAGGTAATAGCTTGCATGGACAAGGTCAAGCTTCATCCGAGTGCGAATAAAGATGGTCATCGTCATCAGTGCAATAACTACAAGCTGCGTGTAGGAAGCATCCAAGGCTTGTTAGTGGGTAAGATGGGTTGCCAATGTTTGATATTATACATTTATGCTTATTATGATTGTTATTACCTGTGATGTTTTAGAGACATAAACAAATGAGTTTCTCTTAACGAGAAGCCACTCTCTTGCCATACATGCCTTGAGTAATTCCCATTTTCCCAATGAATATATGTTGAATGACAAGGCAATTTTATGACTCTCACATTTATTGAAAGGTGTGCACAGTTCTTCATTTAGCTTCTGGGCTGTGTGAAACTTCTTGAATGCAACTATGAAGTTGTCCACAGAAATAAAACTATGAGGTTGGTCTTTACGATACCAGTACTGTGCTTGATCCTTTTCAGAAAGCACCTAAAATTAATTTATTATAAAATATCAGTTAAAGGAAAATATCATAGACGTACTAAGTAAATTAAAGATACATACTTCTTGGAGAAAGTCAGCAACCCCTTTGCGTTCAGGGCACCTAAAACCGCAATGTTCAAAGAACTCTTGAACATAATTGCGTGGTCCCTGGTATACAACCTTTCCTTCTGCCATTAGAATAATGTCATCAAAGAGATCAAAAGTCTCAGGTGGTGGTTGAAGAAGCGATACTAGAATTGTTGCCTTTGTTATGTGGGTTAGTTGCTGTAGACAGGTAACTATTTGGAAGGTAGTGGAGCTGTCTAAGCCAGTTGATATTTCATCCATAAAGAGAGCTTTATTTGGACCAATTATCATTTCCCCTATCAAAAGAGAACATAGAAAATCTATTAGATTGACATGATTTTGTACGGCTCGGGGAGTTATGCTGATCAGGGTTTCAACAAAAGGTCCCTTGTTATTTGCAAGGGCTTTATGCCTTATGGAACATTGATCTCGGTTCTCTATAACTTTAAAACTTTAATTGGAAGGTGATAGATCTGCACAACCTGTCGTCAGCCTTCTCTTTTCACCACCTGAGATTCCTCTGTTCATTGCATCTCCAACTATAGTATCAGCACAAATGTCCAGTCCAAGAATCTGAAAGGAAATGATTGATTGTGGAACTGTTAGAGAAGACTACGGATGTATAAAACTGTTAGAGTCTTAGAGAAGAATACGAGTTTCATTTTATACATTCTTCTCTTTTGAGAGAATTACCTTCAATATATAGTCTGTCTGGAGAGTTCCTTTTAGTCCTTCAATAGAGATTGCCTGTTAACACAAATTATAGTCAGAGATGGCTCCAAAGGCAATACTATCCAGCCCCTTCTAACTGCTGACATGATCACTGATACTTGCAAATTACCTTCATGTATGTGTCTATATCTGGTTCCGGGACAATGCCAGATTGCTTCTCCCTTCTACTGATTTCTTTTAACATAACTTTATTCATAGACAACATTTAAGATCAGTTTACCGTTGTGAAAGTATGATTGTTAGTACAAGATGCAAAGTAATGCATACCTGCTCGGCCTCCAATGCCCTGGCAACGAGCTGAGAAGTCAAGTGTTTCTCGTACAGTCATTTCAGAAATGTGCAGGTCATATTGACTTATGTATGCTGATGTATTCTGAGGCACAAACTCTGTGAACTTATAACCATTGTAGGATATTTCCCCTGTGACCTGAAATAAAAGTATTCCTCAAGACTGATTGTTGTTCAATCCACAAACTTTTCGTTATTTTTGAACTTATTAGATCCCACAGGTCATTTGGTTGTAGTTTTGGAATCAGTCATTAAAAATTTGTATTGTATTTCCAGTTTCAGTTTCTGCAGATTATTCACATTGCTAATTCAAGGGGGATTTGATGGGCAAATAGAAAACCTTGAGAAATGGATTAAGCTTCCCTGAAAGCGCCTGTAACAAAGTGGTCTTTCCGCAGCCCGGAGGGCCAAGCAATAGTGTCATCCTGCATAAAAAAGTGAGTTTACGGACGCTTATCAATTACTTGTTTGGTATTACTGTTGTCTAAAAAAGAAATAGCCTAAACTGATAGATCATTCACAGATGACATGAATATGAGAAACCTCGAGGGCTTGATGATGCCACTGATATCTTTGAGAATTTTTATCTTGTACGATTGAGACTTGCAGCTTCCAACTGTTGTTAAAGCCTGTTCAACATCTTAAATTCCTCCCATTAGAGTATCTGAATATATATATACATTTTCAGGAAGTAAAAAGAATATATGTATATCCAAATTTTAGTGAACAAGAGGGCACTTCAGGAAGGTCAAGCCAATATGTTACTATTCCAAGTGTTAAGAAAGGGAAGTGTTTCTGTCAGAAGAAGATGATTCCGGTCATTTAATTGCCTATTTTTAGATATTATATTTAGTAAGATATATTGAAAGTAGCGGGACATATTGCAAAGATCTGGGGATTAAAACTTACAGAGAATACACTGGTGATGGTGTTCCAAAGTGTGGGAATGGGCTTTCCTTGAATTACTGCACAATCTGCTTCCACTGACAAATTCTGGAATCTCACCTCAATAGTTGGAAAATCCAGCCCAACTCTAAGCACAAATGTCCCTTTCAGTTGCAAGCATGTATCTATAAAAGAATTTATCTTTTGATTGACTTTTTAGTTATTCTTAAACCAATTTCAAGTATTGGTTAAAAGGTTTTGCTTCTGTCAGCATTTGATTAAATACATATTTTACTTTTTAAGTTAAAAATATTGATTTTTTTTTTTTTTATAATTTTCAAGTGATGCGAAACTCCTTTTGTCTTTTAGCAGTTACTGAAAGAAGGATGGAAGCTCAAGGCATCATCCCCTAGCTTTCTGTTGAATGCAGGTTTTCATACGTGAATAGTAGCAACTGCTTCAAAACAAAAGAAAGACATATGGATTCTTGCCTGTCTATTCTTTCTTTCAGTTTCTTCAACAGTCGGAGATTATCGTCCTCAATTTTGGTAACGAGTTTCTCGATGAAAACGCGGCGTTCCAATGCTCCAAGCTCTGTAACATCGATCACTTTCCTCTTCCTGTCAACTTTGATGTCCTCTTCTTCTTTGGTAGTATCATTTAAAAGCTTGTGATCAAACAATGAGGTTCTTAAGCGCTTAAAACTGGGCAGTCTCTGAATTGCAGCCCACTGCAACTCCATCTCGTCGTCATTATTTTGTCTGAAGGAGGACACAGCGAGGTCCGAGGTAGTACTCCTGAAGCTTGAAGATAAGTGGCGAAAAGATGACCCGAGGTTTCTCCCTGTCTCAGCCAGCTCTTCCATCATGTCATGCTTCCCTAGTTCAATCCCCATCTTTCTTTTCCGCTGAAGAGACTTTTTTTCAAGGAGCTGGATGCATGAGAACTAAGAACCGTACAGTTTGTGCATGCTTCCATTGAGCCTATTATATATTTTAGTTTGGAGAGAACTAGACTCCTTGCAGTATTCATTATATTATTACATGAACCATAAAATTAATTTTTATTTTACTTTTTTATATATAGAGTTTCGATTCAATGTATTGTTATAATATTAATTAATTATCAGTATTATTAATGATAATAGTATAAACTAATCTAGTATATATAAAAATATTGGAGGCATTAAAAATAATTTTTAATCTTTTCAAAATATGTAATTTCATTATTTTATCAATTTAAAAATCATTAAAAATTTAGAAATAGAGTAAGTATGATATTAGTCTACGTTTAAAATCAATCAAATTTATGTATATATATATTTTATTAATCTGTTTGAATTTAAGATTGAAACCTTTTCTATTTAAAACATTGCATATTTTATAAATTAAAATGTAAGTTGAAATAATTTCAAATTTTAAAATTATAATTACGATGTTATATGATGTTGTTACATCATTTAATATTACTTTGTATAATATTTTATATTAATAAAGATTTTTAAAAAGATGTAATTGTAAATGTTAGAGAATTTTTAATTAGGAATGTAAATGAATCTAACTTGAACGAATAAATCTCAGATGTAATTGTAATTGTTGAGAATTTTTTATTAGGAATGTAAATGAATCGAACTTGAACAAATAAATCTTTGTTCGTGTTTGTTTGTTTATTTTTGAAGTTGTTCATGTTCAGTTCGTGTTCGTTAAGAATTTCAAATGTTTTGTTAATGTTCGTTTGTTTAATGCTCACGAACATATTCATTTAACTTAATCGAACATGTTCATGAACATATAATTGAACATGTTTACGAACAATGTTAATAAAAAATAAACAAACAAACAAATAAACAATAAATACATACACATATATTATTTTAATATTTTTATAAGAAAATATCATTAATAAATAAATGAGTCAATAAACAAGCTTATACAGGGGTGAATCTAGGGGGCTGGTAGGAGCGCTGGCCCCCTAAAATGAAATTTTTTTCATTTAGGCCCTTAAAATTTTTAAAATTTTTAAATTAGTAAATGTAAAATTACACTTTGACCCCTTAAAAATGATAAAATTTTGATTTAATCCTTTAAAAATTACATTTTTACATAAAAATTGCATTTTTTACTATCGTAAAAATTACAATTTAATTTCGGTCCCCCTAAAAAAATTTTTTGGTTTCGCCCTTGAGCTTATAAACGAGCTTGTTCATGAACATAATCGAACTGAACACATCTCTGTTCGTGTTCATTCGTTTATTAAACTAACATAAAAATTTTGTTCATACTCGTTTATTTAGCTTAATAAACGAACATAAACGAATGTTATACGAATGGTTCACGATCAATTCATCGAACGTTCTGTTCATTTACACTCTTATCTTTGATAGCATTAAATAGTATCTTTAGAGATTATATTTGATTTTTAGAAATTCTAATTAGGAGATATTATTTCATTATTAGATTCAATGCTATATATATATATATAGTTGTATATATTTCTAAAAAATACATACTTTAAGAGAATTTTTTTCCTCAATATTCATATCTAATTTCAACAATAAACCATATTATCATAATTTAAACTTAATATAGATGATTATGTTTTTAAAGGGTTAAATTTTATTATAATTTATATTAACATATTATGTAAAATTTTAAAATTATATATAAAATTTCCACATGTGTCCATTCACTATCAGTTTATTATAAAGTATTAAATATCCAAAATTTACCTGTGACAATTTTATTTTGAAATTTTTTTTTTAATATACTAATGTGATTACACATAATAATATCTGTTCATATTTTCTTAACCCTTTGACAACACACACATCTTGCACATACAAATACTCGAACATTGGACTCCTAATATGAACAACATCCTTTTTTTTTCACTGAAACCATTTATTGGATTCTAAAAATATAAATTTTAAAGTTTAGAATTGAATAACTTAATTATAAGTTAACATACTATATTTTAATTAAATTAATGGACTTTTATGTTCATACATTTAAGATATTTTAAATAGTGTTGAATGATTTTTAATTTAAATTTAAATTAATAGCTTTTATGCAGGCCCATGGCCCCTATATTTTATCAAAATGTTTTTATAAACAATCACCGCAAATGCCGCATATCTAATGTTGACGTGTGCAACGTTTTATTATTATCATTATTTTTAATCGGAAGGACTTTGCTTAATTATTTTAAATATATTGTTTAAAAGTTTTTGAAAAAAAAATATTTTAGTAAGTCAAATATAGATGTTGAATTGATTTAGAGATGAATGTATGAACATTTTTTTAAATTTAAATAAAATTATTTTACAAGACAATTCTTAAATCGAGTTATAAGCAAAGCAAAGTAAAAATAAAATTTAGGGATCGAAATTAAATTACATATTTTATTATAATAAATATGTAATTTCACCATTTTAATATAAAAGAGCTTAAATAAAAAATTTATTTTATAAATTTTATCATTTTTTAAAGTCAAAATATAATTTTACTATTATTAATTTAATATTTCATAAATTATAAAAAAAACTTAAATAAAAAAATTATTTTAAAGAGCCGGGACGGCGAGGCTCCTGCCAGCCCCTAACACTGGACTCTCTTGATTATGAGTGAATTTATATATAGCATATTTTAATTTATCATTTAAAATTAAAATAAAAATATATTTTTAAAAATATTAGTTGCTTATGTTAAAAAGTTCAAAGAGTATCATGTGGCCTAATGGTTTTAAATACATGATTTAAAATTAAAACATAAGTAAGTAATGAAATAAAATTTCTCTAAAGTGAATTTCTTTATTTTAATGTTTGGGATAATGGCAAGCAAAACTATTGTACTTTACTAAATTTGTCAATGTGATATTTGTAGTCTTAATTTATTCGATTTGATATTTACATTTTATTCCGTTTAACTTTTTGGTACTTCAATCTAATAATGTTATTTTTGTCAAAAATTAACACGTAAACCATTAAAAGAATGTCACGTGATAGTGTTGGCCAGATCTAATAGACTAAACAGACAAGAAGGGAAGACTTGAAAAAAAAATTTCCTTCTTTTATTGGTAAAAAAAATAAATAAAAATATTCGTTTTATCCCAATAAAAAGTTTTTTCCCTTTTATTTTTCATTATTTCTTCTTCACCTTATAAAAGAAAACTTTATTCATCTCCCTTTTATTTATTCACACTTAAAAAAATTTACATGTAGAATTGATAAAATTAAATTTTATCTATAGATTTATTTTTTAATATATATTAATTTTTATAGAACTTAAAAGGTCCAAATAGAATTACAACATTAATACACATATCATATTTTTTAAAATAAAAATAATTTTAATATATTTAAACTTTATATAATTTAGAAAAATCATTTTAAGTGAATCTAGACATATGATTGTACAAATTCATTTTTAACTTTTAAATATATATTTTTTTAAAATTAATAATATTTTAAAATTTTAAAAAATTTAAAAAATTAAATATTTTAATATATATTTTTTAAAAATAAACTTAAAATGAATCTGGACAAATGATTGTCCATGTTTTTTCTAATAAAAAATTTCAATTTTATTTTATATTTACTACCACATCGACAACTGTCATTGACGTGGAGCATTACATCAGCGTTGCAACAATAAAAAATGGAAAACATTGGTCAAAGCTCTTAATTGATGCAGTTTGAGAATTTAAGAACTTAATGGAGTATATTTTTTACAAATGAACTTAATTAATTTATTTATAAAAATTTAAAACCTTATAGACTCCTTTAATTTCCTTCGTTTTTTTCTTTTTTTTTCTTTTTTTTTTAAATTTCTTTAATCTATTAAATACACTCCAAATTAATCTTCTTTCCAGCTTATTAATTTATAGTTTTATTTATTTATTGGTGTGTGGGTGTGAAAGTGAAAGCATTGGTCATTGTTGTCTGTGAATTACGGGGACATGCCAACATTGTACAACATGGATGATAGTGAAATTATAGCTTTCTGTCGATATTTGTATATTTGACCATTATTTGGTTTGCAGTAAATAATGTAGTATAGGATGATTAGGATGTAACAATTAACTAAGCTTTCGTGAAAAGAGAGATGATGATGTTGGAATTTCGATATTAAAAAAGAAAGAATTGCAGAGAAGAAAGAACGGAAATTTTAACAACAAAAATTATTTGTTAAAATTTTATATGTTTCATTCACTTTATATTTAGATAATGTAACAGGGATATTTATAACAAGAAAAATTCTTAAAAAAAAAAGAAATAACAAAGATTTTATACGAATAAACATCAAATATATTATATTAATAAATGTTAAATCTTGTAAGACATAAATTGCACACAAACTCTTCAAAACCAAATGCTACTAATTCGTCAAAATAATGAGTTCGCCCAAAAAACTATCCGTCAAGTGATTTACAGATGTGTACGTCGTTTGGTCTATCCATCATGTTTTGTTCACCAATCTTGATTATTTCACCATTCCTGCAGAGTTCGACAAACTTAAAGAGTACGTCAAATTTGAAGAATTCGTCAATCGTGCATGTTGCATGAATGATCATCTCACAACAAATTATCTTTACTCCAACAAAATATGATTAATTTGTGAGGCTGCTGCAGCTAACCAAATGAAAAAAAAAAATGAAAGATTTTGATTTAGGAATTCAACAGGGGAGGGTGTGGCTGCATCCCAAGTCTTAACCAATAAACCGGCGGACTGCAACCATCAAAGTTTTTATGAATGATAAAATGCTAGCCGTAGTCTAAGATGTGTTACACAGAGGACCACGCACGTATGCATGCATGCATGCATGAATGTGTAAAGCTTGAAATTTAGTCGCTCAATCATGATTATATCTAATTATGAATTTTATCTCCCTATTTTATAAAAAGCTGAGAAGTTTAATTCTATTTGATGACTTAATGGTAAAAGATATTTATTATTTCAAGTGTGACCTGAATCCAAATCGTGTTAATCGCGTTTATTGTTCAGATTTTACCCTGTTATTATAATTCACCAAAAAAAAATCGAGAAGTTATTATTTTAATTTATCAGAACTAGGGGTGAATATGTTTAAGTTGGGTTAGATTTTTTTTGAATTTCTTGCACAATCAATGATAGTTTAATTCAATTCTCGATTTTTTTCATATTAATTTTGAGTTTTAAATTTTGAGATTTATTTTGATTAAATAAACATTGTCTTGTGACTTTTCAATATTATTTCGTAAATATTTATAAAAAATTAATTTTTCAAGTAAATAAAAAAAAATCAATAACTCTTATATACTTTTTAAAAAATTGTATAAACATATTTAAGTTGTTTCAATATTTTAAATATCAAATATTTACTTTAAATTATAAAAGTTATAAATTAAATAAAAATAGAATTCAATCCGATTTAATAACTATGATTTTTTAACTTTATTTCATAAACAATTTAAACACCTTGATTCAAATTGATTTTTAATTTATCAATTTTTCTATAATTGAAATTCAGTCTTTGTAGTTTACAAAAACTGAAAAGTTTATCTAGCTATTGATAAACACAAATAATTTACGAAATTTGAAAAGTTTATCTAGCTATTGATAAACACATAAACTTGAACAAATTTTTTTGTTGAACTAAATTATTGAATGTTCATTTGTGGTTAGGAATTTAATGATACTGTTAGAAGTGTTACTTAATTTCACTTTAAAAATTTAATTGAATTCCTGAAATGGCTGTTTTAGTTAATTGAATAATATAAATGCAACTCATGGATTTAGTTAATCGCAAATTGCTAACATCAATTCTTTTATATTTGTTTAGGGTTATCGTGTGACGTATAAGCATGGCTGCGTCAAAAATTTTGAAGGATTATCATATGAACATGTGACGTAATCCGATCTTCCTCCGTCCATTTTGTGGGATATAAAATTGAGGGTGGGCTATCACCAAAAAAAAATTGAGGGTGGGCCGGTTTTTTCAAGTCAAAGTTTTTTATTGGATAGTAGATCAAACTCTCAGTCTTTGAAAGTATTGTTTTTGTATCAGGATTTTGTCTCGTGTTAGGATTTTTATTTCCGGTTTTTGTGGAGAGTCAAATACAATTTATAAAACGGAGTGTTTCAGTTGGTGGTACCTGCAAGCTTCGAGAGAGAGGTGTTAGTAGATTTGGTCGATGGTTTGAATCCCTTCACATGTATTCGCCATAATTATTATTGTGCAAAATACCTAACATCTTTCTCATAAACTCTCATAAGTTATATCTCTACCAATCGAAATATATCCTTTCGTGAACCATATACAACTTGATAAGAAAATAGTATCTTTGATTAATGAAAATTCAGTCAATTATGAACAATATTTTAAAAATTTCTTAAAAAAATTCAATGAATCTAACAAAAATCAGGAGAAATTATTTTAATTGAATTTGAATTCTAATTATTAAAATGTTAATAAAATATGTTCCTTTAGGCTGTTGATAAAAAAATATTTTTATTATTACAAGACAAATAGAGAACAGTATCTAATACGAAAGTAACCAATAAAGGAAAATTGGACAAAGTCATAAGTAATTAATAATTGATTGTTGTAATTACAAGAATTATATGACAAATGTCGTAGTCCCACCAGTACCACCAATCACCTTTCCACTTGTTGATACAAAAATGAGTGGATGAAGAAGATGAATGGTTTATTTTCTTTCGGAAAGAATTGAGAGTCATCGGATAGGATGATCGGAGAAATAAATAGAAAAAAATGAGACAAAGATAGAGGTTTGAAATAATTTGAAATCAGGGACGAAGTTAAATTGTTTTTAGGGTCGAAATTAAATTATAATTTTTAATTATTTATATTTTTATAATTTTTTAAAGAGTTAAATCAAATTTTTATGAGTCAAAATATAATCTTATTTTTATTAATTTTAAATTTAAATTTTTTGAAAGACTTAAATGGACGATTTTTTATTTTAAGAAAATCAAGCCAACCATCTAAATATGCCAGAAATAGAGTCAGATGAGAAAAATTTTCAAAAAAAAAAAAACTATAAATAGTAAATTGAGTCATGGCCCCCACAAAAATCTTTGAAAAAACACTCACTAGAATCTAAAAATCTTTTATTTTTAATTTTTTTAAAAAACATTTATTATTTTTTTCAAAACTTTTTAATGTAGCTCTGCAACAACCTATATTTTAGAAAGAACAGTGAAAATGTGCTATGCTAGTCTTATAAATTGCTTTATTTGTTGGCATACTTGATAAAATATTTTAATGATTTGTTTGCATCTTTTAAAGGATTTTGTGTAATTAATTTTGTATTTATTGTTTGAGAAGAGATTGAATTAAGTAAAATTATTTTCAAGGATCTTTATGTGGTATATTTACTTTATATATTGAGATATGTAATTTATGAAAATGTGAGCTGATTTTGTGATTTTTTGTATCCTTATATCAAGGATAATTGATTTGATGATATTTGGATGGATCAAAATGAATTAAAAGTTATTTTGTGGAGATGAATTCATGCTTTTTTTTTTTTTTTTTTTTTGAATATAATGAATCCATGCTTTAAATATGAAAGGTTTGTTAAATCTTGAAAGAGGTTTTATTGTTAAGACAAGTGTTTTTTTAAGTGGTTGATGATATACCAATAAAAGTTGTCACTTCTATTAGACATCGACAAACAATATAACTTGTCTTATTTAGAGTTTGAAATCTTTTTAATCAAATTAGTTGGACAATAACTTAAATGATTTTGTGGACGTGTGTTAGCCCATATTTGAAGATCCATCTTATGGAGCAACAAACCTTTGAAGATTTGATCAAATCGAATCTCGTGAAATATAAAAGTTGAATCAAACTTGATTTGAAGAATATCTTGAAGATCTTTGATTGATTCTGAACTCTATATTCTATAAGGATATTTGTAAAACCTTTTTATGATGCTATTTTAGTATTATCTATGATTTATCTTTATCTTAGTAAGCCATAAACTCATATTAAAAGGCTTGTGTAAGTTAGAACTAAGGAGAGGGAGGCAGGGAGCACTTGTCAATTCATAGAGGAATCTTGTTTTGTGAGTGCACTTTGAGACTGTAAAACCTTTTGTTGGTTTTACAAACTAAAATTTTAACGGGAGAGTTTAGTGATTAATATTTAGTTTTTAATATAAAAGACTGAGGAGTTTTCACTAAATGTGTTAAAATTAGATTCACTGGTTGTATTCATTCCAAAGAAAATGGATTCATGTCATTGAGCTAAACTTCACAAACGTAGAAAAATTAAACTGCGTAATCATTTGTTGTCCCTTTTTTTTGTTTTGTTTCCACCGTGTCAGTCAAAGTGCGCACTTCCGTTGTCACTTTTGCTAATATTCTGTTTCTTTCAATTATCTATTGATTTAGGTTAATAATTTTTATGTGTTTAAGACTTAGATTTAGTTACTATTTTAATAATTTTGTCATAATTTTACATTTAATCAAATCATACATTAATTTATTGAAATGATGTTATGCATTGATTTATATGAATTTTCAGACGGTTTAATTTTTTAAATTTGATCTCACAATCAGAAATTTGATTTCTCAATCGTTACATATAACTTTTAAGAAACTAATTTAAGATGTTAAAAGAGTATTGATATTAAAAAAGTTACTTATTGGACCAAATTATTGTCTACTAACACATATCCCATATCTGTAACTCTGGAAAAACATATTCAGTTCAATTGTTTTGCGAACTTATTGGAAAGGTCAGATATTTTAGAATTAAAAATGTGGGTCTAATCCAAAGGAGAAAAAAGAATCGATATTGTGGGCTTTAAAAAGGGGGTAGACCCTAGATACGGAAAGTAAAATGCTGTGAGCGTGGATTGACCACGCGACCTTCAGATCAAAGAAGTTGAGGAGGGGAGCTCAACGAATGATTGTGTTTGTTTCTGTTTGCAGGTACTAACTGGAAGTCAGCCCCGTCATATATTGTGAATTCGTGTGATTGGCTATAACGTGTCTGTCAGCCAGCAACATTTACATTATTAACGTTACAGCAGTCTATATTTGTTTGGACATATTTTAAGATTTTGGGACAAATATAAAGACAGTTATGTCGATGAATTTGAGACACGCCCTTTTAAGACGACGTTTTCTGCACAAAATCAAATGGTTGACTTTCAGGTCCCTATACATCGTCTTGGTCTTTAAAGAAGCTTGTTTAAAAAAAAAGGAAGCTTTTTATTCGTGTTCACTCTTAGAAACATTCATAAGACGGATAAAAAGCAAGATGAAAAGAAAAACGAACCTTACATTTAAATTGATGTTTAGATACACCGTATCCTTACAAGCCAAATAGTACTATTCTGTAATTGCAGACTGGTAAACAATAAACAATTCTCTTGCAGTCTAACAAATATTTCAAAGTTTTCTGTTTGGGTCAATTGTCATCCTGTATTTTTTTTCCTTGAATAAAAATGGTATATTGACTCTACTCCTTGAATCTCGGCAACGTGGAACTTGGACTCTTATCCCCTAGTCTTTTGAGGGGCTTTAACTTATGATCCTGTGAATTTGTACCCGCTAATTTATGCTCCCTACCGAATGGGGTGGGGCAGTATTATAAGAGGAATTAGGACCTGTACTGTACATGCATTCTTTTTCAATTACGAAGAGGATTATTTATCGATTCTAAGGTTATTACAGAGATGGCCAAGTTCAGGTCTTGCAACCATCCAAGATGTGAATTTTGTCTCATTTGGAGATGTGCAGTATAGGTAAGACCGGAATGTGATGAGGAAAAAGTAACGCCTGCAAATTAACAAATACTAGGCGTCAAATGTTAACTCATCAAAATAAGGAACCCTTCCTCAATCTAGCTTACTACAAATTTTCAAAACCGTAAATAAATGAAAAAGGATGAACTCTAGGCACCGTCAAGTTTAATTAGCAATAATTAACTAAAGAATACCGCGACCCTGAAGCTGGACCCAGCAATCAAAAAGGCAAACACTAGTGAGCATGCCACTCAGTGAATGCAGTAGAATCAAGATGCTTAGAACTAACCTTAAAGCCTTGATGCCCATATCCATTAGGTATGCTTGTTGCTCATCGTCATCATGGGGAACCTGCTCAAGTTCCTTACTATAATGAAGGATATCATCTCGTAAATGCCCTGCACCAGCACACCTTCACAAATATGGAAGAAGCTCAGCACCATTAAAGGGTAAAAAGAGCCAAGATGTGGCTGGTTAAACAATTTGGGTGGATAAAAATTTGACTGCCCAAAAATATGAAACAAACTAAAAGCAATGAAAAAAAAAAAAAGCAACAGGAGGTCATGTAGATAAAAATTCATTCCAATTCTTTTAAGATTTAAATAAAGGGACGAGAAAAAGAAATGAGACACACCTTTCAATAATGATATCAACATCTGCTTTGCTTTTCGGACCATGTATGAGAACTCTTGTAAGGCTTAGAATGTCACGATAATCACCCATCCTTCGTGCTTCTTCTTCAGAAGTCTGAAGTGACATGCTTTCTTCAGGTGGAGAATGTAGATGAGCATCAGCCAATGATTTTGTAACATTGGATGTCCCATAGTTCACCTCTGCATCAAGTCTGCAGCAGATAATTGCCATTCCGTATGCAACTCCGCAAAATCCAGTATGTGATACATAAAGGTAACACCTGGAGGAGCTGTAGAAGACATCATTCCAGCATCAGAAAAAATGATTTAATTCAAAGGAACCACTTTAGAACATATCCACGACTACAGTTCCTTCTCTTTGGCTAAAATAAAATCTTTACCTCAAAGCCCCCTTAAGCAAGAACAAAGAAAATAGTTCTCCAAATTCATGGTATCATAATAAGGGAAAAAAATGCTGTCGAGCTTTTTAAAACTACAATAGTAAGGGTATTTTAGTTGGCAGTAGCAATTTCTTAACAAAATGATGGCAGTTCAGTGTTTATTGTCTTCCCCCACTTTGAAAGAACTTCTGTATATCAGGCTGATAAAAGTATCTCTTCATATTGACAAACTTATGTAGAGCCAGATGCAAACAAAGCTTCGTAGAAGTAACTTCAAAAGAATGATGAATGACACATTAGCTAGATATACTTACTCATCTTTACAGCTCTGGATTTCATCCACATCGGAAGCTAAAGCCTCCCTCTCTCTAGTTAATGGTATCCTCCTATACACTATATTATATCCTTCATCTTTTAGAGTAGCATATACTTCAGCAGGTGTCTTCACATCATCAGCAAAGATATTTTCCCAGTACCCTACAACACTGGACTGATTTGATGATGGGTTATATTCTTCACGATGCAGAAGCATTCGACCACCAGACTGTCTAACCTCAGTCACTATATCATCCTTTAGTCGTGCTTCCATATGTTCCACCTGCATTATGACCATAATGCAAGAAGCTAAGTTAAGTATTTGGCGCTAAATAACTAACCGTAAACAGCAAACCACATCATGGATGACAGACCACAGGGCCAGTAATTCCAACATGCTTTAGGGTCTCAACAGGTTTATTTAACTCCCTCAGTACAAATGGTGTGCCATTATTGTACACAACTGCCTCTTCTCTCAGATCAGTTACCACCACTTTCTGACCAGAAAATCCTGCATTGACCTTGGCACCAAGATATGCCAGCATCTCTTCAGCACCAAAAATTGTTGGAGTAGCCATGCTATAAACAGGGTATCCATCCACCTGGAACAAATAGGTTCAGAGGCATATAATATAAGGGTTTTGCAAAGGAGTGACACCAGTAGGATAAGAGCCACTGAACTAAACTACGTGTTTTGAATGCAAGCCTAATTATTGACGAAATTCAATCTGATACACGAAGTGAAAAAGATCAAGAAAAGGAAAGCCATATTTCCATTTACCATATAAAAAGTTTTTTGACACAATTTGATGAACCACGTTGAGTAAGACATTACATATCTCATTCCAGTAAACTTTGAAATGGACTCTTGGAAAGGTAAATATTCACTTCAAATCTTCAATGCATCAGGTAGATTTAACAGGAAATACCTATCTCATGGACAACATTTATTACAAAAAGATAAACTTTTAAAACATCTATTGAGTATACTAAATATATCCAACTCCAAGGTAGAAGGACCTAAATAAATAGATGGCCTTAACTTATGCATACAACTCAAGAAAGTCATTTTTCTTTTTTAACATACCTTAAACACATGTGGTGCACCACGAATTTGGATGTGGCTGGAAGTTCTCTGACCAGGAAAGAAGTACATTTTAAGTAAAGAACCTTTTCCTAAAACAGAACCATTGCCTGCCTTCACAATGGCCTCCATGACAGCATCTCCATGCTGTGAATCAAGTGATGCTCTCAACTCCTCCTGCATTAAAAAAACCAAAATTTGTTACAAAAGCATATGTAAAGAAAAAAATTTAGAAAATGTAAAAATATAACAATCTTAGAAACAATGCATTCGTTAAGCCTTTAGCTTGATTCTAGACAAAGAAGACGATTTACAGGAACAGTGAAAAATCGCCCAGGCCTTAATCTTATATTCGATTTCATTGCTAGGATCTCTGGTCTCTGATGCAAACAATCCTCAAATGTCATCAAGCATTCTCCTTGTCCACAAAACCCATTAAATGTTTCACTTCCAAGATATGCAGCGAAGGCAAGTAAACAAAAGTACCGCTCCAAGTACTCAGCTCCACGGTTCAGTGCTACTCTCCTCACCCTTGGCTCAACATGCCGTTGGTTGAATACTTTCCTGTATTGAAGAACTGCTTGTCGTATGTTCTGTAGTGCTGAACATCTATCAATGATTGCATCTAGGGCCTCACGGCATTCCACTCCATTAACAAATAATCTTGTTATCTGCCACAACAGTAGGATATCATCAATGCCACATTTACGGCCATGCTCATTTTTAGTTCGTACTTTAACAGTGCTAGACGTCAATCTAGTGGCATTACTTCTACTTTCTTCACCACTTGAGGAGCTCCCATCTGGTCTCCCATCAAGAAGAACTTTAATTGGTCTCCCATCAAGAAGAACTTTAATTGGTCTCCCATTATCAATTCGAAGCTTCACAAGGCAAGCTATTACAGTACCAGTTGTTGTCCTCCCTCTTCCCATCTATGAAAAGAAAGGGACAATCACATTTAGGAGAGAATGGGGAAAAAGGCAAATAGAGAAACTTAATAAGCCTCTCAAATCCATATAGTACGTCAAAACAATTTTTAAAATGAAATACCTGGCAATTGAATACAAAAGCAGTATGCTCTGAAGCAGAAGCAATGTTTTTAGCCACTGTATCAAAGTCAGAACTTTTGGGAGCTTTGCC
This sequence comes from Kokia cookei, assembly GCA_039519145.1. Classification (NCBI taxonomy): domain Eukaryota; kingdom Viridiplantae; phylum Streptophyta; class Magnoliopsida; order Malvales; family Malvaceae; genus Kokia; species Kokia cookei. The sequence continues at coordinate 3,325,660 of CM076908.1, read as the reverse complement.
ATCTGTAATGGGCACACGTGCATATTTAATAGGAAAACCATCATCCTCTAAGCATTTAAAAACCTCTAATGGAGTTTGTACAGAATCAGAATTGACATGCTCCCAAGCATCAAATATTTGCCCATCATCTGTCTCATGAATGACCATTATAGCACCCTCATAGCGTTTAGCTTCTCGCAGGATGTCTTCCTTCAGTCGAGCTTCCATCCTTTCCACTCTCTCCCGATCAATTCCCTGAATGGAGATATCAATTTAGACTCCAGCAACCACTGCCAATCAATTTATTTATCAATTGAATGGAGATATCAACTCTCTCCACTCTTTTTGAAATACCCATGTTATTTCATATATAACTGCCAATATTTCAATCAATTACTGCCAATCAAATTATTATATTCCTGGCATACACAATTCTAATTAGAGTCCATTCTACGAGTAATAGGATAGTCCATGTGGTTTTTACTGCCTTTTGGACAAAATAAAATGAATGTCTCCACCATCTCATGATGACATATAAATGCATAAGTTAGCGTCAGCATCCATGTCCTAGTATCTAAGAAATTTTCAGATCAACTGTTTTTATAACATGCTTAGCCTATTTCTCAAATATTACTATAGAAAAATAAAACTGCAATAAACAGTCGAGACAGCTGAGTATTGCATGCTTCAACAAAGTGCCTTTTCCCTTGAGAGACCACTTCATTTATTAGAAAAATGTTACCAAGCAACATGGATATGGATCAACTAATTTTCTTTCTGGACATATAGTAACATATGAAGGCAATGAGTAATAAATCAAAACTGATGCTACAGTAAGCTCAATAACTTGTACTATAATGTGTGAGAAACATCTCAACTAGAGATCCTTTTGTTCCATAGCTACTGCACAAGATCCTGAACAAAATTGTAACAGACATAACAATAAGTAGACATAATTTACCGTGTACTCCAACATGTTTTTATAGGGCCTTTCAACCTCACGGAGAACAAATGGCTTTCCATTAATATAGATGACAGGTTCTTCCCTCATATTGTGCCAAAAAACTGGACGACCACCTTTGGAGCTGCCAATCTTTTGAATGACAGATCGAATTCCATCAATAGTTGGATTTGCAACTCCATAAACTGGAAACCCAGGAACCTCTCTGAAATTAGGAGCACCCTCTACTCTCTCTGGTAAGCTTGCATTTTGACAACCAGGACAATGGTCACTTTTTAGGACAGTCTGGCTCCCAAGAACCTCTCCATTCCTCAGAGCAGCAACTACACCCACTTCATGAGGGCGACCATCAGCAGATTCAACAACCATTGTCAAAGATGGGTTCAGACTTGCATATCCAAGTGCACCCATAGGATCTCTCCGAAGCAACCTGAGCCAATACATTGTCAATTAATGCATGCACTAACGCACATTCCATATTTGGGTTATTTTCTTTTAAAAATGAATTTAAAATCAAATTTAGCATTGCATTGAGAATAAGAAAATAAACATTCACAATGCAGTCAAGTTTAGCATTCATCCAAAATAATTTTCTAAGCATACTAAGTTGCTATGAATGCGTTTATGCTTCTTCATTCCTTTCTTCACTAAAGCATTTCTCTTCAACTGCGTTAAGCAAGATCAGTTATGTTGATTCCATTTTGCTCTTTTTTTTTTTTTTTGCTGCCTTTTTCGTTCTAACTACCATTACAATGAACGTTAAGCAAAAATAATTTATCATATTTGCAGACTAGTTATTTTTTACTTGATATCAGAGCAGACTTCAAAAGTTATTACTCGACCCCCGTTGCTACTTGATTCAACAAACTATGCTTATTGGAATGCTCGTATGAGGGCTTTCATTATGTCTGTCAACGAAGCAGCTTAGGAAGCTGTCGATGGCACCACATGCCCTAAAGAAAGAAGCAAATACACTGATGCAAAAAAAAAAGAGCTTCTCATGGAAATTCACAAGCCCTAAATGCCATTTTCAGTGGAGTTGACTTGGATCAACTTAAAGTCATTTCTGTACGTGAATCTACTAAGTAGGCATGGACAATCTTGAAAAACCAACATGAAGAAAATAATGTCATACGCATATCAAAACTTCAGATTTTAACAACAGGTTTGAAATTTTGAAAATGTTTGAAAATGAAACTATCTTCGAGTTTTATGCAAAATTATGTGAGATTTCTAATGAGGCTTTCTGTCTTGGTGAGCATTTTTCTGACGATAAATTGGTACGCAAAGTGTTGAGGTCTTTATTAGAATGGTTCATCATTAAAGTCACGGCAATAGAGGAGACCAAAGATATTACCGCTCTCAAGCTGGACGAGTGAATAAGCTCACTCCAAACCTTTGAGGAGTTGAATATGGAGGAAGCAAAACGTGACAAAATTGGTTTGCCAAAGAACGTAGCATTCATTGCTCAAAAGGTTACCCCAACAGCGAAACAGACAATGGAGGACATTGATGAGATCAAAAAGCAATTAGTCTTGCTCACCAAAAGCATGAAGAGGTTCGCTAAAAAGAGAACTTAAGTAGATACCGATGAGATAAGGAAGAAGGATGTTCAATGTTATGAATGCAAGGGATTTAGTCACTCACAATCAGAATGTGCTAATACTAAGAAGGAGGAGAAGTCAGTCAATCACTTGGAGTGATGAAGAAAGTTCTGATGTAGATGAAGATGTGAGCAACTATGTTGCTTTTACTACTATTGTTCCAAACCATGTTCCAACAAATTCTAATGAAGATTCGGATAATGATGATGTTCTTTTTTATCTTTGGAGGATGCTAACAGCCATATGTTTAAAAAAATGAAGATATTGTGCCAATTGAATCATTCCTTGAGAGAAGAAATTATTGTCCTTAAAGGAGAAAAAGAAAAGCTCGAACTTGTTGCAGCCTAATCCAGATCAATTCAACATCTAATGGCTGAATTAGAACTAGTTGCAGTTTAATCAACAAAGCAACTTCTATTCAATGGGGAACCATTCATTGAGCACCTGCTAAGCATTTAGAAGGCAAAGACATGAAGCATCAAAGCAACCACCAAAATATTTGCAATATTTACCACATCAATGTGACTAAATGTTAAAATTTGATAATACAAGCAAGCGAGATTTAGATGTTCAGGCAACTCAGATTCAGCAAAGACATTACTATTAGTCAATTCTCAATTATGTCTCCCAAAATGTCTCTCAACCTGACTCACTCAATGACCCTTCTATTTTTTTATTCAATAAGTAATACTTCTATATCTACTACTTCAGCAAGGGTAAACTCAGTATCATAAAGGATTCACACAAGTTACAGAAAGTAAATTACGAAACTTCTTATAACACTACTCCATTTCTATCTTTACCAGTGAATAATGCTATACAGCTCTGGCCTTGCTTTCATCCAGTCTGAAAAACTGGTATGATCAAAGGAACTTGAACGAAGAGCTTCCCTCTCTGAATGAATATATACAGCAAAGCATATAAGAAAGTAATATCTCTCCAAGTACTCCACAAAAAATGAAAGTGATGCTTCCCTCTTCATCTCATCTGGTTGACGGAGAATGCTATTGCGATAAGTGGCAATTGCTTCTCTGAGGTTCTGTGCTTGCAGTTAAAGCAAAAACATCATGAGTTATATTTACCTATTATAAAACTAAATGCCTTGCAGATCACAACCATAAAATCTTGTAACAAAAACTATATTATGGCCATTGCCTGCTCAGCAGAAATTTTATCTCAATTGAAGATTTCCATTAAGCTTTACAGAAGGAACTTGGAAGCTAAACCCGAATTAATGGATTCTTAAAAAACCTAAAGGAAGCACATCTACCTGCATAGAAGCACATTTGTCAATGACCTTGTCCACTTGTCTTTTCCCTTCAACACCACCCTAAGGGAATGTCACTATTTATAAGAAAAAAAGACCCAAGAGATTGTTAAAGAATCAACCAAGAACAAGTAGCAGCATTAAATACCTCTAGGACCCGAATCAGGCTCCTTATGAGTGTATATTCTCCTCTACAAATTGCCTCCTCAGAATTGGGCAGATTGTTTGTGATATTTGAACCAGAGTTGAAAACTCTCCCAATTGAATTGGTTCTTGGAATGCCTAGGTATTAGATATAAATACATTAGAAATCTGAATGTTACATTAAATCCTATTACACATTTACACTACACGGATGAAGTAAATATAAGTCAAATATTATCAGAAAGCAGTGTAAAGCTGCATATAACAAATAACAAATTTGATGCAAACCTGCTTATGATTTTTAACAGAGGTTCCTAGCACCATTTCTATAAAGTGGAGGATCATCTTGCATTTTCTATTTTTTTCAAAATATTTAGTCAACAGATATGGTGTAGCTTGATGCTAGACTCTTCAAATGAGGACTCAACATATATTCATGCTAGACCATTCAACAGAGGACAAGATAGCTTCATAGCTCATAAAGGTTCTCATTTCTCAAGTTCCAGTCAACCATACCAGATTAGTCAATCACAAGCTTTTCTTTCTCTATGTTACTATAGTTCTCTAAATGGCTCTTTAGGGCACTTAGCCTCACCTTTAACTCCTAAAAGTAACCTTCAAAGAAGACAACCCAAAAGAGTTCAAAAAGCAGAAGAGAGTAAAAATAAAACAAAGTTTTGCTTTACACTAAATAGTTTTATCACATCTACTAGGTAGAATAGTAGAGAATTATAAGACAACAACACGTACCTAAATAAGAAGTTAGTTCAAGTGCAAAATTCCAACGATACTTCCCCTCAACAATCGTGCCTTTTCAAATATACGAGGATTCTCTTGGTGCTACAAATTCAAATCACTACCACAAAGGATCCAATAGTCTACTACTAACCATAAATCGTAAAAGGTATTCAATCCAAAAATTTATGAGATTCGAGGATTAATTTGGTTCTAAGGAGAGAAGCAACAATTGCATTCAAGGAAGCATGTTATCATTGAATAAATGAAGACAAAAGATTTTAATATAGAAAGGGGAATCAGTAACTTTCAAAGAACATTTCACTTGGAAGGTTTTCAAGAACAATAAGAAAGATTTGATTGACCAATACAAAGTGAGAAAGATGAGGAAACCCTTCTTTCTTCTAACATCTAATCAATTTCAGTCACAAATGTTACAAGGATTGGCCCAGTCAGCAACCTATATCATCATATATTGTTATGAGGTCAGTGTTGGCATAAAAAAAGTGCAAACAAAACATATGAAATGAGAAAATTCAAGCAAACCAAAAACTGATTATCCCAATAGAATAATGTAAAGATATTTTTATTGACAACAGGGATGGCATAAATAATAGAAAATTTGTAGCTTGTTTATGTTAAAATTGCACAAATAAAGAGACACCACTACCTGAAGCACCGATTCTGTTGAGATAAACTAAAGTTGCAATTACCATGCCAGTAGTGGTTCTTCCTCGTCCCATTTGACAATTAAAAATAACCTCAGTGCTTATGTCTGCTTGAGAAATTTTATTAACCTGGAAACAGAAAGGAAGAAAGAGAAAATAAAATACTTATCAGAAAGGTTCAATGTGTGGATATTAATGCTTACATATTCGATTATATCATAAAACCGCAAGATTGACTTCATATACAAATATTCCTTATGCAGAAAACAAAATATAATGATCATTAAAGTAAAGTAACAAAAGATTTTTATCAAATAGACAAATACTACCATGGCCGTACCAAGGCTTCCATATAGAAGATATCCGAGCACCAAATACAGGCACTTCTATGATGATCTTCAGTTTAAAATAAAAAACCAAGATTTTGAGTCACCATACTCCTGACATATACAAAACATGTAAATACGTAAGCTTCTCCTAATTATTTACTTCTTTTTTTAATAGGAAAACTATCTAGTAAGTTCATCGAGAAGTAGATATTTATTTACTACATGAGACCTTTTGCAGCACTTCCATGTGTTTCTACACAAGTCACAGAGCTCAAAATAAAGAAGGGGAAAAGTATCCACTAATTTCCAATCAGTCAACCCAAGAGAAAAACTCACAGAAAATTCAATCTCTCAACAGCCCTCCACCATTGCTGTTAAAGAAAAGTTGCAGTCAAACAGTACCAAACCAAAACACACCAAGACATAAATTTGGGATGGAGATATGTGGTTGTCCATGTATTAGAAGAAATTTAGTAGAAAGTACGTAACAAAGTCGAAGGAGGATGACTAAAAAGGCTAACATGATTTTAATTATTCAAAACAACAAGCAGAATAGGGCCAATAACTTGGAACTCACCAGAATATCAAAATCTAGCTCCTTTGGTGACTTCTCATCTGTTATAGGCACACGCTCATAGTCAACAAGGTACCCAGCAAGTTGCAATTCCTCATACACCTATACTAGTGAAACCAAAAAGTGTTTTAGATGATAATTCAAACTTTTAGCAGATCATTCGCATTTCTTATTTTCAAAAGCTTATACCTCTAATGGTGTTTTCACTGAATTACAGGATACATGTTCCCACTGGTCCACCATCTCACCATCTGGCAGTTCATCAGTGACAAGGATCTTATTTCCATATCTGCCATGTCAGATTTCCAAATAAAATTTGCTACCACACATAGCAGGAAACCAATGGTAAAGAAATCAAAGTAACATAACATTTACAAGTCGTGATAAACAAAAAGTGGATAAAAGGAAATACCTTGCAGCTTCCATCAAAATATCTTCCTTTAATCGAGCTTCCATTTGCTCAACTCTATCCCTATCGATTCCCTATTCAATATAAAGGCTACATGTCAGCTGGCTAGCACATGCATGCACACTGTATGATATGGATATAGATATTGTATATAAAACCACAGTACATTTTTAATAATTCAGGCACCATTAACTCACGCGAGATAAGGAAATTAAATGGCTAGTTGATAATAGAAACACAAACTATTAAAGCGTACATGGCAGCGCTGCAAAAATGAAGCATCTATTGGGACCATTCACTGTTCATTAAATAAAGAAACAGTGATAGAGCCAGAAACCAGATGCTAAAACTAGAAGCATTATCTAAAAGTTTCCTCATGCAAACATACCGTATACTCAAGATTGGAGAAGGGCCTTTCAACATCACGCAAAACAAAGGGATGACCATTTATGTATACAACCTATTTATGCGTAAAGAAAACATATATAATTAGAAGAAGCAAATTGTTAAATTGACAACGTCTAAAATAGTTGACTTTTATGTAAAACAATGTGTACACCACAATCAAGACGATCTCATTATAAAGTTTCGGATGAATAAATAATGAATACATGTATTATATTTCCACTTTTAAAATCAACAAAACCATAGCAAGCAATAAGATATGTTATTTTTTTTTGGCATAAAAAATTGCTTTTTGTTTTTGCAGGATGATCAAAGCATGGTGGAGAGAACTTATGGTTCAAAGTTAACTCATCGAAATTATTTAGAAAAATAAAATAAGATTTATGACGAAAGTAACAATGACCTACAACCTTTGAATCTACTAGTTCACCTAGATCTATGACAACAGGGAAGAAGCAAAGAGAATAATTGTTTTCCAGAATAAGCAGGTTCAGCCAGGTACAACTAAGTCATGGTTGCTCACCATTTTTTGGTTATTTTGTGGCCAGTGACTTTAGTTTAAGCTATCAGCTTCTTTCAAGTGTTGACTTTATATTATGCTTCCACATTAATCTTATCTTCAATATCATGACTTGTCCTGAAACTTAAATCAGATTTCTACTTTTCTCCCAATTCTCAAATTTTATTTTTATAAAATAATTATGTTTTCAGTGATGGATAGAAGTATCCGAAATGTCAACTAAATTATGCAGTCTGTCCCTGTCCAGGGACTTATCAAAAAACAGAAATCAATTGGTGAGATATCTATTTACCGGTTCCTCTCGAAGACTAATCCAAAGAACGTGTGCTTGTTTCCCATCTTTCTGAGCTCCAATATGATTAAGGACATTTTGAATTCCAACAATTGTTGGAATGGCAACACCATGAACACGCAAAGAATCTGCCTGTTAATAGTAGACCAGAAAACAAAAGGACAAGGAAATGACTTAAAAGAATGATATTTAACAAAATAGATCATGCCATAAGTTAAAGAGTTATCAATCAAACTGGCACTCCAATATGTAAGCATGGCAGCATCTGCATCATACAATATACTTAGAAGGGCTTAGTAAACCAGAATCTCAATAGTTCAGCCTATAACTACAATTACAATTTAAAGCACCTATGATATTACCACACTGCTTTCTAAGTATAAACAATATCCAACAGAAACCATTCATTAAGAACTTAAGAAGGACATGAACTGAAGTGGTAAAAGAGAATGTTGTTCATCTTAGTAAACCCGAGTTCGAGCACCCGTGTGCTAAGTTGTATGCCTTGTCAAAAGGTTAAGACAGTACGAAACGTGAACTACTTCACCCTTCTACTTATTAACCTGTAAATGTGTCGAGAAATCTCTAGAAAGGTTTAAAAATGAAGAAGAATAATTAAAGAGAAAGAACCTGACGGTAATTCGGAGCACCATCGATCTGGGGAGACAAACGCTTGTTTTGGCAACCAGGGAAATGGTCGCTCTTGAGAATGGTCTTTTTGCCCAACACAGATCCCCCTCTCATCTTCATCACTTGCTCTATCTCCTTTGGTATCGACATCTTCTCATGCAAAACACTTCAATCCTCCTCACGATTTCAACTATACCCTTTTTCCTTAAAAAAACTAATGAACCCAATACCAGCTTAGAAGACAATGCAAAGAAAATTTACTTCAATCCCTCCCAAGATTCCAACTATACCCTTTTACTTGATAATTCTAAGGAACCCAATGCCAGAAAAGAAATGAAAAGAAGAAAGAGTTTGATAATGCCAAGAAAAGGGCTCAACTTCAATCGTTTCTAAATTGGAACTTGACCCTTCTCCTTTATATTTCTAAGAAACCAATGGCAAAAAAACAAAACTTTTACTTTTTAGCTTGAAAGAATGGCAAAGTAAAGGGAAGTGATACTAGCATAACAGAGAATACGGAAGATTTAAAAAAAATGGAGGACCTTTTTTGGTGGTTGTTTTAAGACTAAATAACATAAACAGAGAGACAAAGGAGACTTGTTGTTGAATCAATCCATTAATGATGTGAACCTTTTTTTTTTTTTTGTCCCTTTTTTCTTCCCGAACAGAGTAGCAACGTGGAAGACACGTATTTAGAGAGATGTAATTAATGGTATACTATAAGCCATTAGGAGTATTATTTCGTCAAATCCACTCTAGTCAAAACATTTCAACAATTAAATTCTGTTAGATTTGCTTTGCTTTGCTCGTGTTTAAAATGGGTAAAAAAGAGACCGTGCTTCCTTATCTCTTTGGGCTTTGCTTTTTAGTGAAATTCATAGAAACTCGGCAACTCATTGATCCTAAAAAGTAAATGGGAATTGTGAAGCTAAAGCTAATGCTAATGCTGGCATGGCATGGCTTGGCTGGCATGGAGTGCACAGCATATGCTGTTTTTCTCTCACCCCATAACACTCTATTTGTCTGCTTCCGAAAATGAATTTTCTTATTCGTTTTCAATCTGGTTTACCGCTGATAAACTTGTTTTAAACATAAATTAACATTTTTTTTAAAGATTTCAATGTTTACCAATTATTAAAACATTAGCACGATCTAAAAATTTTCCAAAATCCGTCTGTCAGGTTGGGAACCGTGTCTTCAAAATTCATCAAGAAGAACAAAAGAAACTGGCATATTCAATTCATCTTCCTTAGTTCACAATTTAATTGCCCTCCTTTGATTCGTTCCTTTGCTCTCTTTCTTGCTATGCAAACAATAATGAAAAAACACTTAGACAAGCTGATGTTTGTCGTTTCTGATAATATTACATGGATATCATGTGTTATCAGCTGTTAAAATCCACCAAAGGAATTAAAATAATAAAGGCAGGTTATTTGCATGTGTCGGTTCCAAATTGCGTCTAATGCATGACAAGGTGATGCAGTGTCCATCATATCTTATCTGATATGATCTCATTACATCATCAGATTACTTGTCTGTTCTTCAACTTCAACTACTCCAGTTTAGTCATTTGGGTTCCTATCTTTGATTTAAGACACTTTCGTATCAGAGTATTATATGTTTTTTGTTAAATATAAGTAAAATTCGATTCGAATAAAAAAATTTTAAAAAAAATTAAATTTCGAATTATTCGAATTGAGTTATAAGAGTTAAACGAATTGAGTTGATTTTTTTTTTTGTCGAATTTCGAGTTCGAATCGAGTTGAATTTTCGAATTTGAATAATTCGAATAAACCGAATAAAACTATATTATTTTTAATTTTAAATTTATATTACCAAGGTCCAAACATTTTTACTTTACTTTATTTTTTCCCAAAGCACAAACCTTTTATATTACCCAATTTTTTCTTTTAAAGGTTAAAACTTATCCATAAACTAAACCCAAATATTTTTAATTTTTTACCTTTTATCTTACCCAAATATTGTTTTCAATTTTCGTTGTATAAGCATGTTTAAAAACTTTAAATAAAAATATTTTTTAAAAATTTACATAAAATTAACAACACCAAATTATTATTTTTTAATTTAACTCGAACAAATATGTTCGATTTGATTCGAATTCTATCTCACTTGATTTGATTCTAAAAATTTTAAATCAAATTAAGATGATAAAATAAAATTCGAAAACTCGATTAACTTGAAAATCTTTAATTCGATTCGATCGAATTCTAACCCCTAATATTTCTTATGTCATTACATTATCATATGATCTCACCTACTTCCTGTTCCCATCCACCATCCATTTTTGTATCTTTCATTTTTTTGGGTTAAATTCTGTTTTTAGAACATGTATTATATTTGAATTATAGATTTGGTCTTTATATTTTAATTTGATTAATTTTTATCATTATATCTTTTAAATTTTAAAATTTAAGTCATAATTAAATGGTACTCATTAAATCCATGAGTTATATAATTTCTAAACATATTATTATATATATTAGCTTGTCATTTCATATATTTCTTTAAAAATTAGTTAATGGATTTATACTACTTTTATTTGCATCAAGATTAAATTTTTAAATTTTAAAAAATATAAGGATTAAAAATTATTAAATTAGATAACATGAATTAAATCTACAATTTTATGCTTAGTAAAAATTAATAACAAAATTTAGCCAAACAAATTTAATCGCCATGTTTAAATCTTGACCTAAATTTCTAAAAATATAAAGACAAAAATTGATCAAATTAAAATATAAAAATTAAATCCACAACTCACGAATACAAAAGTAGCAACATTGGCAATTAGATAGAATTTACCTTTCCCCCTATGAAGAAAGAAAGTGCATGTTGAAATTGGTTCCTTTGGTCTCAAAGAGAGTGAAGGGATGGCAAAGAGAAACAACAGGATTAAAGAAATCCTCTCAAACAGGAAATGGAACAAAGTGTTGTAGAAATCCATTTTTATATTATATCAGAAATTTAAGAGTTCATGTGGGTACATTATTATTATTATGGTGAAGCACAACAATATATATAGGGATCTTGGCTGATAAGGGATAATAATAATAGCCATGACTAAATGAATTACTCTCAAAATGAAGCAGCTTTGAGAATGTCCATATCAGCTACCTCTCTCACAAGATTTTTGGTTGAAGGCAAACCAGCTACCACATCATCTTCGATACCACACTCATTTGTGCCCCTTCTGATCTTGAAGTAACCATTCTGTAATTCAAAAATAGGATAATCAATATATAAGCGTCCTAAACACATTTTTCTTTTTGTTCTTTAATGAATATGAAGAGAAAGTTTCCTGTAAAAACATACTTCCCCCCAGCCTTTATTCCACTGGTTTGCAAGGAGCTGCAATAGGGAGAAAATTAGAATTTTAAAATATTAACTCGATAAAAAAATTACATGATTCCTAGATGATTTTCCCAAAGATAAAATCATTCAAACATACCCAGTAATCCTCCCCATCATCAGAAGTTCCCCACCCGATAAGCTTAACTGCATGACCTCCCATAACACCGCTTGTCACATGCTTGTAAACTCCAGATTTGTAGTGAGCAAAATCCTGGAGAATCATGAAAATAAATTAGGAAATCAACTACCACATCTCTCTTCGTTATGCTTATTTTCATGCATTTTGGGTTTGAAGAGCTAAGTAATATGCAATAAGCAGCAGTTATCAAGGAAAACCAAACCAAACAACTAATCTGATAGTTAAGGGCTGAAAACATGCCAGCTTTGCCCCTAGGGGTCTCATAAAAAAGTACTAGTTCAAACCCAAGCTGACCACATTGAAATTGCTCGCCAAGAAAAGCAAAGCAGCAAACTTAACTAGAAAAATATATGTGCTTTCTTTACCTCATAAACGGTGAAGGCGACCTCAACGGGTCCATTCTTATAAACTTCAGCCATGATATCAGCTGGATCCAAGTTGATTCTATATGCCGCGGCACTATAGTGCTTGGACTGACTCCAGAGCTGGTTCCCCTTAACACACTTTTTCTCACACATTGGAGTAGGATATGCAGGCTCACAACCAGGGTGAGAACAGCCAATATCACCGAAATACGGATCACACTGCAAGAGGAAGAATTTGTTCATTATTGAGAACAAATTACATCCTTTCCTCCGTATGTTCAGTAGCAGAATAATTATGATAATAGCAATAATAATACCTCCTCAGTGACAACACCGGAGTGCACAAAATATCGCCAAGCAGAGATTGGAACCCCCCCATCACAACCACTTCCACATAAAAAGCCACAGCAAGCGAGAAGATCGTTAACAGACAAAGATATATTCTGCAATGAAATACTCTGTGAGTACTGAAAAAATTTGCCATGACCTATAAGTGATTTCCTCCTTGTTTAAAAACAAAAGTTCCATTTACCATGCCAAAATGGATACAGAACCGATCAGATAGTGATTCAACAGCACCAAAAGCCCAACAAGAACCACAGTGACCCTAAATCATCATCAGCTCAACAAAATAAGAATTTACATAAATACGAGATATAAAAATCGAGAGAAAAGAAAATGGAATTACCTGATCTTCAAATTGGAAATGGGTCCAAGAATTGATTGATCATACAGAAAAGAATATCATCAGTCCTTTGTTCAGAAGCAACAAAATCTTATAAACTAGCACATAACTCACCAAGAATTCTTCCAATTGTGCTACATTGTGGCCAAGCTGTTCTAGCATCAAAATTGGCAGGCATCTTTAAGGCTTTGTCATGCCTTATAATGGGAATGCCCAGAAGTTCCATCTTCGGTGTCAGTTTGACTCCAAGAATGTGCTCAAACTCACCAACCTTTGTACTGAAAATGACAAATTTGGAACTAGTAAGCATCCAGGTCTACACACGTATCTCTAAGAAATAGAAAGATCAAAGATCAGTCCAAAGGTGCAAACTAGCCAACTTACAGTGTAATTAGAAAATCTAGGATTCAGGGCAGCTTTCCATCCAGCCTTGGGGTTTTCATTTACTTGTTTGACAATTGAATCCTACATGATCATGGTGAGAGTAAAGAACTAATATATATTTTTTATTTTAACCCCTTGTTTTTTGCTTAAAGAAATTCAACCGGGAAATACCTGAAGGATTCTGAGAGTTAAGCTTGACCTCAGAAGGTTGTCCCACAGCAATCACCTGCTGACAATACAGGTATCAACTAAGTACCTAATAGAACTTCTAAAAATTTATACATGCATGCCCAATAAAGCAACAAATGGTAATGAAATAGACACGAAAAATATCTAATTTACCATAGAATCCTGGATGCACCAGTACAAGAATCTATCAACAGCTAATCTAGCACACCAATGATGGCAACCACAGATAAAAGCAAAACTAACAGGCTACCAGCAATGCGCTCTAAGAATCAGGTATCAATAAATAAGATTCCCCAAAAGTCTCCCGTTGAGAAAAACATTTTTTCAGCTCATCACAAACTGGGTCACAACTATCGCACATAAGCAAGCTACATGAATCCCGAAGAACATATTTTGGAGAGGAACACTAACAGGACAACACAGAAAAATTTGTCTTTTCAACACTATCAGCTCCAAAAAAGTCGGAAAATTTAGTTTCAATCGGAAAGACTGAAGACAATATTCTAGAACTCAGATTCTGGATACTATTACAATTTATCAAAGTCAAACAAATATCATGGCACCTTCACATAATATTTACATTTATCAACACAGATTATAGGTCTGAGAACCAGAACAATAAAGGAACTAAAGTTTACGATCCGAAAAATGATAAATGGGACCCAAATTAAGAGGGGAAAAACATGAAATCCCATAATACCTTTGGTGAACCGTGGCGAGAAGTAACAAAAAGGTAGCGAAAAAGAGCAGAGGAGTCGCCATTTTCTTCATTTCCGAGGTTGAAGAAAGGGGCAAAGAGAATCGGGGATTAAAGGGGGGTTGTATCTTGAGCTGAGACCTTCCCCTGTAGTTGTTATTGATGAAGGTGAAGGGAGAGGAGGGAGAAATAGATTAGATAATTGGCAAAAGTTATGAAGAACAATGATTTAACTTGAGGAAGACGGAGTTGATTGGCTTGTTTGAAGTGGCAATGACGGCCAAGGGATGGGAAAAACCTGACCTTTTTTCAAGGCTTGATATCTCCCTCCCATGACCTTTTTTCTTTTTTGGGACTTCCATGACCTTGACAGTTAACTCTTGAGATATTTTTGTTAGTTACCGAAGACAGACTTTCTATGTTGTTTTTGGTAAATATATTTTAACTAAGAAAATCTAATTATTACTAGTTGACTTTCAACAATTTAAGGTTATATTTTACTGGGTAAAAACAATTTTCTAGTCTCTTTCAATTTCTCAAATTAATTTTTCTTAGAAAAATTAAAATAATTTAATCTATTAATTTCGAAAATGAACGACGAAAAACAATTAAAATCTTACTAAAACAAAATAAACAATCTTTTCAGCAGTCATCAGATCATATACCCACCTTAAACCAAGATAAACAATCTTTTTGACAATCTACTGCAAGTGTCTAAACAGATCCTTGACCTCGTAACTTGTAAGTAAAAGATGAGATTAATTATTACATTCCATTACTCCTTATCTGATTCGTCTTTATCACTTCAGCAATTTCCAGTGGTCAGATATGCCGCTTTCTCAATACTAAAAGACCTGAATGACTTTCTTAGAACAGTGATAATGTGCCGCGACTGTGCTGCAAAGCTTCATTTAAAGACTTGAGTGCCTTGTCGTATGATATAAACCCCATAAACCAAAATTCATAGCCATCTCTGGTAATCATATGAATATATTTTTCGGAAGGGTTCAATCTGTTTGCCGAAGGATCGACTGTAGCCAACTTATCAAGCTCAATCACCACCTATAGCAATATGGCAATACCATAGATCAATTCTCAGAAATTTAGATTCAGCAGCAAAGCAGTCCAGACAACCAGAAATGAAAACAGTAGCAACATTGAAGAAAAGGATATATGAGAATATGAAAGTAATCCAGGGAAGATTGGAATCAGACAAAAATGATAAGAGAAAGCCCATATAGAAATTTATGCAGCTTATACTTAGACAGTGAATTAAGGACAAATTGGTGGCTGCAGTGCTCTGTATCTCAACAGTTCGGGATTGGACTTGGGTTTGATGCTAGTATAACCATTGGTTACCAAATTTGGAGCTTCTTAAAGCTCGGTGCAGCTATGCTAAGTGACTGACTATATTCTTCTGAGCTGCAAAGGGAAAAGAGAGACCAGCTATGATTGACAAAGAAAGGAAATCACCGTGCTATATCATAAGTTTAACTACCAAAAGAACTCAAACGACATTAGAACAGAACCAAGTATCATGGTACTACCCTAACATTTATTTCCTTTTCCAAAGCTGAAAATTTCGGTTTGTCTTCACTGTGAGGTGTAATTGAACTTGTTATGCAAAAGATATATAACCACGGAAGGGAGGCATGGCAGCAAGAATATGTTTAGTATTTGGTGGACTTACATAACAAAGCTAAAAAATATAGAATCAAAAGTGAAGGAGATACCTTATAATACATCCAGTGCTGGTAGCCTGGTGCATCATAATAACAAAGGGGATAATCACTACAAAACGCTATTCTTTTATTGGATATGTAAAGAGTACCGATGACTGGTCCAGAGGAAGTCGATAGATAGCAAACGTATGAATGTAAGAGCTTTTCCCCTGGGAAGATCTGAAATGTCTGTCGGAACAACCTATCATGCCCTCCTTCTGCAAGTAGCTTTGTCCCTTGAGCAATCCTTGCCACTGTAGCATCAGTAATACTAGGGCTCACCCTCACTGCTTTCAGACAAAATAAGATTGCATGTAAGAACCATAACCACATACAAAAATCTAAGTTTATTGCTAAATAGCCGTGTTCAGAAAATATCACAGTGGTTCCAAAAGTCGTCAGCAAGGGCCTCGGCTTTTCTAGCGCATCGGTTCAAGGCGTTGCATAACGTACCCATTGGCCCTGTAAAAATAAAAACCAACCAGTCAACAACGCAGTTGCAAGATCAATCCCGAGCAAAAGATCAAATAAAACTTACTGCTGCCGGAGGAGGGAACTGGTGAAATGGAGAGGTAAGGACTATTGTTGTGAGAAGCCATGTTGAATTGACTGTTGGAGGAGGAAGATGGATGTTGAGGATGGGGTAGCATCGGTCTAGCCATTTCAACTGATGCTTAAAGCTTCTTCTTTTTTTTTCCTGTTGGGTTCTCCACTAGAGAAATTACCCCTTTTTAAAATAAATTTGTCGGTTCTGGGAATTTCCAAAAGGATGAATTAGCGTCAGTTCCTTGAACAGTCTGACGACGTTGATGCTGTGAGAAAGGAATAACTAGTCAGATTAGAATGTACCAAAAAGGCAGAGAATATTGCAGAGAATGTAGACCAGTAGATATAGAAGCAGCCGAAAGGAATACTACTTATCTTTCAGAGATACCAATACCTCCTACTTTTCTTTTTTTCTCTCTTCTGCCATTAGTTTTGACATGCCAAGCTGCCAATCTGAATTTTAGTAATTTGATGGCGACCTGATCAAGAAGCCATTGATAGACAATAGATTTGCTTTTATAATTTAGATTGATAGCTTAAGATATTAAGCCATAGACCTTGAGTTGTTATAGTATTATTATGTTTAGTTGGTGCATGGGTTAGCTTTAGATGATATATATTTCCATGCAAGATCTCAATTTCGCACTGTTTAACTTATACCCAGATGATTTTGTGTGGAACTTGGAGGCCCAACATATACTTCGGTCCAATACCTTTCATAAAATCTTATATGCATACCACCGGAGAATGGTAATGCAAAGGCAGTCAAACATAGTATATTACTCTTACTTGATTGACCAAAAAAATATATGTGGAGAACAGTTGACAACCATCTGACTTGATAATAAGAGCTTTTTTCTGAGATATATACTGACTTATACATAGAGACGAAGCCTCAAACAGAGGAGTGATTTCACCACAAGATGTGGCAGGTTTTCATATAAGGAGGAGCTAACAACATTTTAGTCCTTGACACGCTGTTCAAGAATCCCTCTTCAAAGGAATATTTTCCCAACCAATGAATTTTATCTTCAATGCCTTGGCATTCTCTCCCAAAGCTTGATTTGGTTCTTTTGGATTACCAGGTCTCATATCAGTACCGGTTATTAAAGAGTTGGTGAAGCCTGATGAGTTTTTTACTTGAGACTTTCTTCGCTTGTACGTCAAAGGAAGGGTAAGATCATACTTAAGCCTCTCCGAACCACTAGGTTTACTTGGCTTCTCTGAATTTTCCGCTTCAAAATCACTCGGGTTCTTCATTTGGCTGGGAAAAACAATTAACTTCTCCTGCAAACCTCCTTCAATTCCCGAACTTGAGACTGCTTCAGCAACTCTTGGAAGGATAGTCATACACTCCTTTTGCAAGACTCTGGTCTGCTTCTCTCCTTCATGGTATTGGTCAGTAAATGGGAATGAAAACAATCCTTTCTTTCCCCTGTCGAAGTTCTGCCACAAATTCTGACCAAATTTGCATCTCTTTGAACCAATTACACTTTCCTCATCAAGTTCGAACAATTTATGTTTACCTAAATCAGCAATGCCAACTTCCTTGCTTCTATTTTCACTAGAGTTTTGTACATATCTACTGCTTCCTAAAGCACTATCCTCATGAACTAACATACTTTGAGATTGCTCAGGGTTCATTTTGCTACCAGCAACCTTTTGCCATAGAAATGGTGACCTACTAAAGCTACCTACATTTTCCGAGTATGCAGGTGCTGCTGAATTAGGCACCGTGCGATCTTGTAAATCTTGGGCACCCACAAGCAATCCCTTCTGTGACCTTCTTGAGAACACTTTTGATACTTGGGGTAGGACAGAAGGAACTTTTGGAACTACTTTCAACAGGCCCTTCGGTACTGATCGGCATTGTTCTGATATGTCACCTACAACCATCTTTTCGTTGTGATTGTGAGTAGCATTGCCAGTAGTTTTAACCTTCAGAACACCCTTTGTGCTGCAGTTTGGGGCAATAAAGTTCATGCCATTGGCAGATGGACTGACAACATTGGTTTTTTCTTTAACAGTTTCCCAAGTCTTCATTCTCTTTGGTAAATGGGACATGAGTGCATCCGAATTAAAATCCTCATTTAACAGATATTCATCCCTAGGAACTGCATTAAGGTCAAGCAAATTGGCATTCACATCCCCGCATTTCCTCCTTGTTCTCCACATATATAATCTTTCGGAAACACTAGCACTCATGTCACATTCATCCCACAACCTTCTCATGTCTGTGAACATTTGAACCATTTTGTAATGATAAGATCTTATTGCATGGTAATATTTTCTCCTCTCAAGAGACTGCAAGGTCTCTCTGAGACGAGAAATCTTTGGAGGATAAAACCCACCTTTCAATCTTTTGAAAAATGTATCCATGGGATTCCCAAAATACATATCACTACCACTGAAAAGATCTTTCATAGTCAACCAAAAGGTCCATTCGTCCATATCGGGAAGGTAGGCAGATAAAGAAAACCGTTCTTCATCTGTCAAGCATGAGTTCCATGTGTCCAATGACAATATATCCCTTAAATCTGGTAGATCAAAAAGTTCATATGGTATACTGCAAACCTGACCTTCCACCATGCCAAGCTCACTGCTAATTCCCTTGAAGTCAAAGTCATCCAGATCATCACCTGAGTCTGCCCCGTAGAGAGGGTCGTCTTCCTTTTCCTTCGCCTCACCGTTTAATGAGCCAGGAATGTGACCTTGGCAACTACTAACCCCTGAATTCCAATGGCAAATCTTCCGTGTGCCCATTGAAACCAAAAGGATGCTCTGGTCTACAATCTAGTTACATGGAAAAGGCAAACAACCAAGAAAAAACTTGATTGCAACACGAAATCTACCTGCAAAGCACACAATTTTCTTAAAAAAAGTTTGTAGCAGGAGAAGAACATTGCATCTCAATTGTAAATTCCACCCCCTTAGTTTACAATAAGCAGAGCGCTTCCACAGCAGAAAGAAATTTGTGTATAGAAATAACATAAATAAATCAAATATTCATAACAATACTCCAGTGAAATATACATTGCCAATACACTGTTCATTTCAGTTCAAATAGAAGCCAGTGAAAGAAGGCAATAAATAGATTTTTATCACT
Organism: Kokia cookei; assembly: GCA_039519145.1. Classification (NCBI taxonomy): domain Eukaryota; kingdom Viridiplantae; phylum Streptophyta; class Magnoliopsida; order Malvales; family Malvaceae; genus Kokia; species Kokia cookei. The sequence goes on along the minus strand of CM076908.1, from coordinate 3,305,939 downwards.
GAGATCATAAATTCTTAATCAAGAGAAAATGAATCAATTAGATCAAGATATAATAAGATTAAGTAGTAGAAAATCCAGTAAATTTTGAACAAAAATTTCAAGATATCAAGTGCTCGAGCAATTAAGAGAGATCAAAGCAAACGACAGCGAAAGATTTACGAGAAGAAAAAGGAAACACTCACTGATTAGTGGGAAATTGGAGGTTAGCCACAGCAAATGAGATGATCAAGGGATGAAGCAAATCCTCCAGGATAAAAAAGAAGGAAGAATTCGTGTGTGAAAGTTGGGGAATTGAGCGAAGGAAAAATAAGGCAACAGTGCGTGAAACTAGTGATACATGAGTGGCTTCATTCCTTTACCTTTTGGCTTTTGTTGCATTTGCAGAGAAAATGGCGACCCTTAAAGCTGCCAATTGGAATTTTATTTATTTTACTTCCTTTCCCTTTTTTTTTCTACAGTTCTCTCTTTGTTTTTTTCCGCGGTTAAGTTATTTTTTGGGTTTAAATATGTAAAAGGTTACTGTACTCTTATAAAATTTACAATTTAATTCCTATACTTTAATTTTAAAACATTAGATCCCTAGACTTTTTCTGATTTAAAAATATTGGTACCTATGTCAGTTTATTCATTAGTGCTGTTGATGTGGCGGTTATAAGAAAGGCAAAATATTTTTTTTAACCCACATTATTTACATTTTTTTGTCATTTAGTTCATACTCTTTAAAAGTACATAAAAATTACAAAATATATATATATAATATAAAAATTTCATATTATTAAAAGAGGTACTATTTACTGTATGGATGATGATAAAGTCTCTCCAAACCTTAAATTATTCATTCCATCCATATTAAATCAAATTTGATCAATTTTTTTAAATTTAAATCATATTAATTATATATTAAAAGAGTTTTATGTAAATTTAATTATAGAATATTAGTATAAAATAATTTTTAAATAATGATACAAACTCTAAATAGATTTAGATTAAATCTAATTATTTATTGTTCAAAGTACACTATATTAAAAGAATTTTATATAAAAATGAACCCATTTTGGCGGAATACGAAGCTAATAGATTTAGTATTGAAATTTTTATATAATGAATTTGAACAAAAAATTTACATAATATATTTAAATTTAATTTAACCGATTTATAATTTGTATCATTGTTTAAAAAAACTACACTAATATTTCAAATACTTATAATTAAAATTAATTAAAATTTTTTATATAAATAGTTTGGATTAATTAAAAATATTTATCCAAATATAATTTAATATGAATTGAATAAATAACTTATGAAGAGATTTTATTACCATTAAAGGTGTTCATCGGTAAGACTAATCTAAGGTTTGATTTTAAAAGAATTTCTAACTTCGAGTTTGATTTATTCAAATGGACCAATTTACTATTTAAAAATAATAAAAAATTATTTTACATTTAAATTTAATTGTAAAAATAATATTGATATATTTTTTTATGGGCAAACTACACTAGTAATTAGGGTTGTTGAAAAATATTCGATCCGTTGATCCGGTAAAAAAAATAAACAGATATTTTTTTTTTTTAAATTAAGCTGGGTACCCGACCCATTATTTTTTATGGGTTCACGGGTCGGGCTCGGGTCACAATTTCTAAATTCCACAGGTACCTGATCTGGTTACCTATGTGTATTTGTAATTTTTTATTTTTAAATTATTTATATTTTTTTTAGTTATAACTTAAATTGATTCCCATTTATGATAGAGGAGAGCTTGTTAGTATTGGAGAATATGGAAGAAGATTAGTTTTCGATTTCAAATTTATTATTTTTATTTTGTAAAATTTATTTATATAGTTTAGATATTTAAATCTTTATATTTCTAAGCATACATTGTTGTTGTATATTTGAAATGTTTTTTTTTTGTAGAGATGCAACATTTGATTTTAAAACAATCAATTATTATCATTGATGAGACAAACGAAATTTTAAACATCACATCATGTCATGCCATGATGATTGATAAGTAAATGATATATGTTTTATCTTTAGTTATATTTTTTGAAGATTTATCTTTGAATTATGTAATTTGAATTTATAACTTTATATTTGAATTTTTAAATTTTATATTTGGATTATGCTATTATCTACTTTGAATTTTTAAGTTTGTCATTTTGAATCATTATAAATTGCATGATTTATAAAAAAAAATTTACACAAATTTAATCCAAGTATCATGTGACCCGAAAATACGAGTATCCGATTATTACGGGTACCCAAAATTCCGGGTACCAAAAATTTCGATACCCCATATTCAAGGATTGAGTCATAGGTCGAAATTTTTAATACTCGAAAATCTAAATATCCAAAATTACGGTATCCAATTATGAACACCCCTACTAATAATCACACAACTATTAGTATTTTTTTTTATCACACAACTATTCAAATTTATCTATTTCAATCAATAATTAACTAATAATAATAACTTTTAAAATTAACATAATAACAACTTTAACCTTTAATATAAATTTAATCTTCATTATAAACATTTACCCTCAACTTTTAAAATACAGAACTAAATCTCAAATTTTGGATAACTACATGGAATAATGAGCATATTTTGTTTTATTCACGGAATAAATGTTTATCATCCTAATGTATTTCTTCCTTATAGTTTAAAGTTGTACCGAACATTCAGACTCCCACGTGACTCCGCCAAAATAATGTCACGTGTGTTATTGATAATCCAACAGTTTTGACTGTTAATCAAGTTAGTCAGTTTCAAGAATTATAATATCTGCCTTTTAAAAAAAAAAAAAAGAATTATAATATCTGTGTCTAGTAGTTGTCACGTCCCTAGAACTCGAATCTTGGAGCGTGCGGCCTTAGACGCTTCTCGATCAAACAACACCTAAGTAAGCCTGGAACTCGATCAAAACTAAAGTGCTTAGATCCTAACGGAAGCAAAAGAACTTTGAAAGAAAAAAGCAAAACAAAAGACAAGAAAGAAATTTGAGTGAATGCTCTGTGTATTCCTCAAAAATGAAGAGTTTTCAAGTATGTTGAAATATACTGAAGTGTATTGAAGTGTGTAAATGAGATGGGGGTAAACCTCTATCTATAGTTGAAGCCCCCTACATCCAATTGTTAAGATTAGAGTACATCGACGGTTGAGATACAATGGTAAAAGTTTACAAAGATATAGAAAGAATCAAAAAAAAATATTCCTGATTATATGCCACTTGTCATATCTTTTTTGAAAAGCTCTTCAATCCCAAGTGTTGAGCTAACTGGTGATATGCCCAAAATGCTACGGAATGCTTTTTGGACAGCTTGATGTGTGCTGGTCTCGAGCCTCAGTGCGCGGTCCGTGACATAGTCCATGAATTTAATCATTTTTTAATTTCATATTTGTGTTAAAATTACCTATTCCAATTTGATTTCGAGTATTAATAATAAATGTAGAAATTGAATACTACAATCGAAGGTTTTTTTTGAGGTCTTTCTTCTTGACACATGTAAGTGTTGTATTTTGTAAAATGATCATAATTTCATCTCTTTATTGTGCATATATTTAAGATTTAATTATATGAATTTTAAAAATTGGTATATATTATGGAAAGTCTGCTTTTTGGCGTATTTTCTGTTTGCTTCTACTAGCATCATAGGCGGTTTCTAGGGTGGTTTGTTCATCGGATTTTCATATTTGGGTAGGACTTGGTTTGTTTCTGTTGTTTTGTGACGGGTATGGAAACCGTATTGGCAGTATTGTCCATGGAGGGCGGGGAAGATGATGCGTGGCAACTCAATTCTGGCAATGGGATGAGAGATGCTGGTGATGGTCTCCCAATAGGGTTAATGTCAAAGGGCATGGCGAAGTAATTTGGGGCTTTCCTAGGGACTTCCGTGACTTATGATGCGACATCTATTCACAGGGGCATTGGGGAATATTGAATATTTGAGTTTGGATAGATATTCGAGAGCCTTTGAAAAAGAGGAAGAAATTAGTATTGTCCAACAAACAATCTATCTATACCACATTCCAATACAAGAGATTGACAATTTTTTGCTTTTTGTGTGGGCGATTGGAACATAACGAGGGGTTTTGTCGCATTCGGATTGCGTATGGCTCGAAAAAGATACCGTTTGAGTGGAACCTGTCAATCAATGTGGTAATGAGGAGGGCTATGATAAATCAAAGTTGCTGGCTTCGAGAGGACGGGGACGATTCTTGAGTTTGCGAACGGGATATTTCAGCTGTTAAGGAAGTACAGATTGGGCATTGGATCCGAAGGATCCCACAGTGTTAGAAGATTCCCCAATGGAGATAGGTGAAGGTAAAAAATGGCTTCGCACTACGTGATTCTCTTCGGTTGCATTCACCATAAAAAATGTATTGCTATTAACATTACATCACTTCCGGAAAATTTAGAAGGCATTTTAGTTACACTTATCTTTTTTGTTGCTTAGGACTTAACGAGTAATGACAACTATTTGATTGTTTCCGGCCCTCGTGCTTTAGAGCTCAAGGGGTTGAGCCTTTGTAAACACAAATACTCCACCACCGCCGACAGCTCTGCCCAACAGCATATTCCGATCCAGATACGAAAGGTAATAAAGTCCTCCTACTGATCTCCTGCGATCAGACATGCTTAAAAATTCATATGGTCCATATTCAGAATAGAAGATTAAGCTAAGGTAATACATGAAGTTGATGATATACCTTCCAGTCCCAGGGTTTCTTACAGGAACTTGAGCTCTGAAGGTTCGGAGAAACTGCAAAATCTGCACATAAACATTAAACATTCAGTGGCTGGCTGCCTCTCCCATCCAACAAATGGAAACTTAATATTGATGGAGCATTCAAAGATGGCATGGCAACAGCAGCATCAGGAGGGGTTATTCAGGATTCTGCTGGTAAGTGGTTGTGGGGTTTTGCTCGCAATATCGGGTATTGTAACACTTATGAGTATGAGCCATGGGGCGCACATGGTGGTCTTGATCAAGCTTGGAAAATTGGAGGACGTCAGGTGATCCTTGAATTGGACTGTTTAGCTGCTGCACAGCAGATAAACAGTATGGGAAATGAGCAGAAGTCTAAACACAATGCTACAGGCTATCTGGGAGTTGACGCATATGGACTGAGAAGTAGAGGTGGTGAATACGTATTGAGGACATAAAATAGCTTATGGATTGGCAAGTTTTGCTTTAAGTTTACTGCTGGGCATTCATATTTTCACAAATCCCCCTGATCCTGTTCTCAAAGCAATGCATGATGATTACAGTGGAGTAACCTGGTCTAGATTAACTTCGTTGTAATCTTCTGTTTTCTCCTTGTTGATTAGAAAAATAAATACCGATGTACAATCAACTGTGAATGCATGTGGAAACACGCTTCTACATGATTGCTAGACAATCTAACGACCTGAATTTGCTGTCATCAATATGAACGTTAAGAATATCACTTTTTGGAGATAGGTTAATGCATATTATGACGAAGCATCAAAGCAGAGAAAAAGTACATCAGTTCATTTGAGCTCTCGACCTCACAGATGCCAATCAGTCACCATCTGAAGATCAGAGGAGATCTTCCAAAATCTGAATTTATGGATATAACTGGATGTAGGACTTCAAGCTTAACATGGAGATTATGCAAATGGAAGAATACAAAGTCAAGTAATGCCAAGTTCCAACCAGAAATCCAGGCAATAATTAGGTACCTGTAGACTTAAAAATGACCGTGGAAGGAGTGCTGGAGCAATCAGAACTTGCAGTTGTTCACTGATGTTTATATCTTGAACTTTTATCTGTCAAATACAACTTAGAGACGTGAAATCATTTATTTACATATTATGTACATATGTACGCATGAATGAGTATATGCATCCACTTTTAACTTCCACAAGTAAATTTAGAAAATCTTTAAGCATGATCTGGAAACAGTACTAAACGGCCTGTTTACCAAGATAAGTATTTTCTTTGCAAATATAAGGGTATAAAACTAGAGCTTTATAGAAGGGCATGAAAACAAATAATACGTGATCATAGATGAGTTTATGCATATCAAAGTCTCACAAGAAGACAGTGATGCATTTGGTATCGCCTGAGCTTTATTTTAAACACTAACTAGGCAAATTTAAGGGTTAAGGCTATTTAATTCTAGTACGATATTATAAAATTCCTAGAGGCAGTCATATTTCAAAAAACTCCGGCCAAACTGTTTATGGCTTCTGCAAACCTGGGAAGATGTCACTGATCAATCGACTTTACATGGCCACGAACTGCTACCATGCATATTCCTCCATGTTTGACTAACGTCCCAGGTTGAAAAACAGTTGCATGTGACAAACCTTAACTTATTAGGAAGTACAGGTTTTTAAAGTGGAAAACAGGGGTAACCTCTTCAAACTGAAGGTAGATGTTCCGCACAGAAACAACATCGAACTTAGCAGAAACAACCAGAGTGGCACCTTCTTGTTCCTGTAATGTTAAGGGAAGACAACATTATTAACATTTTCTTCAACAATATTAAACAGTTGAGTATCTTTTGAGGTGGACATATTTGAAGCTAGCATTGATGCCTGAAACAAAAAGAAAAGTTTCACAAGCCAATAACAGTGAATGGAAAGAAACTGCTTGAGGATCTATATTTTACCCAATTCAAGATAACACAGGTGCAGAGATTGAAAGTAGAAGTTTACCTCTAACAAATTCGGAATACTCCATCGAACAACATTTCGGATAACACCTCCTCTGAGCTGATCCCTGCATTCAAATTTCTGGAAGATCTGCCCAACCTACCCCAATATGACAGCAAGATATCAAAACAAAACTTTAGTTAACATTGCCTAAACTTTGTAGCAGCTGAGAACTAAACCTTCTCCAAGAAAAAGAAAAGGAATCCGATGAAAGAATTTCAGTGGTGGCACCTGAAAGAAAGGAAGCCTTGCAGCAGCTTCCAAAAGAACGACAACATCCGAGGCAGAAGTGTACTGCAGGCGCCAAGTTCCATCCAGCACTGCCATGTCAAGTGGTGCACCCATGTTGTATCCCTCTACATTCACCTACAAAATTTTACAACACACAAACACAAGGAAAAAAAGGAAAGGTATGGCCTTTACTTCAAGATATTACACAAATTCCAATTGGGGGTTTTGGGGAAGAGATTATACCAGAGCCTCCTCGATAATTGAGCGTTGATCAGCAGTTGCAGCAAGTCCCCGTTGTGTGTCTTGAACAGCCAGGAGAAGATTGTGTTTCTTGTTTTCCAACTCAACCTCGGATACCTAATATCCAGAAAAGGAAATCCCATCACTACCGCAAATTCTAATAAGGAGAAAACATGTTCTAAAACAGGATGAGTAGAAAAATAAAGGTAAGCGACACAAGAATTAGAACCCGATTCCGGTCAGGAGCAACAGCTACTGAGCATAGAAACTTGTTGTGAAAAGACCGTTTCTTGCTGGTAACGAGTTTTGAGCCGTGAGGTCTTATCTCGTAGATGGCTCTCTGCCCATTTGTCGGGTATACTGAAGCGGCAAATGCTAATTCCATGATGTTTCAGAGATTGGGCAACAATGGGGATTATGAATCTTGCCCCAAACAACCGTTGATAAATGAAGAAATTGAATCCGGTTAATAAAGGATAGAATTTTGGGTTTGATTTTTGTCCACAGCTTTAACTGTTGCTTGTTTTGTTTATATGGTCCTTAACAGAGTAATTAGAATTCCATTTGCGTTGAGTACAATAGAAAATCCGCCGGAGATAACCCGACCCGACATTGCATGTTAGATGAAACTATTATTGAAAGCAAGTTAAGACTGTTATGATAAATTGATCTGATGTAAAGTGGACTGTACATTACATGTTTGCTAGATTGTTATGATAAGTTTTAAGTGATTAACTAGTATTCCTTCTTAGCATGTCTGATTTTTCATCTTTGGCGTTATGAGTAGTTTTGTTTCTTGTTTTGGATCTTTCCAATGGGAATTCAACTATGCCCTTTGCGACCCTCAACTTACTTGAAATGTTTGATGATGGATGGCAACAAGCATTGCTTGGTGGAAACAGTCATTGGTATTTTGGAACTAACGGAAATTTGCAGGTCCATCAACCGTGTCTTCTCTGCTTTGTTGGTGTTTTGGAACCTCTTTTATTTGTCTTTTGCCTAAAATATTCAGATCCTGTTACACAACTAAGCATTATGGACAGCTACTGCTCAGCAAAATCCAACAAAATATGTATAAATGTTTTGAGGATTAACTTACCATGATTATAAGTTGACATGTTTGCGATAAAACAACGCTGCCTACTTAGTTAATAACGGAAGACAATGTGAATTCCATCCAAATTTCCCTACGAAGAAACCAATGTGCCATATTTGCTTGTTATGTAATTCTTCCTTGGCACCAGGAGAATCACGTTTAAGCAACTGAATCAATCATGAGATTCCAAGGAGAAGAGGAAGCAGCAGCCAAAGTGCCTGTAACATCTCCTTTCAGATATAATTCACCCCTTGTACAGGTTAGCTTAATAGGTCTAGTATGTTTCTGTTGTCCTGGCATGTTCAATGCCCTTACTGGCATGGGAGGTGGTGGTCAAGTCAACCTGATGCAGCAAATAACGCTAACACCGCTCTATACACAACTTTTCCATCTTTGGAGTCCTTGCTGATGGTGTTTACAACATCTTTGGACCAAAGATTACCCTTGCCATGGGCTGCTCCACTTATGTCCTTTATGCTGGCTCTTTCCTATACTACAATCACCAGCAAGACCAGACTTCTGCTATCTTCGCTGGTGCTTTGCTTGGTATCGGTGCAAGCTTTCTTTGGGCTGGACAAGGGGCTATCATGACTTCCTATCCCACTGCTACTCGTAAAGGCACCTATATTTCTCTCTTTTGGACTATTTTCAACTTGGGTGGTGTCATTGGTGGACTCATACCTTTCATCCTGAACTACAACCGGGGGGAAAAGGCTGAAACTGTCACCGACATGACATATATTGTCTTCATGTGTTTCATGTCAGCTGGTACCCTCATCTCATTGACAATTTTATCCCCTGATCGTGTTGTCAAAGACGATGGTACTCGGTGCACCAACATTAAATACTCAAATGTTACCACTAAGGCTATTGAGATCCTTAAGCTCTTTCGTAACTGGAAGCTGCGTCTCATCATCCCAGCTGCCTGGGCTAGCAACTTCTTCTACAGCTACCAATTCGATTATGTCAACGGTTTGATGTTTAATCTGAGAACAAGAGGATTTAACAATGTATTCTATTGGGGGGCTCAAATGATAGGTTCAGTGGGAATTGGATATATTTTAGACGTCAGTTTCAAGAGCAGAAGAACAAGAGGCATGGTTGGGGTAGGAATTGTTGCTGTGCTCGGGACTGCAATTTGGGCGGGTGGCCTTGCCAACCAGTTGAATTACTCTTTTGACAAACTTCCCAGGCGGTTGGACTTCAAGAGATCCAGAAGCGAGTTCGCTGGACCGTTCGTATTGTTCTTTAGCTATGGGTTATTGGATGCCATGTTTCAGTGTTTGGTTTATTGGGTGATTGGAGCATTAGCTGATACCTCAGAGACCCTAAGCAGGTAATTATTTCTCCCATTTCACCCCATCTATTTCGTGGATCCTTGCACTTCAGTCTGATATCGACAAGGAAATGGATATTATACATATAATTGAAGTCTATAATTACATGTGAATGCTATAGGCCATAAATCTATTAACTTACATATTCTCCATGTAAAACATGCAGATATGTTGGTTTCTACAAGGGAGTGCAGAGCGCAGGAGCGGCAGTTGCCTGGCAAGTCGGTAAAAAAAAGATTCCCTTGCTCAACCAGCTGATTGTGAATTGGGCGCTGACCACTTTGAGTTATCCATTGCTGGCGGTCCTCATTTACAATGCAGTTAAGGATACGGATGGCAGTAAGCCTACAGAGGACGATGACACTGCTTCAGGACTGCCTCCCCCCGCTTCAATGAAAGATGGTTACAAAGAACTCGAGAACTCTATTACTACGGAAAAGGATGGTTAATACTTGACAAATTTACCTCTCAAATTTTACTCCCTTTCAACTTCTTGTTCATCATATACCGGAAATAAAAACTCCATAGGGAGAAATTTAATTGATGGAATTTTCCATATTTCCAAATGTTTCTATGTATTATTCCTTTCTTCAATTCTCTTCAACAGTTACAACAAATAAATCTTACTTATCCACATTGATGATGCTTTTCCTTGCTTTCGAACCTTGAAGAATAATAGTCTCACCACTAAGTTCACCACTGTGAACTTCACAATATAAACGGTAAATGCTCAAACTCTCATTACAGTAATATATACAACAAATCTCTCCTTTAAATAGATTTTTGTTCAAGACTTGCTAAGATCTATAACAATCCCATTAAAATAATAATACAATAAATTGTTACAATATAATATTAGAGAATAAAACAAATATGGACTCTTAGTAGCTAATCGCATATAGTATCAATACAATCCAACTTATCACAGTTAAAGCATCAACTTGGATGATTTTATTTCGATTGAAGTGATTCCTAAATAATATTATTTCATAAGTGGGCACTTGCCCAACATTTAAAAGATCAGTTTCATATGTGTCCTACAACCATGATAAACAACTGTGTAAAACAACGAACACCAAAAATTGCAGCCAATTTAAAGCAAAATACAATGGGAAACAACCGTGAACAAAGTTGAAAGAGCTAGGTAACGCATTTGATGTGATACTTTAGGAATAACTAGATCAACAAAGCTAGGCATGCCTTCCAATGACACAAAATGTTCACCAAGGCACCACTTAGTTTTACATTTAAACTCAAGTAAACGATGCAAAAACATGTATAATTTTGACTCAAATTCAGGAACTTTGGGAAGAAATAGGTTCCTATTTCAAGTACGTGAAAAGCTATCTATTACTATTTATAAAGTTGGTAGCTTACACTCAAAATGGAAGCCGTCAGAAAGAAAGCATTAGCAATACCAGAGAGACCCGTGAATCGATGCCAAGCCGGTTATGGTAATAATACTCCAAATTTCGCCATTAATGAAATTGGATGTCACTGAGTTGAGATGCTGAGGGAAGCAAGCTAAATGGGCTGAGAAGCTAACCCAACCTTGAGCCCACTTATTGTTACAAATACATAAGCAAATTGGTCGGTTGGGACTTGGGAGTAAGGAACGGGTAAGCAGCAGAGTGAACGTAGGCAGATTATGTAGCCTTACTTGAGACCCGTGAATTTCGATGATATAGCCTTCCCAAACCCAATCTCTCATCCTTTCTCTTCCCTGCACTTTCTCATCCACCTGCCCCACAAAATCCAATCCACCCACCAAAAAACCTCCCCAAATTCTTCCTCCCTTCCTTTCTCATTCTTCTCAAGTTGCATCCCCCAAGATAGGCCTGTAAAATCCACACAGATTCCTCCTCCATTTCTCTTTCTTTATTTCACATTCTGTCTAAAGAACGGACCCATCTTATACTTTTGGGCTGCATATTCTAATACGGGTCAATGTTTTAGCATGTTATCCGCTTTTAGGATTTAGGGTTATCGCTTCTATTGGAAGTTTTATTGATTGGGGTTTTCTGATTTCTTATGCAGTTTGCGGTAATGGGTACTCCTCTCCCTCGTGAATGGGTCGGCCTTCAACAATTCCCCGCTGCTACTCAGACGAAATTGTTTGAGTTGTTGGGAAAATTGAAGCAAAAGGTTTTTGATAAACCCTTTATTCTCTTACATTTTCTTTGTCTTAATAACATATCTACTCAAGATTTTTTTTTTTTTGTGGTAAAAAATAAAAATGCAGAATGTCAATACTTTGACTATCCTAGTTATGGGCAAAGGCGGGGTAGGAAAGTCTTCTACTATCAATTCTCTTATTGGGGAGCAAGTTGTTCGAGTCACTGCTTTCCAGGTAAGATTTGATTTTTCCTGTTCCTTTGCGTTCTTAGCTTGGTTCTTTTATGCTGTTTTAGGCTTTTTAAGCTTGAATTCTCATTATATTTGTGTATTTTGCAGTCAGAAGGGCTGAGACCCGTTATGGCTTCACGCTCCTGGGCAGGGTTTACATTGAATGTAATTGATACACCAGGACTTGTAGAGGCTGGCTATGTCAATCACCAAGCTCTTCAGTTGATCAAAGGGTTTGTAGTTTGATGAAGCAGTCTAACTTAGAATCTTATTATTATTTTTCCCACGATGAATTTAGTTCTCAGTGAAGCTAGTATTTTTAGTTTTACTTTTACTACATTGTATGGTTCGTTTTGGTCAAAAACAAAGTCTATTAATCATCATTCAGGTTTCTTTTGAATAAGACCATAGATGTTTTGCTTTATGTTGATCGACTGGACGCCTATCGAGTGGATGACTTGGATAAGCAGATCATCAGGGCTATCACGAACAGTTTTGGCAAAGAAATATGGCGCAAAAGTTTGCTTGTTCTCACTCATGCACAGCTTTGTCCACCAGATGGACTGAGTTATGATGTTTTTTCTTCTAAAAGATCAGAGGGTGTCCTAAAGGCAATCCGTATCGGAGCTCGTATCAGGAAAAAGGATTTTGATGTATGTATTCTCTTTCAAGTTATTTATGTTGAACACATATTGGATTGCCTAAATAAAGTATATAAGCTTGTTTGCCCCCATAAAAACTTTGACCAAAATATTGTTTGTTGCTAACTTGTAATTGCCTGAAGTATAGAGCTGAATGATTCCACCCACTGGAGAGAAGCAGTTAGTACTTGGTAGTTATAAAATAGCAGAAGAGTTGTGGGTGGTTTCACCCTTGTAGGATTTGCCTTTAATTTTAGGATATGATCCTTGAAAACATCCAAACATTCTTTTAGATATAGAAGTGGTTAAGCTCTTTTGAATTTTGATGCTAGAAATTTGTTCATCTTCTAATTGTTGACACTTCCCTTAGAAACAAATTACTACCACAATTCACAGACATTTTCACTTCCTTAGCTGTTGCTGCTCTAATCTTCTTTCTCATGCAGTTTCCAACTGTAAGAGCATTTTTCATTTTATTTTATTTACATTTTGGATGTTTGGTGCTAACTGTAGACCATCAACATCAGCTACCGTTAATCAGTCATACAGATAGAAATGTTGAATTCTGTTGCACTTCCCATGGAAGCTTGATTGATCGCTTTTGTAACTATTCAAAATTATTTGATTGAATTTAAATTGGGGAGATAAAGATTTTGAGGTAGATGTTTTCCTTCAAATTTCTATGTCTGAGACATATGGATAAGGCATTGGATAGGTTGCAATGATGAGATAAGCTGATCTGTTGACAAGCTTCTGTGGTAGCTGTGCATGTCTTTGTCACTCATTTGTTAGTTGTAAGTTGTGGAAGTAGGGAGTTGAGTTTGCAATTTATGCCAATGTTTCCCCAAACAGGGGAAAATTGGTACTATTTAGTTGTGGGAGAGGAAGAGTAAGAGATGGGAGGATTTCACCATCAGCCTTTAATATATGATATACTTCCATCATAGCTGTTTGGTTTCTAGATGGATAGCTTCTGGTTGGCTGGAAATCATCTGACAGTTATTATTATTTTGAGAGTGACAGTTTTAAAATGAGATGGTCAAGCAGTTACTTCATGTTTTCGAATATTGTGTGTAAAAAATCATGCTTCAAGCATAAACAGTGGGGAAGTTCTTTTGGAAGAAAAAAAAAATCAACAGGTAGTTTAAAACTGGATTTTATCGTTTGAAAAAGATACATCAGCTTGTAAGCTTATCTATATTCGTTACTATTTCTTTTCTGATGGTATGCTTAGACTGCTGTGATTACTTTTTTGAGATATTTCCTTACTTTTGATGCTTGCAGGATTCCGTCATTCCTGTTGTTTTGGTTGAAAATAGTGGGAGGTGCAATAAAAATGACAGTGATGAAAAGGTTTGATCTCCTCCCCCCCCCCCCATCTTCTTCCTTCATCTTGTGCTCTCTGTTCATGACCCTTTCATATAATTGATTTCATTTGATTCTTTGATAATTACATGTTATTTCGATACAGATTCTTCCGAATGGTGATGCTTGGATCCCAAACTTAGTAAAAGCCATCACAAGTGTTGCAACAAATAAGAGTCAAGCTATTGTAGTTAGCAAGAAGCTGGTAGATGGGTCTGACGCTAGTGACAAAGGAAAATTGTGGATTCCAGTTATTCTTGGGCTTCAGGTAAGGTTTTCACAGTTTTTTGGTTTCTGTTTGGGCTGAATTGGAACACAAATGAATATTTGTAATGCCTATGTTTTTTTGTTGATACAGTGGTTTGTTATCAAATGGATTCAAGGAGCCATAAAAAGAGATATTGCAACTGGCAACGGGCCTATATGAGAGCCACATGAATGTGAACTGCTGGAATGCAAGTTGCATTTGGTCTCGTTAAAGTTTCTATATAATATTAGTTTTCTTCTATTTTTTTGCTATTTGCTATAAGTAAGGTTTTGGTAGGCTTAGTAAGTAGTGGTTGGACGGATGGGATATTGTTGAGTTATTGTAGGATATAAGCATTAAATGCAAGCCATGGTTCTTTTGTTTCACTTCCATGTATTCCCGGCCGTTTCTTTTGATTTCTTTTATCGAACAAACTACTTGTACTGGTGTTTTCGTTCAGAGACGGATTTATGATTTCCTCCATGTTATTTTCCTTAATTCTATTTGTAGCACATGTTCTCGTGTGTTAGCTCGCCTTGGGGACCTTTTGCCGTAGATTAAGCTCATAAAGGCGTAAGGGGGCATCTAAGGATAACGAAGAAGGTGTGGCCCCTGCCACTGACGCTAGGCGTTGTTGTAGTAGAATATAGCTACCTTTTTCACTGGGTGCGTGGATTGCGGGGATTTGTTCAGGTTGGAGTTGGGGGCCAGAGGTTATAACCTGTGGGTTCCATATCCAACCTATATAAATTAAGTTTTAACTCACCACCATTACAAGCTGCACTCATCATTGCATGCACTTTAATCTCTGCATTGCTTTATTTTTCTTTCTGTCTTTTTTTTTTTTTTGGTTTCATGCTCATGATCATTTTGCACGCAAAATTTGGTCAAATTTAGCTGCTAATAATGTTGGTTTTGAACATTTTTCTTAAATTAAGATCAACTGGAATATCAAATCAAGCCAAGCATATACTTCTTTTAATTACAATCTTATTTGGTTTTTTTGAAAGAAGAAAAAAAAAGTAAAGGAGTTTAATAGTTTGGGTTAAAGCAAAATTGATGAAATGAGTAGTATGCCTAATATTTAATTTCACATTTTAATTAACAATGCCAAACAAAATGGTCCCTTTTCACAAAGGGTAGGTTGAAAATCATGATTACGAACCATCGGTGATTAGACGATTTCGGTTGAGGCGTGGGACTGGCACCCATGCGCCACCCTCCCTGCACGCCAAGGTAAAAATTGAGCTCATCATTTGGACTTGTATTTTAGCGGTGTCCCACAAGGAAGTGAAAACAAAGCTGTTGCTATAAAAGTGGTGCCTCCGACCAGTACTCACCCTCAAGTCCTCGAGAGGAAAAAAGGGAAAACACAACAAACATGGGCAGAAGTGCTAACTTGAAAAATGCTATAGTAGCATTTCTTGTTCCTCTCCCTTCAATTCTCTTCTATCTTTATTTCCTTGACCATTTCCACAGTAATAGTTGTTCTCTTTCTTCTCTTTGGTCTTGGTGCTTCCATCACCCTCTCCTATTAGCCAATGTCTTCTTTTTCTTCAATGTCAACGTCCTCTTCTGGATCATCGGTCACATCCAATCCAGCAACTGGGTCAGTCTTTTTTTTTTTCTAATTACTAGCAACTCTTTAAGAATAATTTAAATTCTACTACTTCTTTAATGGTTTATCTTTTGTTTGTTTCAGATGATTGATTTATATTGGACTGTGATACCGGTGTTGCTAATTCATTACTATGCAACCCACCCTTTGGCGCAGTTTGATGGGTTGAAATCAAAGATCGTGATAGTTTTGACTTGGGTTTGGAGTATTAGGCTGACCCATAACTATTTCAGGCGAGAAAAATGGCAGTGGGGTGCCAGAGAAGACTGGAGGTTCGCTGATATGCGCCTACAGTATGGCAAGCATTGGTGGTGGATTTCCTTCTTCTCTGTTTACTTTTCTCAACAGGTGCGAGTGTTTCCAAAGATATTTTTCCATTATCAGTTTTTGGTTCTTTCTGAAACCAAATTGACCCCCTTCTTTTATTAAATTGGGAAATCTGTTCGATAAAGTGCCTAAAGAGCTTCTCTTTAATAGGTAAAACATGGGAATTTCATTGTTCTAAGAAACAAATGTAAAAATTTGAACCTCAAATAGAAAGAAGCAAATATCACACCAAGTAATTATCAAACGGTAAACAAAACAATGAAAGAACAGATGATGAACTAATGGGTGATTAAACACTGCAGATATTTCTGATTGGGATATGTCTTCCACTGTATGTGGTGCACTCGGTTGATAAGCCCATGAATATCTGGGATTTGGTTGCTGCTGGAGTTTGTTTGTGTGGCATTGTCACAGCATACTTTGCAGATACGCAACTGCATAATTTCGTGACTAGAAATACCAAGCTAAAAGAGCTCGGAAAACCTATGGTTCCCAACCTTGACCGGGGCTTATGGCAGTACTCCCGTCATCCAAACTACTTTGGGGAGCAGTTATGGTGGTGGGGGCTGGTTGTATTTGCATGGAACTTGGGTCATGGATGGACCTTTGTTGGGTCTTTGATCAACAGTATGTGCTTAGCTTATGTTACTGTGCTCGTGGAGCAACGGATGTTGAAGCAAGAGTATAGAGCTGAAGCATACAGGTTATACCAAAAGACAACCTCAGTGTGGGTACCTTGGTTCAGATCTTCTGCTATAGCAGTGAAGGATAAGGATACTTGACTATTTTTGTTTCATTGAAACAAACATCTTATGTTGGTTGTTATCCTTTGTTGCTATCTATTTGAGAGGGGGAAAAAAATGGTTCGTATCTGTGGTAGTCAAAGAGAGATCCCTCTATGGCTATGAAATCAAGTAAATTATTTCTCCTTTTGTAGTAAAAGCTGTTTTCATTGTATGACTTTGGCATGTGCTTGTAATATGTAGATCAGTAGGTCATATTAATCTGGTATGGTTATGCTTTCTTTTTCTTTTTGGTAATAATCTGGTGAGGTTATGTTGATGCAGTTAAAGTTTCCACATGGAAAGAAATCTTGGAGAAAGCTTATAGTTGCCATGGTAGCCCAAAAAAATTTGGGTTACTTCAACCAATCGGGTTTATAAACTTTAAAATCTCATATTAATTATATATTTATATCTACTGAGATTTCAATTTAAGTGTCAAAGAGACTAGGTCAGAAATTTTATTGGGTTGATTTTAAAGACCAAAGCTTCTTCTTTTGTTTAAGGGGCTTAAAATGATTTTTTAAATTTTGAGAGGAGTCAAAAATAAATTTTACTATTTAACCAAGGGTTAAATCTAACGTAGATCAACTTATAAATTCGTGTATATATAGATAATTTAGGGCTGTGTTTTAGCATATCGAATTTAAGTTGTTATGTTGATATAGTAGTATATATGAGTTTATATTTTCACTCATGTATTTTTTTTTTTTGTTAATTACAAGAGAAGGGTAAAGTTTTAACAGAAACGCGATTAGCGCGACTCGAATTCATATCACATTTGAGGCGATAAATACCCTGTCTATCAAGTTAACATATGAAATTATTCATTCATGTATTTTAAATATGTTCCATGTTGAATTTGAGATAGCATTTAATTTCAAAAGTTAATGGGTAAGTTGATTGAATGACCTTATTAATATGATACTATTAATCTAAGTTTGAGACTAATTTAAAATTTGTTCATAGTTTGAGGGTCTGATGCAATTATCCCTTTGGTTATATTGGGATTTCTTTTCGGCTTTTAGTTCCAATAAGAATTCTTAAAAATATGCTTTGTCTATTAAGTAATCGACGCAGGCCAAGTTAAAATGGGTTTTGGGCTTTGGGCTTATTGAGAAACAGGAACTGGACTACAATACGAAGGAGGAAACTGAATTAAATTTAAAATAAATAAAAAATTTCAAGTAGACGTTAGTTGAACGAGTTTTGCCTGGTGGAGAAGAAAATAAGTTGGTCAAGTGTTAACCCTTGCAAAAAGGTTGGGGTTAGGAATCGAGAAGCAGTTGCAGCAAATCCTTTCAATTACGACACATATGCCGTGCTTCACGGCAATTCAGCTAAACATCCTAACCGTCCTCCTCTTCTTCTGTTTCTGGGCGCCGATCGCGCAATCCTTGCCGGATAATTCGGGATCTATCCGGTTACCTTCCGACGGATTTACAAACGCCGATGAGAACGAAGGCGTCACCGCTCGGTTCACTAAGCCGGCATCCTGCCCGGTCAATTGCTTCCGAACGGAGCCCGTTTGTGGCGTTGATGGCGTCACCTATTGGTGCGGTCGCGCCGATGCATTATGTGCCGGTACTCGCGTGGCGAAAGTAGGATTTTGTGAGGTCGGGAACGGAGGTAGCGCGTCGTTTCCTGGTCAGGCTCTGCTTTTGGTTCATATTGTTTGGCTCGTCTTGCTTGGCTTTTCTGTATTGTGTGGTCTTTTCTAATTTTTCCAAACAGAGACTTTTTTTGTGCGTTATTTTTCCCCTCTCGGATTCTATATGTATTCCATTTGCCTACCATGTCATTTTCTCATCTGTATTACTGTAAATCATATTCTTTGTATTAATATACCAATTAGGTTCTCCTTTCATTATAATATCATCTTGATCATTAATCTCAAAAAGCAAGTAGCAAGTTTTTCGGTACTCATTATATCATCATGGAATCGGTTCCATATTTCAGGAGGATGATCACCACGAATCAGTTTCTGTGGATGGCGTCTCATATTCATTTTTAGTCACTCTAGTAAATCAATTTCAGTGGCAAATGTGAACCGACTAAAGCCTTCACAGTCGCACTTTCATTGATGCTTAAAGGTTAAGCCAGTTAGGGTTATCGATGCTGTCGGTGCCGTCAGCCATTCTGCATATAAATATTATTCAGTACGTACCCGATTCGACAAAAACAGATGGATAAATCACTTGCAACACCGGACACGCGTTTGCATAGCTTGCATTTGCCTGTTTCCCTTTCACTCAGCTAAGCCTTTCCTCTCCTTTGTGTTTTTTTTTTCAACTACTTAATTTAGCAATCCGAGTTTGTTTTTATTTTTTAAAAAAAAGAAGCAATTGTTGTAATGTGTATTTTTAAAAAAAAAAAGAAAGAAAGTCAAGATCCACAAAATATATGATAACACAAGCAATTATCTTTTTTTATATAGATTGACTCTTTTTTTAAAATGATGTATTATTTTATTTTAAACTCCTTAATATTCTATATAAATTAAAATTTTAAAAAATGACAAACATTCACTAAATTATATCTTTTTTTTTCTCTTCCTTCAGATAAAATTAACACTTCAAATAAAAAATATATGAAAAAATCTCTTTACCCTCTCCTTAAAAAGTTGATAAAAATAATTAATAAATAATTATAAATGAAAGTGAGATGGAAAATAAAATAAAGTCCCACTTTAAACAGTAAAATTAATCACCCTAGATGAAAAAGGAATGTATGTTCTTGTTAGTTTTTACAGTTAAAGATAAAAGATACAAAAAAGGACGTTAAAGATAAATACCCCTCCACAAAAAAGATACGCATGAGGGAGAGGGACCTCTCAGCCATGGCTTAGCCAGCTGTTCATGTTTACCTAAGAGAAAATCACTAAACATTGGAATCAATTCTTTGTTTTTCATGAACGAAATAAGGAAAGAAAAAAAATCCCCAGCTGCCTCCCTCTCCCTGAAGTCGATCAATCATATCTCCGTCAATTTGTTTTTTAAATTTCTTTTTCTATATAAACAACTTGGATCCTGGAACATTTGAATCAACGCGTACTTCACCCTAAATTCAAATTCTGTCCGCAACCTAAACGCCAGAATCTATATTTTGAAACCACCCTTTTCACAAATTTGGGCTTTCGTTTCCTCCCTTTTATCCTCTCTCTCTCTCATTGTTTACGTCAAAGGACAAGAAGAAAAATTGTGAAAGTGGCAAGAATTCTGAAATGGTATGTGGAAATTTGGAATATTTGTCTTGTTTGGGACTCTGGGTTTTTTTTTTCTTTCAATTTACTCTCTTGTAATGGTGTTTTGTTTGGGAAGGTGTTGGCAGGATTTTATAATGACCCTGAATTTGCTAATGTGGATTCAAGTGAAAATGAGTCTATTCTTCCTTTTAAAGGAACGATTTTGAGGACTAAGTCTGGTAAAATTTCTTCACCAGTGGAGGAGCCTTGCGTTTCATGTACCACATTCAACATTCTGGCTCCTATCTACAAGCGATTGGATCAGCAGGTGATTTCTTCTTCTTTGTTTTCGTCCCTTTTGTATGCGTCTTTTCATTGGCAAAATTTGCTAATTTCATTTTGCGTGATGATGAAACAGAATCAGAGCGTACGAGAGAGTGATTTTAGAGCATTTTGGTTAGCTAGAAACGAGAGGATTGTAGATTGGTTGCTTTATGAAAGTTCTTCAATTATATGTCTCCAGGTGGGTTTCATGTGCCCTTGTCTTTTATGCTCTTTCTCGTCCCTTTGACTTTCTGAATGATTTGTCGAAGAAATGACTCCCTCCCTTCCTTCCATGAACTGCCCTTTTTCAACTCTGGTGACATAAGCCTTTTTTAATGCCTTTTTGTTTCGTTCAATAATAGGAATTTTGGGTTGGAAACGAAGAATTGGTGCATATGTTTGAAGACAGGCTTAGTGCTGCAGGCTATAAGACCTTCAAGCTTGCAAGGACCAACAATCGAGGAGATGGTATGCGCTCTTTGACTGATTTATTCTCATACTGGAAGCAAATTTTAAGATTTTATTTATAAATTGGGTAGATAGGGTTGTTCTTATTTGCTTCTCCGAGTAGGAGCCAATGAAGCTTAAATCAAACTGAAATTATTAGACAATTTGAGAGTTTGACACAAAATTTTGCAATATAAGATGTAGTTCCACGCAGCTGGTGCTCTTTAGTTTGGCAGTTCATGTCTAACTCGTCCACTTTCAGTATATACTTACTCCATTTCACTTGGCTTCTATAGGACAGGGAAAATAGAAGAATGACCGTTTTCTCACCTTTTGGGTGCTGAATTGGTTCTTTTATAATTCACATATTTTAGCTTTTGCTCTATCTTTTCAGCTGCCAGTGACAGGGGAAGAGGATGGTCATATATTATAGGCTGTTTATTGTTAGCAAGTCCTTATAATGTGTGTAGGCTATCCTGCAAAGATTAATTCATTTACTTTGGTTTTCATATTTTTTGTTGCTATGCTAAATATTTGTTTAAGCACTTATTAATTGTAGGCTTGAGAACTTACATTGATGTTACTTCCCAGGTTTATTGACTGCTATACACCAGGACTACTTCAGGGTTTTAAATTATAGAGAATTGCTCTTCAATGACTGTGGAGACCGAGTTGCTCAGTTGTTCCATGTTAAATCAGTTGTCCCTTTTTCAATAAATCAGAATAACTATGTTGAACAAGAAATCCTTATTGTGAACACCCACCTATTATTTCCTCATGATTCCAGTTTATCCATTGCAAGACTGCACCAGGTAGACATCCCTTTTTCTGGTGCATGTCCATATACAACTCCAGTTTCTTTTTTAGTTCGTTTCTAAGGTAACAGACTGCACTTAATCTCTAGTTTTGGTATTCTTCTCTTAGGTTTATCAAATACTACTATATCTGGAAGCATATCAGCAAGAAAACAAACTCACCCAGATGCCTGTCATACTCTGCGGGTAAGCATTTATCATTTTTTATTTTTTGGGGGGGGGGAGGATCTCAATTTATTTTGTTTCCCTAATGTTATTTATTTTTCAGTGACTGGAATGGGAGCAAGCGTGGGCATGTCTACAAGTTCCTTAGGTCCCAGGGATTTGTATCATCTTATGATATTGCTCATGAATGTTCAGACAGTGAGGCAGATGCTGACAAGGTTAGTGGTATTCGATTTCAGATTTTAGCATCTCTTCATCAACAAAACACTATTTTGTTGGAATCTGCAATGCTTACTGATAAATATGTTGGCTCTACTCATATATCCCACAGTGGGTTAGTCATCGGAATCATAGAGGAAACATATGTGGTGTCGATTTTATATGGCTTCGTAATCCTAATAAGTCACGAAAACCGTTGAAGATAAGTTGGGCCGAAGCAGCTTTTGGCATAATAAAGGTTAGTTCAGCATTTTTTCATATTGTTCCAAATCCCGTCTTTCTAGCTCACATTATAGCCTATTTAGTTATTATGTCAATATTCAAGTTTCTACTCATTCTCTCTTTAGACAGAGCAATCATTGGATATTTACATCGGGCAGGCCATCTGTGATGCTTGGCTGGATGTCTGATAACCTTATGCAACATAACTAGTCAACTCTGTGACCTTGCTTCACTTGTTGACAAAAGTGCCAAGTGACATTCTGGAATCTGACTTCACTACTGATCTTTGTGATTTTTACACAACACTAGTGTATCTTATGATTAGGAACATGATGGGAAATACCTATTTTACCTTTTCTTTTGGTAATGAATATCACCATTTATCATACATACTTCCACATCTAAAATTTAGTTTCCATTTTCTTGGTTCCAGTTTCAACTTCAAAAGGCTTCATTGGCTGAAAATGATGCATTTGCCTTTCTAAGGGCTGACAACAGTGTCGACCATATAACTTATTCAGCATTCTGTGATGCTCTTAGACAGGTACTTTTCATTCACTTTCTTTATATAATTAGTATAATGGTAGTGGTAAAATTCTCACCCTTTCTGAACCATCTACAGGTAAATTTAACCGGTCTTTCGTATGGACTAAGTTTCCAAGACACGAAAGATCTTTGGGTCCAAGCAGACTTTGATGGAAATGGTGTTATAGACTACGAAGAATTTAAGGTTTGCAGCTCTCCGCCAATTTGTGCCTTTTTTTAGGTTCAGTCCTTTTTACTAGAAGTTGAGCTATGGCCTATAAGTCACTTGATGCAACATTTTTTTTGTTTTAAAGTAAGGTGATTAAGTGGTAATATGAATGAAACTTTGGTCATATGAGAAAACTTGTGAGACATTTATGATAATATGAGAAAACATTTACTATTTTGTATTTGTAATAGGTTTTGGCAACATTATTTGATTTCAACCTCAAAAATAGCTTTATGTGAATGTAGTATTTAAGCAACTTTTCTCTTGTAACTAATAGACCAATATCCGGAAACGTATCAGCAAGAAAACAAACGTATCGTCATGGGTTATTATGTTGTAAATCTTTATGTGCTCTATTCCATAGAATAAAGCATTTAATAATTGGTTGACATTACTACAGAGAATCTGGAACTCAACATGGTCAGATCATACGGACGAAGATTGCAGCTCGGATGACTCAAATGAATGTAAGGAGGAAGAGACTGTCGGTTTTACAGTAAAGAATGCAGCTCTTTTCCCCCGTGAAGTGGAGAAGGGGATATGGCCGGAAAACTACTCTCTTTCCGATCATGCCCGGCTAACCGCTGTGTTCTCACCGGTGAGATTGCGGTGTCCACGTCGGAGCCCGTAGACTGGTTGTTGATAGCAGAAAAGAGAAATCAGCTTTTGTTTTTGTTTATACAAGAAGTTTGCAGTGATTAAGCAGACGAGGCTAAGGAATTTGATGAAAAAAATCAGAAGCAAGAATAGGCCTGGCATAAATTTCAATCAGGGTGGGCCGGGTTGTAGCTAACAGTTGTATGACTCAATGAATGAAATCAAAATGAGGGGAAGGGTCTCAAAAACTTTGGATATTCGAGTCTGCGGCGAGGCGGGGCGAGGCTAAGCTAAGCTCATAATTGTCACCTCAAATTTCCAGGATATATGAAGTAAATGGAACATTTTTGACTTTAGGCCAATACATTTTATATATGTTCATGAATAGTAGCTATGCTCTCCTCACCTTTGCAATTAGAATATATAACCAACTATTCTTTTCTTAATAATAATAGTTAATTCATTAAGTAGTATTGTTCATTTATTAACGGGGAACAGGAAGGTGGAACATCAATGGTAATTTCATGGTTAGTTTTTCATTACTTTTGAAAGGGTTTTGTAAAAAAAAAAAATTTACTTCTGAAAAACATTGATTTAAAATTTTTGTGTTTTTGAAAAATATCGTTTTTTTTTTTTTAATAATCTCATCATAAATTTTGATCATGAAAAAATATTGTTATTTAATAGTACTTTTAATGTTTAAAGTCACTAATATTAGGATATGCGGTATGCTTAAATTCAAATGGAATCCGAAAATGTTTTGGGGTGAGAGAGGCTCGAACTCTCGACCTCAGGATAACTCAATAAGCTATGAGACCTACGCGCTAGCCAACTGCGCCACCACCCCTTTGATACAGAGAGTGAGAAAAAATTATTTAAATCTTCTTTTTATTATCAAAGTGCAGCCTGCAGTTTATGACGATTGATAAAAGAAATTATTTGGAGCTTTTTAATCTGTAGTCATTGTGCATCTAAAGGAAGAGGAAACTGAAATTGACCTCGTATGGTGCAGCTACAATTAGGCAAGTTTTTGTCCCAAAGAAGAGAGAAATTTGATGAATGGGTCGCTGCTGGTTGCATGACATGCCAATGAAATGAACCCAAACAGCGTGGCATGGAAGATTCTAGAATGTCTAAAACTATTATGTTTATGTTCTTTGGGGGATAAAAAGGAGTAAGGACGATAAAAACAAAGCGAAGGCAAGGAAATTGATTGGATGATGGATTGAATGATTCTAGGATTATAGATGGTACTGAGAAGGAAAGATCAGTGATTGTGGGGTCGACCCCACTAACATTAAAAAATTTTATTCGAAAATGAATCCTCGATTTTTACAAAGCAAGTCAAAATTCTCGATCCTTCCTCTTCGTTTATTTAGCATTGCTTACTTACCAGTCCACGTAGGAGCAATGATCTAATCCTGGAATTGGAAAAACTGAAGTGAAAACACGGTTTCTCGGGAGGGTCAGTGGGTGGGTTCCATTCGCTTTTAGAGCCTTATGCCACAAGTCACAACTTAACTTGTCTTGTTTCTGAGGAGCTTCCATATAAATAAAATACTTCACTCTCTGCTCTTGCAACTCACCACCAACACATTATCATCCTCACTTCTCTCACCACTACTCTTGTGGGTTCCATTCGCTTTTAGAATCTTGTGCCACAAGGCACAACTTAAGTTGTCTTGTTTCTGAGGAGCTTCCATATAAATAAAATACTTCACTCTCTGCTCTTGCAACTCACCACCAACACATTATCATCCTCACTTCTCTCACCACTACTCTTGCTTTCTTTAGTCTTCTTTCATTGTTCTTACTTTCTGTAATGAGGAACAAAAAGGATTACCATATCATTCACCCAATTCCTAATGAAGAACGATTTAGCAGTTACTATTGCTATTACCTCTTCTGGGTTGCCGTTGGTTACTATCTCTGGAAAAAAATTCTCACCATAACGGGCTACAGGTTCCACCCAACAGATTTCGAGCTCCTCCATTACTATCTACTGAACAAAAATCTCGGCCGTGATTCTCTGGTCCAAGCTATCGCTGAATTGGAAGACATTTGTGGATTAGAGCCTTGGCAATTACCTGGTATTTACTTATATTCCACCATTTTGGTCTACTTTCAGATATCTCCTCCTTTTTTACTTTTGTCCAATTTCATAATTTGTAGGACATTCGAATGTACATTCTGGAGACCACGTTTGGTATTTCTTTTACCGGCCATGTTTCAAGTACCAGAATAGTTCAAGGATCAACAGGACAACCAACGAAGGTTACTGGAAACCGACGGGCAAACCTCGTAGAGTAATTGCTAGGGACCAGGATATCGAGATTGGCAAGAAAAGGACGTTGGTTTTTTACAAGGGACGCGTTAATGACAATACCAAAATGAAGACCGGTTGGATCATGCATGAATATGAGCTCACGTCTACTCTTCCTAACCAGGTATATATGCTGCTTAATCACTCTTCCTACAACTTATTCTGATAGAACGTTAACATCAAAAAGTTTTTTTTCTTTTCTAATTAAGTTTGATGACATAATAATAGTACTTCGATTATTTTTGTTCTTTGATTTGTGCAGACAACTTTTGTTCTCTGTAAATTGAAGAGGAAGTTCGGGAAGGCTGACGTTTCGTGCATTGAAGAAGGTCAACCAAGTCACTATTTGCCTCCTAACTTGGGAAATTATATTGCAAATAATGCAAATCAGGCGGAAGCTGCTAGATGCCTTACGGTAATTTCTTGATGCTTATTATTATAATTTCTCTGTTTCCCAAAGTCTAAGATGTTGATGATGAACATGTATATGCACCTGAATTTATTATTATTTGTCTGCAAATGACACAGGCCAACTCAAACCCTAATGAGATGTTAACACAGCTGGAAGCTCTTACTGATCATGGGGAGCTAGAACATCAATCTATAAAGTGGTGGAATTCATATGCTGGTGGTGGTTTTCCTAACCACGATGGCTCTGGCGATTTCGGAACCCAAGTTGCGGAAAATGCAATTCCAAATGTAAGTTTTTTAGCCTTTGGGGAGAGGTGTTCATTCATGTTGGTGAATGAATTTTTACATTAAATTCTTCTTTTTTTCTTACTTTTGTATGATGTAGCATCACTTACTTACTGAGATGCCAATGGGGCAAGAGGTACTTCAAGATCAATCAGGCACTAATGAACAAGACATCAGCAACTTAGGGGACTTGGGGCCTGGTGATGAAAGAAGCAATCAACATAAGTTAGTCGTGGACGATGATGGATGTACCATCACCATGCCATCTGATACAGCTGAAGATTCAGTTACAATGGTAATATTCATTTGTAATCAAAAGCATTTGCGTAAAAACAAATGATTGTTTTTCTATGTGATACAGGATTTATCAACTTTTGCTGGACCATCAACGGATGAAGAGCTCTTTGCGGGTTTAGAACCACTTCCAGAAGTAAGTTGCTGTTGTTCATAGACAACGATATAAACATTTGGGAAAAAATGTTGAATTTGTTGTGTGATTCAGGCCCAAGGAAACAGGATTGAGCAAACGATTGATGATTGGATTTTGGATGAAGAAATACCTAATGCTTTTGACAATCAGTGTAGTAGCAGCATTGAAGAGCAAAATCCAACACCTATAAATGGTGGCTGGAATTTGTCTTCTGCACCTGATGCCCTAAATCTACCCAGGAAAAGGTCGCGTACTGATAGTGATTATTGTTATGAAGGATTTGGGTTCGACATGAAGTCTTAGCAAGGCACAAACAAATTTTGTTTACAAGGACATAAAGGAAGGGTTTCAGACAAAATATGGTTGTTATTTGGATTTGGACTAGTTTGTAATTTATGGCTGTATATGATTAGCTTGTGTGAATTTGGAGAGTAGGTTTCTATTCTGTCCTTGATACATGTAATTTGAAGCAATTTATGGCTGTGTATGACGTTAAATAATATAATTTTATTTTTAAACAGAGTTGAATCGACCTTGAAATTAAATGGTTTAAGTCTAAGCTCAGTCCACAATGGACTTATCCAGATCTAAAAAGAAGTTTGGTCTATCAACACGATTAATGTACATTAATAAAATTTAATAATATTAAAATAATAAAGATATTTACCAAATATTTTAAAAGTATTGTGAGTACTTTATTAAATAATTGAAAAATAAAAAAATTAAATTAAAGATATGTAGTCAACAACCTTTTGATCTAATCGTAGTATGCATAAGAGTTTGAATAAAACCCCAATTAATCCCATTTTACACTCTCAAGTATAAAAAGAAAAACATAAGATAATAATAATTATATTATTCGAATATGAAAATAAAAGTATTAATATTTACTTTTAATTAATCAATTGACTGTAAATTGATTTAATAATTAGTGTTACATCCAAATAATTTCTAAAACATAAAAATAGCCCAACTAGGAAAATTGATATATCACCATATCGAAATTAAAAAAATTAAATGCAATAATTGGATACGCAGTTTTCCAATTAAAGAGTATATTTAGACTTTAGTGGCATGTGAATTTTGCATGTATAGATAATTAGTTTTTAGTTGTTGTTTTTTTTTTTAGTAAAATTAAACAGTCGTGGGCAAAACAAATAAAACTAATTAATCAGAGAGATTGGAGTTCTCTGTAAGCGTAAAGAAATAAATATGTAATTTACTTTTATATTGAATCAATATAGTCATTTGATATGTAATATGTAAACATAAAAGGGTGTTATATCAAATATAATGTCAGTTGTCTGTGAAAATTGAATTAACTCCAAATGTAAGGTATAAAATTACAAAAGAAGTAAAAATAAAAATTCATGTATATGTTGCACATTGAACGAAAGTTTATATGTAGTTTTGAAATTTATCTCTGGTATAAAATAATAATAAAAACAAAAAACAATATTATGTTAACATTTATTACTTAATTAAAATTAAAATTTTAAGTAATTTTTCAGAAAGATTATCAAAATTTTATCCATTCTTTAAAAAAATTTCAAAATCATAAAAAATTATTCAAATCGTATTAAAGTTTAAGAAATTACATAAAAATAAAAGAAAATGATCTCAAAATCACCAAAATAATCACTAAAGGCTATCAAAATTAAATAAAAATAACTTTCAATCGTATCAAAATTATACGAGAGTCATGAGGGAAGAGGATGGTTGCCATGGAACATTGTGGACCCCAAAATACATCTGGTCATAAACAAGATCTGTGGGATCCGAATGAATGGTTTAACACGTGATAATAATTACTGACTTGTTTTTGATTGGTGGAGTGAAGGCATCGATCATATAGAGTCAGTGGGGAGCATAACAAACCAGCAGAAATAAAGGGCAGAAAGTGAAGCCATCGGAAAGAGTGAAGATGGAAGGATCAACCAAAGTAAGTTCGTTCCATCTTCCATTTCAGAGGAATTACTTGATAGTACACCAGATTATTCAGTGAACGCGGTTTAGTGGGGTCAGGAACTCAACATGTTGCCCCCTTTCCACAACCCAAACTTCCATTTCACTCTTCCTTTTTCTTCAAACCTACATATATACAAAGTAATTCAGATCATTGGAATCCTCCACACTATATTTTCTTCGCTCCCTCCCTCATCACTTACTTTTCCTTTCCTTTTTCTTCTTTCAACATATTTTAATAATTGATGACGTATAAAAATCCAAATTTTATTTTGTTGTTTTCTAGCGGATTTTTTATTTAAATAATACAAAAAATAAATTAATAATTAAAATAGTATCTTCAAATTATTATTTATCAAAATGGTATGTTTAGTTAAGTGGAGGAACTCTAAATGGCGGCACTAAAGGGTATTTTTGACAAGTGTTTTTTTTAAATTTTTTTATTATTTTTATATATTTAAAAATAAAAAATATTATTTTATTAATGGAGGGATTTAAAGTGGCGGCACTCAGGGGTTTTTTTCAAAAAAATACGAGAAAAATACGACAAAAAAATACTTGACACCCAGTGGAGGAACACAAAGTGGCGGCACCAATGGAGGAATATCAAGTGGCGGCACTAAGGGGTGTTTTTGCCACTTGGCAGCACCCCATTGTGTCGCATGTGTGTTTATTTTATTTTATTTGTGAAAATAAATTTGGGTGGTTGAGAATTTTTAGTGTTTTTGATAAAAATTAAATGAAATAAAATTTTTGTTATAAAATAGAAGTGAGGGAAGCAAATAAACGGGAAAGAAAGAAAGGAAAGAAAGAAAGAAAGGAAGAAGGAGAGGAAAGAAAAAAGATGGAGAGTAAAGAAAGAATAAGGAAAGAAAGGTAATGTGTTTAATTTTAATTTTATTTGAGTATGATATAAATGGGTAAAATCATATTTTATTTAATAAATTTTATTTAATTTTTAACAGATTTATTGAAGATGGATAATCAATTTTTTGTATGCATTTATTTTGATGGAGTAATTTCGAGAACATCGGTTGGATGTATATTTGATTGTCGGGAACAAATAGGAATGAGATTTCGTCGAAATATCTCGGTTGATGATATGAAAGCAAGGATTAGTGCAAAAATTTTTAGATGTTGTGGGAGAAGGATCTCGAAACTTTTCTACAAGTTTCCAGTTTCGATAGATCCCATCAAATTCATCGAGATGGAACTTGTAGACGACGAAGACGTGGAGACAATGATCGCTCTTTATTGTTCGAATCAAAGTGATCCAAATGCACCGGTTCAATTGTTTGCTGAGTTAGCTGATGTGGAACCTGTACAAAATGAAGATTCAACTCCGTGTATAGTGGTTCCAGTATCGTACATTGAAAGTCAATCAATCGTATGTGGGCTAGACATCGATCTTAATGCTGCTACACCCGAGAATGATGCAGATCAAGATGGTGGATATGATAGTAGTATTCCTTCTGATAATGAAGTCAATATTGATAATGATCCGGATGTGGATGAGGTCTAGATGATATTGACGAAGAAGGGGCGAATGACGATGAAAATCCAGTCGAAAATCCAGTTACACATATTGTTGTGCACAATAATCCTCTTGGGGCACACATGTCGCTTATAAACGCCGATGCGACACATGCCGAGTTCGCGGAATACCCTGAAATAGTACCTGCTCACCGATTGGCCGTCGCAGCAGATTGTGAAGAGTTGTTTGTGGGCCAAAAATTTGAATCCAAGGAAGAATGCATATTTGCTATTAAGCGATATAGCATGAATGTGTCGATAGACTACAAAGTCGCAGTGTCTAAACCGACATTGTATATTAGAGAGTGCTGGAAGTCGACGGAAGGTTACAAGTGGCAGGTGCGAGCTGCATTTATCCAGAAGTCGCAGATGTGGGAGATAAGAAAAATTGATGGGCCTCACACATGCAGTTCAACACGTTTGTCAAAAGATCACCGGAAACTTAATTCCAGAATCATCTGCACAAATATCATGCCAATGGTTAAGAACGACCCGACCATCAAGGTTTCTACATTGATTGTGGACATGCAATCACGATTCCATTATCGGGTTTCATATCGAAAATCATGGATTGCGAAACAGATGGCAATGGAACAATTGTTCGGTGATTGGGATGCATCATATAATGAGCTGCAAGGATGGATAGCCGCAATGCGACAGTACGTACCGGGGACTACGATTGAGTTGGTGACACGACCTTATTATGACTCAGATAACAACATGCAATCGGGAAGAAGAATTTTTCAGTATATATTTTGGACGTTTGATCCCTGCGTTCGAGCATTTCCTCATTGCAAGCCATTTGTCCAGGTAGATGGAACGTGGCTATACGGGAAATATACGCAGATCTTACTAATTGCGGTGGCTCAAGACGGGAATCAAAACGTGCTCCCAATAGCATTCGCTATTGTGGACAAAGAAGACATGGAATCTTGAGAATTCTTTTTGAGAAACCTGCGGAGGCATGTGATTCATAACGATAATATTTGCATCATCTCTGATAGAGCGAAGGGTATTATTGCGGCCATTAGGCGTACTGGTGTACCATGGAAATCGGTTTACTGTAGCCAACACATTGCGGCTAACTTCCAACAAGAATATAAGAATGCAGACTGGCGGAGACAACTTATGAAAATGGGTAAAAAAATTAAGTTCCAAATTATATTTTTAAGGTTTTAATTTTAGACTGTAACTTATGTTTTCTTAATATTCCTACAGCGTACGAGCTAGAGCCACACCGATTCCGGCAAAGAATGATCAGACTTGAGAGTGACATGGAAGGTCAAACGAACAAGCCTCTACGCGAGTGGTTGGGTACCATGGAGCCGTGGCAATGGTCTCAAAGTTTTGATGAGGGGTATCGATATGGTCAAATGACGACCAACCTGACAGAATCGATTAACGGCGTGTTCAAGAGAATACGACATCTTCCGATTTCATCTGTGTTCTCCGCTACGTTCTATAGGCTAGCTACCTTGATGCCAGTAATGGGAACGCGATAAATCGATCAGATGAACGCTATCACGTGTTTGTCGAAGCTGTCAGGAATGCAATAGATGCAAACCGTTAAAGTGCGAGGACGATGAACGTTGAAATATATTCACGACAGTTTCAATGATTTCAAGTTACTGAGACTATTGGTCGTCGACCTGGAATCATACGGGGTTGATTTCTAAAACAGACACTACGATTGCAGGAGGTTCGATACACTTCGTTATCCCTGTGCGCATGTCGTTGCAGCTTGTGCTAAAGTGTCGCTCAATGTTGAACAGTTCATCGACCCCGTTTACACTCTCCATCGTACGTTACGTATTTGGGAAAATGAGTTCCCCGTCTTGCCTGACTTGTCCACATGGGAGGTACCTCCGACGACTTTCGAGCTTATCCCGAACAAAAGTTTACGAAGGAATCCAAAAGGTCGTTCTCATATCACCAGAATCCGCAACGAAATGGACATTATGGAGAAAACAGACGGGGGCAAGCTGTGTGGACTGTGTAGGCTAGCTGGGCATACTCGACGTAATTGCCCTCAACGAACCTATCATATTGGGCAGTCATCCGGATCGAGTAGGGCCTAAACCCGGTTTATCATCATATACCTCTTAATTTTATTTTTACATTAATTTTCAATGTTGTCCACTTGCGTCACAGTCACTAAATTATTTATATCTTGAGGTAAAGAATTCAAAATTATAATTCGTTTGATGTTTCTGAAATTAGACTAAAATATCATTTTAGCATAAAAATTATCTATCTTCCAATTTTTCATCTCTCAAATTCTCTACACTTTTCTTCAAAAATATCTCACTTAATAAAAATGGTAAAATTATGCTTTAAGTCCCTAACCCTTTCAACTTTACGGTTTAAGGTTTCAAGTAACAGGTTTAATGTTATGAAATTTAAATAAATGATCAAATAGGTTAAAATATATGTACATTATGGAGGAAAAATTCATCATTATAATTCATCAACAGTCAAATTTAAACACTATTAGATACAACCCTAGTATCCATGATTAGATGGTGTGGTTCTCGGGGTACATCTTCGTGGTGGCCGGCGTCTACGTCGAGGTTGCTCGTCAAGTTCATCATTATCATTAGGGTCCATTTGCACCAGAGGAGTAGAGTATTGCCCGGGAGGAATAGAGTATCGCGATGGCTCGTCAAACTCAGCCTGATATCCTTCCCTAGAGTATTGCGGTGGCTCGTCAAATTGAGGCTGATATCCTTGGCTTGAGCATTGCGGTGGCTCGTCAAATTGAGGCTGATATCTTTGGCTTGAGCATTGCGGTGGCTCGTCAAACTGAGGCTGATATCCTTGGCTTGATGAGCTATGCATATGTGATGATCCCGCAAAATCAGGACGATAAGAATCATCGTCATTCAATGCCTCTTCATTCTCATCTTCTTGTTGCTCTGGCACTGGCTGTGGCTCTGGGGCAGGAGCTACATGATAGGGGCGATCTTGTCGAGACATGTATAGGGGAATTATCGTCGATGAAGCACCAATCAAATATGGTTGGCCAAACTCAATGAACCATTGCATGTACTGCACCGATGACTGTAAATCCGGAGTGTACTCCATCGGAGGTACTCGAGTCATTCAGTTGTTCCACACATAAACATATTGTCCATGCACACTCCCTCAATCACAATTTGCTTTCCCCTTCTTATCCATCCCATGGATAGACCCTAATTGGAATGGCGACTGCGGGATAGGCTGTTTACAACCAAACTGCCGGAGTACTCGATCCCCGGCATACCACTCCACTGTTTGAAAATTGATTATCGGTGCGTTAATGCACCATTGGTCTGAGTGGAGGAATGTTGAGGCGGGAATAACAGCGGTAATTTCTGGCTGTATATATGGGGTCCAGATGAACTGCACAATTAATAACATGTCAAAATATTAATAAGATTAAAGTAATATAATTTACTAACATGCAACCATATTAACACGAGTCAAGTAATATAATTTAACATGTTAATGAATAACATACCCCTTCCCCAGCATATTGCTCTAGCATCAAACGATACATGGGAACTGTGTACTGCCTCCCGATCCCCGGTTTTGTTTTCCATCTAAGAAAACAAAAAATTACTTGTTAGATTAATATAATTAATAAAATATGCCAAATAATTAAAATTTAGGGTATATGGTAATCACCTGTTAACGAGTGGAAAAACATATGTTTGGTGCCTAACGGATGCCAAGAATGGCATCCGATATAGTGCCCAAGATTGCAATAGCACTAGGCATCCACCTATATCCCGGGAAGAAGGGTTTGTGGCGCGACAAAGTTCTCAGTATAGCATGGCAAGCACCGTAGATCCCCAACTATATTCATGAATCTTTCGCAAATCTCTTAGCAAAGGCAAATACATCAAGTGGATCTTATTATTATTTGCGTCCGGCATGAGTATGCCCCCTATCATTAGCAAAATATAGGCTCGAACGGCCCAAGAAACCTCCATTTTAGCTGCGTGTTCGGGTAAGTGCTGAAAATTGCTCTTCAACCATGTAAATAACAATGACGTGAAGTCATTGTTATTACTAGGTGAGCGACCTAGTAACTGGATGCACATCGTTGCCGGCTCTTGAAACGAACTAACACCGGTGACTGGTACACCATTGATTGGTAGCCCTAGTTGGACCGCAACATCCTCCAATGTCACAGTGCACTCCTCACAAGAGAGATGAAATGTGTGGGTCTCCGGGCGCCAACGCTCCACCAATGCACTGATTAAATCATATCTTAACTCAAATTTTTGGATCAATGCTGCAGATGCAAATCCGGCATCCCGCAAGTACGGAAGCAGACGTTCATGAGGGGGGAATTTAAGGCCCTGTGCATGACCCCTCAATGAACGATACGCGAGCTCTTCCTGTTAATTTACAAAAATAGTTAGTATAACCAAAATTAATTTTGTAAACAAATAATAATATCGTTAATGACATAATGAACAAATAATTACTTTTTTACATTCATATTGCGTTGGTGTGTATCCGCATTCACTGATTTGGCTATGTGAGGTCGTTCCGAGTTAATTAATGAAGTCATTCTGTAACTTGAAAAAAAATTATCAATTAGTTCAATACATAAGTTTACCAATATAATACAAAAATAATAATTAAATATCAAAATGTGTTATTTACTAAAATTGTACAAAATATATATTTATAAACCAAAATAGTATTCACACACCATTATTTACTAAAATGGTACAAAATAATTTTGTACCATTTTGGTCAATAATATGATGGGAATATTATTTTGATAATTAATTATTTTTTATATTATATTTTGCTCAATAATATGATGGAGATATTATTTTGATAATTAATTATTTTTTATATTATATTTTGGTCAAAAATATGATGGGGATATTATTTTGATAATTAATTATTTTGTATATTATATTTTGAAAATTAATTAGCCAAGTTTAATTTTTTGTGAATTATTAAAACTCTTTTATTTTTATAAAATAATAAATTTTTTAATTTCATAATTGTAACTAATTTTAATTATAACTTAAAAATAGATTATTGTTAATTTTATTAAACACTTGTAATAGTTTTCTTTCACATTTTATTAAACAATCTTATGACTTGTATAATAAAGTTACTAACTAACAAAATTAAAACATTATTAAATTTTAAATCAATAAATATGAACAATATTTTTTACTTACTACTACTAACAACAAAATTAAATTACTAACTAGCAAAATTAAATTAAAGTAAATTAATAATAACATAATAACAAGCTTACATTTTTTCTTCTCTTCTTAATTTACTCACCAACTATAACAACATTAAATAACAAATCAATTAAAAATTAAATTAAAGAAAATAAAAAACTTAAAATAATCAAATTAACTAACAAATTAAAATATTTTAAAATTAACCATACTTAAAATATTAACTAAACTTACCTTTCTTCCACTTCTCTTAATTTACTCTTTTAATCAACCTATTAAACAAATAAAATTATAATAACAAATCAAATACATTAACACTACTAATTAACAAATTAAAATATTTTAAAATTAAATTTAAAAATAAACACATTACTTTTTTTTTCCTCTCCTTCTTCCCCTTCTTCTCCTTCTTCCTTCTTCTTTCTTTCTCTTTTTTCTTTCTTTTTCCTTCATTTTTTGTTGGTCCCCCCCCTCCCACCTATTTTATAATAAAATTTTTTATTTTATTTAATTTTTATTACCTACCAAAAAATTCTCAACTACTCAAATTAATTTTCACCTCTTAAAAAACTCATACAAACACACACACACGACACAATGAGGTGCTGCCAAGTGGCAAAACACCCCTTAGTGCCGCCACTTGATATTCCTCCATTGGTGCCGCCACTTTGTGTTCCTCCACTGGGTGTCAGATATTTTTTTGTCGTATTTTTCTCGTATTTTTTTGAAAAAAAACCCCTGAGTGCCGCCACTTTAAATCCCTCCACTAATAAAATAATATTTTTTTATTTTTAAATATATAAAAATAATAAAAAAAATTTTAAAAAACACGTGTCAAAAATACCTCTTAATGCCGCCATTTAGAGTTCCTCCACTTAACTAAACATACCATTTTGATAAATAATAATTTTGGGATACCATTTTGGTTATTAATTTATTTTTTTTGTATTATTTAAGTAAAAAATCATTTTCTTGCTTCTAGTTTATGGTATGATCAATTAGATATTAAAGCAAACATTGCACACATCCTCTGCTTTGAGTTAGGATATTTAGGCTTTGTCATTTGATTTTAATGTTAAATCTGATATTTAGCACACTTACCGGTGCTATCACAAAGACCGCTTCCTATATTTGAAGTACTGGGGGAGGATTAAATTGTGCGTAACTAGCTACTTTGGAAGAAATGAACTACGTCAAGGGATTCAGGTTCCACCCAACAGAAGCTGAAGCCATCGAGCTTCTATGGGGAAAACTACAACTCGACCGTGATTCGTTTGTCCAACTCGGTCATTCACTCGTTCCAGTCATTACTCAACTCAATGACATCTGCAAATTCGAACCTGCGGAATTGCCTGGTAAACCCACTTTTTGCATGTCCTGGAAAGGATTTTTGTTTCTTTTTGGAATTTATATTATATATATTTGGTTTCCTTTGATCGTGAGTTGCAGGGCGGTCGGAGTCAGTGTCAGGTGACAACGTCTGGTATTTCTTCTGCTCACCAAGATACAAGTACCGCAACAGTAAACGAAAGAACAGGGTGACGAAGCAAGGTTACTGGAACCCAACCGGGAAATCTCGTACGACAATGACAACATGCAATGGAAAGAAGATAACTGGAACCAGACAGGCCTTGGTGTTCTACAAAGGTCATGTTTGTGTTAAAAACAAAAAAGCAAATAAGACCCTGTGGGTCATGCATGAGTTTGAACTCACTCTCAATCTTCCAAACCAAGTGTGTTCTATATACATATTCTATTCTATTCTATTCTAGCAGCCACCATGCATGGACAGGATCACCTTTTTTCTTCTTTTTTTAACCCTTTATATCAATGTTTTCTGTTAGTATGATTGATTTTCTTTTTCATTTAATTTTTGTATAGAAAAGTTTAATTCTTTGTAAACTGAAGAAAAAATATGGGAAGGTAGATGTTTCGATCGGTGAAGAAGAGCAATCAAATCAATGTTTGCCTTCTTCCAACTTAGAAAACCTCTGTACAAACAACGGAATTCCAATGGTAAGATTCCTAATTCCTACTTCCAACACTTGGTTTAAATTTTAAAATTTTCTTCATATTAATGATAATGGACAAATCAAAAGTTCACCACCTATTTGCGTCTGATTCAGGAGCAGTTTAACTCTACAGAGCCGGTGGCATTCAGTGAATATAGTGGAATTCAATCTGAGTTAGTCAACAATGAACAAACTGTTGATGAATTCGTGGATTCTCTTCTTATTAAGAATGATGAGTTCTACAGCAACCAACCTTACTTCGTTCATGACAAACAAGACACTAAGCTATATTCTGACTTCCAAATTTATAATGCCAATACTGATATTCCAAAAGTAAGATTGGGGCATTTTTCTTTTTATTTTCTACTCATTCTTTTCCTTTTTTTCGTGTGGATGATGAACTCATGAAAAAGGCATCTAAAACCAATTTTTACTTTATGATTCAGAACCAGGAAGGCTTTAGTGATCTAACATATCAGAAGCTAAAAGCACCCAATAACCGTGTTTGGACCATGAATGAAATAGGGAGCAGTTCAGTTCTGGTAGCTAATGATCCATCCTACTCAGATGGAGATAACAATCAACATGATACTTCTTTTGCTGAGCAGGGCTCTAGCTTGGCTTTCGAAAATCATGTCCTGGTGGATTCCATTTCAATGGTAAGCGTTGAGAAAAAAATTTCAATTAAAATTATGCGGTGATGAATGGAGCAATATCTAAGCTGTGGACAATGGGTTATTCAGGAAGGATCAGGGTTTGATGAGTTCTTAGACAATGGGTTATTCATGGCTGAACTATCACCCCTGCCAGAACAACCTAAAAACCCAGATGAGGTTCAAAATCATCAGCTTAGCACCAATGAACAGGATGAGTTTTGGAATTCAATTTTCATCACTACTGATGAAGTTGAAGATTATCCTGAGATCTTCACATGCAAGCAACCCAACTTAATTACTACAAATCAGAGCTTCAACTTCTCAATGAATGATCCATGCCCGATTCAGTCATTGAGTAAAAAAGGCCAGGAGTCGAACATGAGGGCTAAGCAGTGTTGAGGACATTGAAGCGGCTTGAGTTCTGGAAAAGTACTCTCCTTGTATTACCGAACAGCTGATTCTTATGATAGAACAGCCTTTGAATAAGTTAGAAGTATGACATACAATTAACAGGAAATTAGAGAGGTCAAAGAGAGCTTAGTGTATCAGTGTAAATAAGCTATAAAATAAGTACAGTAGGACCATGTCTGAAGGAGAATATTGATATATGTGTATTATGAGTGCCTTTACAAATAATTGAGAGTACACATAACAGAAGATTGAAAGAACAAAAGCTATTTTTAGTTTCAATATCACGTGAACATTCAAAAATATATATCAGTATCTCAATGTCTTAAGCAAATGCTTGTGTTATACAAAATTTTATGGCATGCACGATGAAGCAGACCCCTATACATCGATTCATAGTTGATTTGGTTATCACTGGTTCACAAACAAACAATTCATCAGTTTCTAACAGAGAGTTCGTTCAAGAAAACATTTGAGATATCATACACCAAAATGCCACCGAAATCAAAAGAGAAACATGATATCCAACAACACAAATGGCAAGATTTTGCATGAATAGAATCTTCAATCTCATTCATAATATCCTCATTCCTTCCCACTCCCCACCTTTCAGCTTGGGTCCGTTATGATAATTACTAAATACTGTCTAAATTCCATGTTCCACCATGGGCATACTAATCTGCCCATATTATCCATGATTACTGAAAGCTATCACTTTCAAAAGAAAGCAAATACATGTTCTCTACCACATTCAAGGCTCATGCAGGTGACACACAGTAGTTTGGAAACAACAATCACAACTATAAAGAATGTATATAAGCACACATGTTGACTATTTGTCATGTGAAAAACTGTAAAGTACTGATTATCTGACCTTTTAGTGCCACTGTATTAGATGATAAAACAAATAAATCAATTATGTAAATCACTGCAGGTGGAAACTCCCAAACCTGCAGAATGAAAAGCTAGAGTAAGATGGATGATCTTTGGATACAAGGACAAAAATGAAGCCGGTGTGATGTTTTCTAGTCAATAGGCCAAGTGGCATTAGAAAGCAAACCATCATGGCAGTGAGAAGAATCTTGAAGTAACTTGAAATTAGAATTGCAAGCAACAGATCTCTGAACCTATGAAGTTCAGATAAAAAAAGGTACATTAATTGCAATGAAAAAGAGGTGCATACAAATAAAGTGTTACTCCAAGCCAACCATTTGAATGAGTACAGAAATGATTAACCAGTTCTCAAAGTTCACATGCCAGAGATAGCCAACTAAGAAATGCAAATACGTACCTGGAGAATTGAGCTGATGTCTTGAGCAGGCTCCTGATTGCAAAAAGGAAAGAACACAGAAACATATAGTTCCCAAGAAATACATCCATCAACATCTACAATTGAAATTAGCAAAGACACTCATCAGAAATTATCTAAAGGGCCAAACATTAGAAATATTGAATCTGAAATTTATTTGCACTTCCATAAGATGAACAAACCTTACGATATATCCAAAAAAATGAAGAAATGCTCATGGACGTGCCCCATTCTTCCTCGGGTTTTTTGACAAGCAAACTTCTGTCTTAGACCGCTAAGGAACCCCATTTAGTATAAAGAATTCTAAAAATTACTGAACAGTGTTATAGTTAGTCAAACTATATATATTAAGTAAAATTTGCTACCATATGGATACATGCATCCAGTACAAGAAAACCAACTAATGACTTCCACAAGAGACCCTGCAAAGTTTTCAAAATACCCAATTCCATGTCAGAGGCAGCATGTCCAGATAATTAAACAAAAGACTAAAATTTATGTTTCAGTAACTAAACAAATAGCCAAACTAAATTGAATAACAGTGTAAAACCAAACAATTCAATTATACCTGAAAATGGGTTCTTTCATGGTTGAGAACGTTGAAAAGTACATGTCTGTATGCTTTTGGCTTGTGCAATATTAAATCAATCAAAACAATCTACACCATTTAAAAATAAAAATAAACCCAATTTTTTTTTTCTTTTAGTAAAAATTACTCCCGTAGACTAACAAAGAAATAAAAGGGGCATTTAAGAAAACTTTCATAAAAAGAATTAAGGTCTTTACCATGAGCTCACATTCAATATATTCATCAGCAACTGCTTTACAGTTCACCTATAAACAAATGCAAAAGTTAAAAAGTCAATGAAAACAGAAGAAGCTGATTTTCTCAAACAAGGAACAAATTGAAAGCTTACACATTTCATCAACCGAATGTTTCCCGGTGAGTACTGAACGAATAGGGTTTTGATCCGAAACCCGCACTGGACACACCGGTATTCCATTAACACGAAAGAGAAAAAGGAGAAAACGAAATATAGCAACTTTCGTTAATGGCTTTTTTTTCTCACTAAAATAAATTTGACGGTGAAAAAGGCTGGACTTTAACTGCAGATTTGCAGAGTGAAACTTGATCTGGAAAAAAAAAAGAGAATAGAATCTCATTCTTTTGGAAATAATCGGGTTGAACAGACTCCGGATTTGACCCATTACATTGTTTGGATCATTAACTTTCTTGTAAAGGTCCAATGTTTAGGGCCAGGCCTATCCACTTCCCAAAGTTAGCAAAGGAGGTATGTGAGGAAAGCCCATTTGACTTGTCTAGGAATTTTCATACTTATTTCTTCATTTATTTTATAGTTAAAATATGATATTAAGATTGAGATTTAGTCTTTGTACTTAAAAAGCTGATAATTAAACCAGCCCTTAAATAGAAGTAGTCGAAACTCTTTTTGGATCATTCGTTTTTCAACATTAGTGAATTTCTTTTTCTCTGCCCGTGATTTTTTCTCGAAAATTTTTTTCACGTAAAATCTATGTGCTCTTATTTACTTTTCTTATTACTTTGCGATTGTTCTACTCCCATTATCGACGTTAATGTTAACAGTTTTAAATATTTTCTGTCAAAATTTATCAACTTAAAATTTTAATTAGATTGGCGTTATTTGACATGAAATAAATATATTAAATTGACAAATCTTTATAGAAACTATTAGTGACAACATTGCTCGGACTGGGGTTTTTAAATTGAAAAAATAGATTGTTTGAATTTTTAATTTCTAAAGTACAGGGATCAAAAAATAAATTTTATGCACGTACAGGGAATAACAACACATTTTAACCTTTATTTATTAATTGATCGATAGTTAAGGATTTTTTTTTTAAACAATCTTATTATTTGTTTTGATAGTTTACTTTTATGACACAATGTCTAAAACTACTCACAGTTCATCCCCAATTCATAAATAGGTGGATAATAGGGTTTAACGCATTCGAACACACGTCCTGCTACATTAACAACAATATTAATGTTAACCAAAGTGAAGATTAATAATGTAATGATTGTTTTATAAAATATTTTCACCCAGTGCATTGAATTGATTAATTTTATCATCTAAAATAGAAGTGGTTGACAGCTTTATGTTTACACCTGGAAATTTAGGGTTGAAGCTCTAATAATAGAATACATTTCCCAGTGTACCAAAAAGATAAATCTCATCATCAAAATCTACTTGGAGGATTTACAACCATCTAAAAGCTTACGAATTCGTTGAAGTCTTCTAGCGCTTTGCCCCCATCAAACACAGGCAAAATTTTCTATAAATGGACAAGTTTTATATACAGTAGGTTAACTTCTTAGTTCTTACTCCTATGGATAATGGATATACATGGCATTAGCAATGGATCGAACTGCAATTGCTTTGACTTTTTTCTCCGCCATTGGAATTTTAAAGTGTGTACATATAGAATAGTAATTATTAAAAAAATAAAAGTTAAATAAATAAGACATTATTTTTATCTTGAGATAATAAACCCATAAATTAAATCAAAGCACAAAAGAAGAAATAGAAGTAGACAATCAAAATTGAGAGAGATCAAACATTCAATCTTATCAAGAACAGAAACAAGAGAGATGGGAGGAAGCTCCTACTCCTCGACTGGAGCTGAAGAATGAGCTATCTTAGTAGCACACTGAAAAGACAGATATTGAAATTGAGTTTGAAATATCAGACAATCACGAACCAGAGCAACCAACTAAAAATCATCATCGAGCGAGCGCGCATGTACCAACACTTGACGATTCGACTCGATCCACAATATTATTCAATTGCAATGACTTAAGCCAGGATACCGCCTCCTAATTGCAAACGCTTCGGCTAGACATGGACTAAAATAAGCATTCACAAAGCCGGAAAAACATTTGACTAGCCTACCTTGACAGTCCGGAATAACAGCAGCGAAACACACCGAGACCCTCCTCGCGGCATCAACATTGCACTTTGGCATTATCATTTTTATCACTATTATATCAAATATATTTACATTTTAGGTATAATGAGAGCTGAAAAGAATCCCACCTCACATAATTTTATTTATTTATTTTCTTCTGATAAATCTTTTAAAGAAATCAAACATTCAGTCATATAGATTGACAGTTAAAGAAAGCTTTCATGAAGGCGAAAAGCATATCATTTTCTTGCAAATCTTCCATTTTAACAAAACTTAGATATGGCATTAACTTCACATCAACAACGTGGTCCATGCAATATTTTTCAACCTACCATCCTATTCCTATACTCCTACACAGACATATATATATATATATAAGACACCTAAAAGAGAGTTTGGACAGTTCACGCCTCCTGCAACAGCCTCAAAATTATAAAGTATGAAGGGAAAAATAATGTTTAAGGTGCCGAAAAAGGAAAGAAGATTAAAGGAAAAACTTAACAGTGAAATCAAGAATGAAAGAAGCCACTCTTTGTCTGTGTTTTTTTAATAGGCTATGGATCTTTTCCGTTCATCATCTCTGTACCCTCCCACATGCGGCTTCTTTATTATCATCAATTATGCCTATGTAAAACCTAGCCTATGTATATCTCCCTTTATAGGTGTAAGGGACTTCAAATTTCAATGACTTTTCCCCCCTTCTTTTTGAGCGTAGCTTGGAATCTTGTGACTGAAATTAATGAAATCCTTATTTAACAATAATTCCACCCATCTTGTCTCTCATATTTACGATTATTAAAATTAAACATAATAACACCTTTTGCTTTAATGCAAAATCTTTCCAACATCAATGGCTTTAACCTTAGCTACCATAAGATATATACTATGAAAAAGCTGCACAATCTATTAATATATAATGTGGGGGGGAAAATGGGGTACCCCATAAATTTTGCTTTGTTTCTGCAATATTATTATAGGTCTCCTTGATGCTAATCCATAATAAATAGATAATTCATTTCATTTTTTAGATAATGCTTATATTTGGAATTTTC
Source organism: Kokia cookei (assembly GCA_039519145.1). Classification (NCBI taxonomy): domain Eukaryota; kingdom Viridiplantae; phylum Streptophyta; class Magnoliopsida; order Malvales; family Malvaceae; genus Kokia; species Kokia cookei. The sequence goes on along the minus strand of CM076908.1, from coordinate 3,261,765 downwards.
TGACACTTCACCTATGGTTAAAAGTCTTGGCTCAGATGGCACACAGTGAAGATGAAATAGCACTTCATGGTGAGAAGAATCAAACGCGGGTTTATCAGTGCCTGTTACAGAGGCAAAGGAACATTTTCCAGAAAATTCCCATTGCACTATCATCACAACTATCAGCGAACACGCATAGAATGGCTTGATCCGAGTCCTTTTAGCTTACCAGGAATCGATGCGAGATATAGACTCACATGATTTCAAGTTAAAAATATATATAACCAATGGATCACAAACAAAAATATGAAACGATGCGGCCATTAAAGGATTCCCATTATCTTTCCTTTTTGGAACCCGTATCTGATCTTTGTGCTGGCCTAGAATATTTCTTCTATATGGTCTAGAAATTATGCAAAAAGAATAGTCACCATTCACCAAATCTAATTTCATATCAACAGTCATAATGTGATTTATACATGTGTATATATGTTGCCTTTCTTAGAATTAGAAATAATGACCGGAATCTTCAAACACAAATGAAGGTAAGAGCATTATGTTGTATGCATGAGAACTTGGGTTCAATCCCAAATAATCCCATTTCCCTCTCCCAATTATAAAAAATAATACTTTCTGTGTGTGTGTTCATCTATACAAGTTATCTGCCAGTCCTAATGTAACCCATGGCAAAAGAAAAGCCTAGCTAGCTACGTATTTCATGTAAAGAGAATGGCTCTCAAACATTAACAACCTCTATTCTTTTGCGTAATGTAGTGCAAGTGCAACTGTATATAGGTAAGGCATGCATATAATAGAACCATTATCCATACCCCCACCATCAATATATATAGACAAATGCATGGTATTTTATATATTTTCTTCAATATCTTACCTCATACGTACCACCTTTCTAGTTTGTTGTTATAATTAACAGTACTCTTTTAAAGAAAAATCAAATTTGCACTGCATGACTACAGGCAACAACAGATGATCAACTTATACTACTGGCTCCTTTGTTTTCCGCCTTCTTAGGCAATAGACAAGCACAAACTCCGACATCCTTTTGATCATGGTTTGCGCTTTGTGGGTCCTGTTCTGTTCTGCCCATAAGTTCTCTCACCCAAAAAGGCATTAACAATGCTTCCATAAGCAGAAACAATGTTCGGAAATGAATATGTTATGCATTGTTCACATTTTCGGTTTCTGACGTTTTAACTGAGCATATAAATCAATCCCAAAGCTCCTATTTGTCTTACAAAATACAGACTTTCTAGTATTGTACAGTTAACACACGGTCAATTCTATGCATTATATATATATGTATTTTGCATGGCTAGCTCCAAGAATGAAATGCATGATTCGGGGATCTCCATAATCATCGGAATAAGACAAAGTACCTAGAAATTGTTGAACCGGATGCCATGAAAGCATTTATAATTTTCTTTCATATATAAACTTTAAAAGTCTGTCATCAAACTACTCATCAAGACTAAGACAGCAGTATCTATAGATATCTAAGTGAACAATGCATTTCTATATCTTATAGATACTGACAAGTGACAACATGACAGATATGAATGTCACCTGGTCTTCTATGTATATATTCTTGAATTCAATGCAGTTCCGTTAACCAGGAAAAACAAGGGCACAAGGGTGAATTCATTGCTTTTTGATGCTTTTACTACTATTTTAGTCAATTTGGACCGGCCGTCTCGTTCAGTAAACACGAGTATTTACAATAAATATTTAGTACTGTTGGTTTCCAGTAGTTCAGTCAGCATGCATGCATCTATATAATATGTATACACCAAGAAAATAAAGATATACTTCAAGGGCTACTAATGTATATGAATTCTTATAATTAAAATTATGGCATAACCATTTCTTGTCATTTTGGAAGCTATATTTTTTTCATGTAATAAATAATAATAGTGTTCTGATTGAAACTTAATCATACTTATTAGATATACTGTACAATATTATGATGCAAACATATAAACCTAAAACAAAATTTGCAAACAAGGTTATGTGAGTTCTTACAAATATATATTGGGCGAAAGTCCAGTCTTAGTTGATATATCAGTAGGGGGAATCTAAACCCTATTTAATTAATTTATTTTTTGTCTGTAGCAGTCCACTCCAGATAAGATCATGGCTGTAAAGGAAAATGTAAAGTGGCAATAATGATCGAAGTTATGGTAAGTAAGAAAATTTTCAAATTAGCAACGAGAAATACTGATAATACCTCTTTACAGTGCTCCAACTTTTCTGTGCATTACCTGCAAGCCTGCAGCTTAGTTGTTCAGTGGCAACCAGCCAAGAGTATACATGTATATAATAGTTAATATCCTGTTAACCTTATCACCAAAAAAAAAAAAATCCTGTTAACCTAACACAGAGAAACGATAGAGAGAGAAAGAAAGGCCTTCTTTATAGACTATATATGTTGTCAGCTACACATGCATCAGAAAACAAGTAAATGTTGTCAGTCAGAGAGGGGAAAAGAATGTACTGATGTTAAGATGAGAACTAAAGAAGAGAGGAATATATATAAACGTATACATACACACTGCACAAACTAGGAAAAAAGCCATGGATGCAGTTTGGAAAGACCATGGTTATCTCCACTCTCCAGTAAAGAAAAATATGATTTTTCTGATAAACAAGTTGGTAATATGCTGATATAATTGTATATGTATTATACACGATTTTCAATTATGTTGCAACTTCTTTCAGCTTTAGTCCTCATAGATCCAAACCTCAACAAACTAATGGATTAAAACAATATGTAAAAAAGAAAAACAACTAGGATGGCTGCTAAAGACTGATCTTCATTAATATCATCCAGGCGTCTTTCCTAAATCCAGCGCATGTGGCAATGTTGCTGATAAGGCAAACAAAAAGAAGAGAAAATGCAACCCTTCACTGTATCTTCTCTTCATCAGAGATCCAAATCAATGGACAAGGAAGATTTTCCTTTCTTTGAATAGTCAGCTAGCATTCCGGACTGTCGGGAAGTATTATTATTGGACAATGTTGATTGTCGAGAAAACGAAGAGAAATGAGGAGAGTCATCTGAACCTATTGTGCCATGAGGACAACTGGAGGAAGATTCAGCTTGTGTAGTAACCATGTTCACACCAAACAACCTTAGCCTTTTAGCTACAGTTTTATTACCCTGAACAACCGGCACCGAATCAATCACCATAGGCTCCGCTCCTCCTGCTTGCACTGCTCCAATTTGATGATGATGTGACCCAGATGATGACCTTGGATAAAACTGCCCCGCATTGTCATAAGTAATTGCCTGACGCTGGCGATGAGTGTTAGGATATATGCTGTAGTTCAAGCGATGCAAAGGCTCATAGTTCCGAGGCACGCACATGAGTTGAGGCATGGAGTAGAGGCTACCCCACCGGACGGACTGAGGAAAGTTGAACTGACTTTGGAGCTGAATATGTGCAAGCGTTGTTGGATCGGGTGCATTAGGCCTGCGCCTCCAATCGATGTATAAGCGGTGTTTTCCCGACTCCCCAACACCCCGCTGAAAGGAGACGGTATCACCAGCATCAAGCTTTTTTTCCTTGACGAAACGGCTCCACCCTTTGGTCATCACATAACTCTGACTACTATTCCAATACGAGTAGCGGAACCGCCAGGACTTGCCGTTTCGATCCTCGAAATTCAACAACAGCCCTTTCTCATTGGATGAAGAGTGGAGAGGGAAGTACTTCTCGGCATGTTGCTTTGGAATAACGAGGCGGTTGAGCTTCCCTACATCGCTAGGTGTGACAACTTTATCAAACATGTGCTCTTTCTCAATACAGCTACTAGTACTACCACTATCTCCGCCTATACAGCTTCCAATATTTGATTGATATTCGTTGTTGTTGCCAAGTGACAAGTCCATCTGCCCTAGTTTCTTGTCAAATTTGATAGCAGGCACTTGGACTTTGTAATCTTCTCGAGAATCTAAGGATCCAAACCACAGGTACTTTTGTTGTTGCTGAGCAACAGTATCTTTGTACTTTGAAGTAGCAGAAGAAGAGGAAGGGGAAAACGGGAAGTTGCTCGTATTTTCTCTTGTCACTTCATCATCGTTTTCCTCATGATCTTCATCTTGCACAAAGTTCATTAGGATGACCCACCACCACCAAAATTTACCTTCTTTATCACACTAGATAATATGATTGAGATTGATGGCAAAATGAGGGGAAAGACAAAGGAAAATAAATTTTGGGTCTAGATATATGGCTGCTACTGCTAATATTTTTCTGTTTCTAAGCAGAAATAACACTGAAACAAAGCCTCACCTGCAAATAATAGCTTCTTGGAAGTATTCATGATTTCTTCGAGATCTTTGAGGGCCGCGGGAAGCAAAATACAGGTTCTCAGGGAAAAACCAACCCAGGGTCGGTGCTTTTTCTTTGACCCTTTTTTTTAAAAAAAAAAAAGGAAAACGATGAAAAGTGAAAACCCTAAACGAGACAAATTAAGGTCATGGGAGAATCAACAGGATAAGGTTGTTTCTTGTGATTGACCTAGCATTTGGCTTAGAGAGAAAGCATAAAAAGAAGAAGGAGGAGGAGGAATTGGGCTTTAAACGCAGTTTTTTTCTGCCTCCATCGAAACTTCTTCTTTTAAAGAAAACTGCCAAAGCTGATTTTCTTTTTTTTTTTTGGGGGGGGGGGGGGTTGTCAAAGAGAGAGAAAGAAGAAGAATGGTGAGGATGTAAATACTCATCCTACGTAGGGGCCCATGAATGATCTGGTTCGACTCATGTGAGCTTGTACATTCATCATATTTGGTTTCTCTCTCTCAATTATCTTCTCCACCAAGAACAAATGGCCAGTTGGTCTTTAACTCTCAAATCTCAATCAACTTTGTACTGATAAAAAATGTGCCCACAAAGTCATTCCCATCATTATTTACTATTATTATATTTATGTCAATTATTACTGCTACCGCTGTTTGCTTACCAATTACCATGAGAGGAGGGAGCATGTTAGTGTTAGAGTTTGGTCAGGAATGGGGTTTTGACTTTGGTGGCATTCATTGCCTGCTGGTCCTGCGCTCCTAATGGATGAAAAAGTTGAGTCCATTTGTTTCATTTCATCCGATCCAACAACATCAAAGAAAAAGATTCCTCTATTATCATACTTCTAACCAAACCCCCCTTTACTGCACTTGAACTTCATCAACCCTTTTTCAAGCTTTCACCTTCAACCCCCTCTACTCTCCCATGTCTTTCTTCTTTTCTTTTCAAACTGTATCATTTATGGCTATCTCTGTTTTCCCTTTTCTTTTCTTTTTTTTGGTTTCCCTTCCTTTTAACTTTCACACATTAATCTACTACTATACTACAGTTTATTGGCCTTGCATTGCTACACTCAGTTTGGTTCAAGGAAAGTGAAATTATATTTTATTATAGAATTTATTTATTTTTTTCATTTTTTTTATAAAATAATTACCATTTTTATTTTTTATTATATAATTTATATTCTAATAAGTAAATATATAATCTTAAAATCAATTTATAAATCATAATTATAATAACGCATGAAAAAGAGATTGTATCTCTAATTATAATTATAATTATAATCATAATTAATTTGCTAATAATAAATTAATAGAGTATGTCGAAATCATTTTTTGAAAAAAAAAAAAAAAAAGTTTCGATTTATATTTTGGAAAATGAAAATGGAGTCGCCACAAATAATTTTTAAAGCATGTGTAATTGGGTCACCTTTCGAGATTTTTTTTTTTAAAATCATTAAAATAATTTTGGTCTTTGAAATCATAAAACGAGTTCGGGAGTCGGTTACGCATAAGGAAAGATTAGCACCGTTCCACGCCCAAAATTGGTACCTAATCGATTATTCAAAATCTTATTTGTTGAAAATTAAAAGTTCGAGAAAAATTTAAATTGAGATTCTTAAATGCATGAATGTCATATTTATTTTATTTTGAACACAAATTTTGTTTCCAAAGAAAGTTCGTTATTTCAAATTAATCGAAAAAAAATTACATTCAATAAGTTTTTAAATTTTAACAACTCGAATATTCAAAAATAACGAACTTTTCAAAAAAAATCTTATATTTAAGTTTTTAAAAAGATATTCAATTATCTCAGTTCAAAAAAAAACCGACACTCAGTGAGTTAGGACGTGATTTTTCAAATTCCCGAGACAAAAGACATTAACTTGATTTTTAAAAACAAGTTATGTATTTTTTTTTAAAAATGAATTATCATGTTATGCAAACCTAAATATGCACATAACTTACAAATATAAATAAAATAATAAAAATGTAATAAATGAAATTAGTAGTACAATTTCTCAAGAACTGCTGTCACGTTCTTCGTTTTTCTTGCTCGATTCTTCCCAGATCGAGGTCTCTGATGAACACCCAATGAAGCTATTTCCAAGGCTAAAGACCACTCTTTCCAAAGGGGGAAAATCGGCAAAGGAATGGAAGGGAAATGCTAGAGAGAAAATGAGATAAATAAGAGAATGTGTTGATGAATTCGTGATTAAAATGGGTAGCTTAGGAGGTATTTATGACAGATGAGAGAAGAAAAAAAACCTAACAAGAAGCTGACTAAAGGGAGTCCACAGCAGCAAGTGAAGAAGAAGGGACAATCAGTCGGCAAGGGAAGAAAGGTTTTTTTATAGATGGGAGTTTGAGGCTATTTTTAAAAAATGAATTTCAGCCACTAAATCCCATGGTCGGCCACCTTTTGAGCACTTTGACTAATTCAAAGTTTGCTTGAAACTAGTTTGGGACAAATCCATAAAAACACTAAAAGTAGAGGGGTTTGAATGGGATTTGAGAAGACTTTGAAAACTGATTTTCAAATATTTGAGGACTTTGACTTTGGATTTATTATTTGAGTTTGTTATTTATTTATTTATTTATCTATATTCATAAGATAATAAATAAATAATAAAACAAAATTAATATTATTTTACATTTATTTATTTATTTATATTCATACAATAATAAATAAATAAGTAATAAAATAAAATTAATATTATTTTACATTTATTTATTTATTTATATTCATAAAAATAATGAATAAATGAATAAAAATAATAAGAAAAAATAAAATTGGGTTTCGAGGCCCAGACAAAATTAAGCTTGTACAGAGTAAATATAATAATTATATTTTTAAAGCATAACATCGTAGATTTCACTTTTAAGAAAAAAAAATATATATTTTAATTAATTTTAAATTTTATTTAAAAAAAACCTTAAATTGATTAAAATAAAAAAAAACGGCAATTTAATCTAAAATTTAAGATCATCCCCGTAATCTAAGATAACTTAAGCAGTAGGCTATAATGAGATTACGCCCTATATTATTGGGTTCGTTGAAATATTAAAAATCCAAATAAGGTAATCTAATTCCAAAATGCAATAGTACGAGTCATATTGTAAGATTTGACCAACCAAGCACACCCTAACTTAATCATATTCCTTTTATAAAATAACAAACATTACTAGAATGGTATTTTATCATTTTATATTTTATGTAGAATATGAAAAATTGCACATAATGATATTTGAACCTAAGTGACTATGACTTTTAATATATTAACTTTATCATTTCAACCATAGTTTACGTCAATTTTTTTATAAATATATTTCTAACATATTTGTTTACTCATAATGTGAATGTGTTATAATCTAATCTATAATGTACATAAAAGGACAAATTTGAAAAAACTTTTAAATTTTTTTTGAGGGGTCTAAATTAAATTGTAATTTTTATGATAGTAAAAATGTAAATCTTAAAGGATTTAATCAAAATTTTATTATTTTAAGGAAGTCAAAGTGCAATTTTATCTTTATTAAATTAAAAATTTTAAAAATTTTAATTTTAAGGGGATCAAAACCCCTACTAGCCCCTTGGATTCGCCCCAACTTTTGAATCAACAAGAATACTCTTTATTAGTCATTATATCACTTAATTAACATTAATTTATTTTCATTTTTTCCATTACAAACAACATTCAATAATATCATATCAACAACATATTTTATTTGTAAAATAAAAAAAATATTCCTTTGAAATACACAATTGAGTATAATAATTAAATTAATTTAAATTATTTACATCTAATTAGCGTTGTTAGTTATGTATAAATTTAGATTAAGATTTACCAAAAAATAAAAATCAGCATTATCCAAGCAACTCCACAAAGTCTAAAGACATAAGAAGGAACATTTGGGGAGCAATATCAAAATTATTTTTAAGATGAATGATAGGTTTTGTTTTCACAACTTTCTTTTTATATCCACGTACGATGTAAGATTCTAATGATAAAATTTGTTTGCACTTTTGATTTTATATTTTGCACCATCAACGTCACTAATCCAATAGTTATTTTTATAAACCCAAAAAAGATTATTAATATTAATGAGTTGGAAGTATCTAAAAAATAATGAAGTAGTATAATGGTTTTAATTTTTTAGGAAGTTGGACTTTTTACATTTGCTTAAATATGCTTCTATTTTAATTATTTTAAAGAAGTTCAAGGTTTTTTTTTCTTATTTTCCTTTAATTTATTTCATATTATTTGTGTTCATAATACAATTACATGGTTTAACCTCAATTGTTGTTTTGCTTAGGAAAATAAAATATTAATTTGAAATGTATATTAGGATAATCTCATCCAATTAAAAAAAGTTAATTTTGAACATATAAAATTTAAATTTAATTATATTTAATACAATTGGAATATACTTTTTAATTAATAATATTGTTATTTGATTTTAAAACGAAAAAATTTAAAATATAAAATGTTAAAAAAAATAGTTTTCAAGATTAAAACAAGATTTTATATCTTTTTATACAATTAACATTTTGACAACTCAATTGTATTAGCAATTTTTTGGTGAATTATAAGGGGAGGGCAAAGCCTTAACAACAACTCGACTGGTGCGAATCGAATCTAGGTTGCACATGGAGCAATGAGCATCATTGACCACCGGGCCAACACAGTGCATTGGCATGATGGTCAAGGGTGTTCATTGCCCCAGGTATAGACTGGATTCAATTCACACTAGTTACGTTGTTATTAGAGCTTTACCATCTCTTGTAATTCACCCAAAAAAATTAAAACAAAATTGAAATTAATATTTTAACATTAAATTTAAAAATTAATGGTTAATTCAATAATTTCAATATCTTAAAAGCATAGTTAATTTTATCTACATACATTCAAATTAAATCACACTCTAATATTAATTCTCAAAATAATTTTTATTTATTGGAATTCAATCTTTAAGACATTTACATAAATTTTCAAGATAAAGTTGTTCTTTTACATTTATTCAAATTCACAATAAATGTTGAAGTAATTCATCTTCAATTATATGAAATAAAACTATTTCATTAAATAATAAAAATATACACGTATATATTCACGTGCAACGCACGTGATACAAGAAACTAATATTATTTAAACAAGAAGGTAATAAAATGATTTTAACATTTTATATATTTATTTATTAAATTTATGTTTTAATAAAATAAACATGTATGGAATCTTTATCACGAGAAAGAGTATAGTATTAAATATATTTATAGGTTAAAACAAACATATGATTTTAACATTTTACATATTTATTTATTAAAGTTCTGTTTTAATAAAAGAAACATGTATGGAATCTTTATCACCGGCAAAGAGATAACGATCACTTTTGCCATATGTTTTCCTATATAAGTAAATTTTCATATAAAATTAGGGAAGGAAATAACGATCAGGATTTCAACGGAATTTAATCACAATTCCCTTATATTATGGACTATATTGGTAGTGAATAATGAGATGTCGCATTTTCAAAAAATTAATTAATTATTAAGAATTTAATTGTTTGAATTATTAGTCGTATTTTTTATTTTATTATTGCATTAGTGCTGTTTTTATTAATAAATAAATAAATAAATTCCAACATCTGTTTAATTACTCAATCATTGATGAATAATAAACATGGAAAATGAAGTTTAATTTTTAAATTTTAATTATTTAAATGATTGGTTTTAAATATTTAATTATTGGATAAAAATATTTATAATAACTATTCAAAAATCATAATAATACACTAACAAATATTAAGTATAGTTGTAAGGTACATTACACTCTTAAAGAGAAAATATAAGTTCGAATCTTGGAATCAATGTTGTTGGGATGAACAACAATGAAAAGTTTAAGGGATGAGAACTCTCACTCTAGTCCTTAAAGGTCTAAGGGATGAGACCTCACATCTTAGCAAATTCTTCAAGAAGAACGAGTCCTCTCACATTGACTTGTTGGAAAAATTGGATTAGAAAACAATTATGTAGCAAAACAGATTTTTTTCTGAAATTTAAATTTTGTGATATTTATAACAATAAATCTATTTATCAAATTCGTACATGTGTTATTTGAATAACATTGCTTTCCACCACTCAATCTTTTATGCTATTCTCGACCTCGGCTTGCAAGAGTGTGGACTCTATAAGTGAACTGATTAATACAATCACAACTACAATAGATATTTAGTGGGAATGTCAACATTTCTTTATAAACTAGAAATCGAAAATAATTTCTTACGAAAAATAGAATTTATTTAGTTAGAATAAATCTCATTATTTTTCGATAGAGTGATTACGCTTTATATAGCGTATTTTTGACCTAGCCCATAGTCGAGAGAAAAATGCTAGAGTCTTAATTGAATAAGGTGTGATCGAATAATAATATATTTTTTTGAAATATACTAGTGCGATTACATGATAATATCTGTTCATACTTTCTTAACCATTTGATAACGCACATATACCTTGCACACACAGGTGCTCGAACTCGAATCTCCTAAAATGAATAACATCCTCTTTACCACTAGAATCACTTGTTGGATTCCAAATAATAATATTTTAATGAGAAAAGAACATACTCCTATTAGGAGTATACTAGGTGGCAGTGACAACCCCCTCTGGGACTAGGGTTTGCCGCCCATTGTTTATATTGGGTCTTATCATGTATTGGATGCAATTATATATGTATTGTTTGATCTTTAAATTGACTCATATAATTTATCCATCCTAATAGACATTTTTCTTATTCCCAAACATATTATTTATTCAATTAATTACATTTATTTAATTAATTGACTTAATAAAATTATTTTCTCAATTCAAATTTGATCTCGTTAAAGTCAAGACAACTTTATCATACAAAAATCTATAAGTAAATAAATTCAATTAACATTTTCAATAAAACTACATTGGCTAATTAATTTAATTTTCACTTATAACTTAATTATTTAACTACAAATAATTTAATAATAATCAGAAGTAATTAATTTGATCTCTAAGTAATCTCTTATTCATTGCGAGAAAATGTATCATGTGGTCTACTTCTCTAATTCGTCGTTTTCATTTGACTCATCTCATCAATTCTAATACAAACTTTCAAGGTCATATCGAGTTAGTAGAAGGTCCTATTGAACATATACAATTAGGGCTCAATTAATTTGTAATTAAGTTTCGATTCTTTATCTATTAATTACAACATTATTTAGTCATGGAATCATTCCACTAAAGTACCTTTATTGAGATCTCCTTGTTATATACCACTACGAAAACTACTTATTAAATGATTATCTAATTACCTTCTTGCTAGATCCGGTGCCCTAAGTGTAGTATATTCGTTTGTAAACTTGTAATTTTCTGAACAAATTGAATATAAAACAAATTCATGAATTACATTAGTATACTTTATATGATTGTCCTCATATGATTTTTGCATGCAAAGTAAAATGGAAGCAAATGTTGCTTATTGGTTATCTAACATTAAACTATTACTAAGCGGTATTACGTAGTCGGATCGTAATACGGAAAAATAACTTGTATTAGCAGACGAATCTAAACATGTTATTAGTCTAATCGAAAACGAGCAAATCGATTGAGAAACTAATATGCTGTATATCAAAATCCAATTATGGGGATGCTTTGCCTTGGGCATCAGAACGTATGACTCCTCGAAGATAGAGATATATATGTGAATGACTGAATTGACTGTACATTGAAAACTTTATCAGGGGTAATAAACAATACAATCATAATAAACAAGTTGAATGGTGAAATATTAAATATATTTTTCAGAATTTTATCAATGATAAAATCATCATAATTTTATCAGGGATAATATTTGAAAGAGAAAATTATTTAATTAAATATATATAAATATTGAATTTTATTTTGGGAAATAGAAAAATATAATCAAGTTGGATCAAATTACAAAGTACTGGATCGAAAAATCCGATAAGTACTCGTAATTGAATCCGATTTAAGAGAGGCCCAAAATCCCCTCATGGAATATGAAGGGATGGAAACCCTAGTAGGAATATTAGAGATACTTTAAGTAGGGAGTGTTTTTCGACATGGAGTAAAAAAAAAAAAAATTCCACAAACGAGTCTAAAATGATAATAATTAGTTAGATATAAATAAATATATTAATAAATTTTAAAATTTATAAAAAAAAATTAATTTTTTTAGAAAATATCTAAATTACCCTTGATAAATCTTAATGCTTATTGATTTTTCATACGAACACTCCCATAATACTCCAAAAAGAGTTGAAAACATGCACTTAATTACAGCGACATTGGCACCAATGTACACTAGAATAGAATATTTACCTTATTCATTTTTTGAACTGTCTCCAATTAAGACGACAAGTGATTTCAATTATGACTTTCAACCAGTGGACTAAATTGCAACTCGCTAATTATTGTGACTACCTTAAATATTACATTCGGCTGAATACTAGTATTAATATCTCAACCATTGTAAGATTAGCTCAAACTATAGAGAGGGATAACTGGTCCTACCCTCCAAAATTATAACAACGAACCACAGCCTGACTACAATCAACCCAAGCATAACTTGAATATGTATTTAAGAACAAAAAAATAAAAAAAATTGGTGAAGCTATTTTATCATCAGACATGAATTATGACTGGTTGAAATAATTAATAATTACTGTATGTTTTTTTTTAATATATTGATGTGATTACATGGTAGTATCTGTTCATACTTTTTTATTTCTTTGACAATGCACACACATCTTGCACCTACAGGTACTTGAACTCGGGTCTCCTAGAATGAATATAATTCTCTTGCCCACTGGAGCCACTCGTTGAATTCATTACTGCATGTTTTTATGTGTATTTTATATAGATAGCTTATTTTTAACAAAAATAAAATATATATGTATTAAACTATTCAAATAGAGGGAGGGGCTTATTACTTTCACAACTTTTTGTACTATAATTATTCTAATAATTGAATTATTGAATTTATCAATCGTTATAGTAATTATTTTTGTACTTTCATTAGTTTTTTAGCAAAAAAAAAAGAAAAAGAAAAGGTTACATTAGTTTTTTTTAATAAATATGAATGGTTTAATACATAATTTGATACTTAAGTTTGACATATTTTTTAATTCGGTACTTGCATTATTTTTCGATCCAATGTGGTATTTGTATTTGATAAAAGTTGTATATTTTGAGTGTTTACTTCAGATTTTAGAGTTGATTTGATGAAAAATTATAATTACCTGATAACATTAACAATTAACTTCATCAATAAACCTTAAAACCCAAATTAAATCACACTCATTGGATTGCAATTGATAAATTAAACACAAAATTAAAAAAATTTCATAATTAACATTAAATTTATCTGATTAACATCATGAAAACTTTGATCATAATAATATTAACAATTAACTTCATCAGATAAATCCTAAAGCTTGAGTTAAATACTAAAATTTTAATATTATTACTTTTGGGTATTAAAATATAGAACTTTTATTAAATACATATACGAGATCCAACAAAAAAACAACACACGTACTATTAAAAAAATATCAAACCTAAGTGTCAAATAATATATTAAACGAAAATGAGAAATAAAAGACAAAAAAATTAGGAAAATAACAATAAAATTAAACACCAATAAGATGAAACTTTAATGATTTAATTTTTTGTTTGACACAATCAACGATTATAATGATCAGTTTTCTGTAAATCACTTATTAGAACTTGAAAAGAGTGGAGTGGGACTTAGGTAGACAGCTTTTAAATTTGAATTTCAAAATACACCTTTAGTTATGTGTAATTTTGGTAGTCAAGAAGAGTTTTCTTTTTTAATGAAATCAAGAAGTATAATTAATTTCATTAATAATTAATTAAAAGTTTATCGGTTCAATCGAGGTTTTTTATATTTTTTAAATTAATCATCATATTTCGATTCGGTTCAATTTAATTTTTGAATTTTTAAAATTTTTAGATTCATTTTGACAAAATAAATTTTATTTTATAATTTTTGAATATTATTTGACAAAGTTTCCAAAATCACAAAAAATTATATATATTTTCCATATTATTTCAGACTTTGAGCACCACATGTACCATATCTGAACTAAAAGCTTAAGGTGTGGGGGTGCTGGGGGGGGACAGAAAATGTATTTAATCATTCACCCAAAATAATAATGACAGAAAAAATAATATTAGAAAGGAAATCGCAAAATATATGAGGTTGGGTTAGACAAAGACTTGGGTGTGAACTGATAATATTTAAAACCCACACTGAAATTTGGTTTCATCAAAACATAATTAGTCGCCAGCAGGTGGATGTGGCAATTCATTATTACACTAATGCCACATATATTATAAATATTTATTTTCTTGAATTTATAGATTTTGAGAATAAACAATTAATGGATTTCATTGACCTACTTTTGAGAATATATATACCGTAATTAAGCACACAGCTTAATTAGCTATCTCTACTCTTATCTACTCTAATCTATCAAGGCTGTGTGTCATTTACATTCCCAACATAGACAGAGTATGAATGATAAAAATATTTGTTTAAGTTGAATTAATTTTATATTTCGGAAAATAAAATAAAATACGAACGGATTTGAATTTGTTCTGTTAATTTAAAAGGTGCAGCTATAGGAAACAGCAGCGGCCGGACCCGGCAGTCGGCAGGCTGCAGGGCAAGCCACAGCTATTGGGTTGGGAATTTAATTTGCATTGCATGCCAAATTTAATTTTCACACTTGCAATTAGTGTCCACAAAAATCAGTAGACCCACTTGTCTGGAGTCTGGACCATACGGGACAACCATCATTTACTCTTTTTCTTAATTATAAGAAGTAACTACACTTGCATATTTTCAGAAATGAAAATTAAATGATTTATTTCTAATGTATATTTGAAATAGGTTCAGATGTTATATGATATTATATTAGTAGATTTATAACTCCAACCAGCTAGTTTTGATGGTGTAGGGTAGGAATGCATAAGGAACACATTTAAAAGTGCCCCAGAATAGACGGTAATTTTGAATCACATCATTAATAATATTTGTGATGTTTTTAGGAAGAGAATTCTAAACCCAATATCATATATAATGGTCAACAACCATAAGTGATACCCAAGTACATGCATTTCTGAATCAAGAAACATTTAATCTTTCCTTCAACAGAAATCAAAATGGCACTGTGGATGTAGCTGAAGCTACATCGCATAATGCAGTACCACCGAGAGGAAGGATGCTCCATAGTCTTATGCGTGCATGTTATTATTACCATTGATAAAAAGTTGGAAATGCCTAAGGATGATTCAACTATGGTAAGATTTTCACGGTGTGTCGGTGAGGGAGTTGAAAGCTATTGCTTTGCTTGGTAGAGTAGAAAGAAAATTGGAAAGATAAAAAAACTGAAGGTGTAGAAAAATAGAACAGATGGAAAATGTAACTTTTCTTTCTATAGATGAACTTAGTAGAAAAGATAAAAAAAATTTGAAAGAAAGAGTAATTTTCTATTCATTCATTGTTTGATAGAGGTGAAAAATGAAAGAAAAAGGAAAATAAACTATTTGAAAAATACATAATCTTGAACTAATATACACGTCTCTCGCATTTTTTCACCTCTCGTCATGCGAATTTGGAAGGATTGTTTTTATGCATTAAGATAAAAAATGATCATCTCAACTATTTTCTTTCCTAGCAAGCACACAAATTTTTTTTTTATTTTTTTCATTTTTTCACTTCATCCCTCAAAATTTTCACCCAACCAAACACTTCTTAAAGGATTATTTACACTATTGACATATGAGACAATAGCGAGTATCCATAAACACTCGAGTGAAAAAGTAAGTTGACTCTCATGGCAGATCATGTTCAGTGTACTTGTTCTCGTAACAAACACTCATACGTGATCATCAAGTATCCTATATGCGAACTTATGAGATAAATTATATGCATCCTACACATGAAGATTGATGTGATCCCATTCGGCTAGGTAGGTGTCTTACTTTGTAAGGTTGGTAACAAGACTATAGAATGTTGCCAATAGGTTATGAAATGTCTTACTAAAACGTGACTTTATCCTAGACAACCTGTGGTAGAGTTAGAAAATTTTTCAACTGGATTTTGATATGATATAGCTACAATCTAAATGACAAACATACAAGAGATTTAGTTAGGGAAGTGCTGTTTTGGTTCAAGTAGTTGATTTGGAGAAGTGCTTTGAACAAGGTCATCGTGTATAACAATATTACATGCTGGTGTATAGTACATAAAACGATATGTAAAAAGTAATGAAATTTATATGAATATACAATATCATGAACATGATTGGGATTTACACAAGGTTTTCCTATCTGAAGGGTAACTGGTTAAAAATGAAGGAAGGAAACTGTAAGAGCAAACAAATGGAGGATCCTCAATTTACTTTACACTCAATAGTTGGGTGTAAGATGTATAAAAGAGTGGAGTGCATTGATGGAGCTTAAGAAGGAAAAAGGCTCATCTCACAGCTACTTTCCTTAATTAGTCCTCTCATACAAACACATATGAATATGGTTATAATTAAGCAAACAGGTCGTAAGTTACGTCTACCGAGGAACTTACGAGGAAATCTCATAAGTTAACATCAAAAACTGATAAGGGGCATGCCTTTGTTTGTAAAAGCTAAAGCAACCTATTTCCAAAACCCTATATTGGGGGACCTCTTTTTTTTTATTATCTCTTTCATCTTGCATTCAGATCAGATGAAAGCTCCTCACAGTACTCCACCATTTTGTATATCCTTTTGCTTTTGCACATACTGCTTTCTTTACAGGTAATAAATTAATATGTTAGTGGTAGTAGTACCAATTTATTTCTTTATTAATTACTGTCTGGTAATTAAAATTGTATTTAGAGTTGCAACAGTGTGGTTTCAGACACAACAGGTTATCTATATGTATGTATGCATGCATGCATGTGTATATATATATATATAATATAGGGTGAGGACCACACTCTTACTTAGGGTTACCCCCAGCTCTCTCTTCTTCCCTCCTCAGTCCCCGATCCAGTTGGCTGCTTTTTATAATTCTTTTGCTGGCCTTTTGTCCCCCTTATCTCTCTATCATCTTCAGAGGTATGTGTAACCTTACCTTGTCCAGGGACCATCATTTTCTTGTTACTTCTTTTAGTTCAACAACTCACACTCTCCCCCTGATTCACCGCCATAATGTGGGGTTTTCTTTTCTTTGGTTATAATTAAATGTTAAGTATCTAGCTATAATTTGTGTGATAAAATATTGAAAAAAATAATGGATTTTGTTAATTACTTTAACTGATAAAACTTAGAACCCCCTAGGAAATTAAAACTAGGGAAACAACAACTGGCATGCCCCATACCCGAAAAAGTAAAGTAAAGCAAGCTAGATAAGATTGCTATTTACACAAATGAATTCCGTATAGGCTATGCTGTCTAGTTTGAGAGATTAATCATTTAGTGGTATTGCAAATACAAGCGTCTAAAACAATGGACCTTCATGTCAAGGAACTTGAAATCAACCTGCAACTACCAAGAATACCCTGGTGGCTGCTTGCTTATTCTGCAGTTTAGCAGCATATACATACATACATATATATATATAATAAAATGCCTCACTGAGTTTGGTCCCCCTTTTTTTCTTAAAACATTAGACACCCCTTTAGTCCATTAGGGAGCTAAAGCTCTCTTTTGTTTATTCATGTTTTCGGCTGCAAAAACTACATAAAGTTTATCCCTTTTCATCAACCTTTTCGTATTCAAATCAATCGAGTTGTCAACATAAGTATATATGGTGTAAGGTGCATGCAACCATAAATTCGGTCGAGCTTTTTGGTTTGTTGGAAGTGATTAGATGTCACTTAATTGAAGTTTCTCCCATAGCTGAATGGATGGATGAAGTTTATCAGGTAGCAAGTGATCTTTGAGTAACCCAGATATTTTTCTCTTGGTATTTATTATAGTCCAGAATAGATCATATTCTGCCTTTTGTTCATTAATTGACTCTCCATGAAAAAATAAACCACTCAGAATAGATGCATTACGCATCAATCGATGCCCCCAACCATAAGCCTCCCTGCTCCATTAACTTCCACCCTCATTATCTAAACCACTTGTTTTGAAAAGACAATTACTTTGAATCTTCCAATCTTGGGTTTTCAATTTCATCAACCCTATTCATAGTTTATATATCCCTGTCAAAACCTCACATCACACTATCATCAATCAACACCCTTGACGTATATTTATAATTATTGCCATCGTTTCGTGAAGGAAGCGTGATGAACCGACGGTTTGAAAAACTAGGTCTTGGTGGGTCTTAATTTGGAGTAATACACATTTCTCATGTGGCTTTGGTTTTAGATTTCGAGGTTATGTAACTTTTACGGGTCACTCGAATAAAAACTTAAATTTTTTTTATATATATGTATGATTAAAATGATTTTTCGTGTTTGAGTTATAAAAGAGGTAATTATCAATGTATCATACTATTTTATTAATGTCGAGATTAAAGTTTTTATTATGTTGTTGGAGTTGTTTTTTACTGTTTATGACAAGCGTTTTTTCTATATTTTTTATTGAATTGTATGCTCTCATTCCTGAAATAAATTTTTTAAAAAAAATATGATTATTTTATCTACTATCAATAGAGTAAAAAAATTCCATAAACAAATTTAAGAGATTGTCAAATGTATTATTATCGTGTAAATCAGGTTGTAGAATTTTTTATTCTATCTACTATGAACAAGGTAAATAACCCATGTAATTATACTGATCAGGAAACTTCAACAATTAATCTGGATAAAAATATAGGAAATTTTTTTTTTTTTTTACCACAATAACTAGTAAATCACTGTCGAATTTATATTTTATAATGTGAAGGAAAGGGTGGTGGAGATGCAGTTTGAAAAACTATGGTGTTGGTGAATACACTTTATTTCATGTGGCTTTGGTTTTGGATTCGGAGGACGGGTATTATATAACCGGAAAGAACTAAGACTTCTTTTTATCATCTCAATCCTATGGTCTCAATTCATCACCAAAATTTACTCTCTCTTTTTTTTTTTCGACCTACATGCAACATAGTCGATACTTGCATATATAAGTTGCTCTCACGTCCACATTATTTTCTTTTATCTTTTCATGTCACGACAAGCTCTCAACTATACAACCAAATATATACAATCCATGTGGGATCTTTGATTTTCTCCTGTCTGTTCTATGACCTCACACTCATCATTTGCCTGAAAATATTTGCTCGCTCGCTAACCACAAATTGATTGAATTTTAAGTGAAATCTATAAATCTAATATATGTATTAAATATACCATTAAGGCATAATTACTTTTTTGGTGATCTAACTTCATAAAAAAATATTTTAACTCTTTGTTTAATTTTTCGATTTTTTTTAATCTTTAAATGTTTTTTGTCAAACACCTCAAAATAAATAAACAAGTTAATGTTTATTAACTTTGTTGTTATGGCATACATATGAATTACCATGTGCATGACACATCAGCATTTAATTAATTAATAAAATTTTAAAAATAAAAAAATATTAAAATTATTTAAAATTTTTAAAAATTATTTTTTAAAATTTTAAAAATAATTAAATGCTGACATGTCATCTATACAGTAATTCACATGAATATCACATCAATGAAGTTAAAAGAAATCAACTTTTTCATCTATTGAGGATTAATTTAACAAAAAAAATGCAAATTCAAATATTAAAAAAGATAAAAAATTAAATGAAAGATATATATATATACATATATAATTAAAAGGTTAAATAAGTCATTAAATGGCTACGATTAATTACCTATAACTTAAATGGCTACTATTTAGGAGTTGACCCAAACGGTGAGGAGGGTGTAGGCACATGGTCATTCGGATGTAGAGCCAATTTTCCTGACCCATAGGCTCGGCAGCTTACCGATCAGTGCTGGATGACGTTTTTTACCCAATCAAATTTTAAGCCCAGATAAGCCCCACAGCTCTGTTTTCTTTTTCCTTTTCCCTCCCCTCTTAAGACGCCGGTTTTATTCCACAACATAAAAATATCTATTACTATATTACAACTCATAATTGTGGATGAGAAGTTATTTTTAGAAAATAGTTATATTTTGTAAGAAATATAAAGTAATATTTTTTAATAAATTGTTATTTTTAGGGTGAAAATATAAATGTGCACCTTATAGATGAAAAACATATAATATATGGGTTGTTTCCCTTTTTTTTTTTTTTTTTTTTTTAAAGAAATGGAAATTCTATTAGAAAAGTGAATAGTGTTTTGAGGAATATGTAATTTTTCTTTAAAAAAAGAGTACATACATATTTGTACTGTATTTTTATTTAGCTTATCCTTTATTGGTTTTTTAATTTATAACTTTATTATTATTTAATTAGGAGTTAATTGAAGACTAGTTCAATTGAGAAATTATTAAATTATTAAATGATTAAAATTTTAAAACAAAATTAATGTATTAGAAGGGTTATATAGATATTTTAATTTATTTTTAAAATAAAATAAAGAATTACTCTCCAAAATATTGCAGTGAGAAAGTATCAAGTTTGAAATCTTAGGGTTAGTTTAATAATGCTTTTTAAAAATACTTTTTAACTAAAAAGCACTTTTGAGAAAAAACTAAAATTTTCTCCATCTCTTTTTGGTTAAAAAAATGTTTTTGGTTTCAAAAGAATATTTGAAAAACTCAAATGCACTTTATTTAATAATATTTTTATCTTAAAAATGATTTTGAGAAATAATGCTAAATAAATCCTTAATTACGGATACATTCATGATTTCGAAAATACAAGCATGACCGTGTTACCGACATATTATGTAGCAGCAGCTGTAAATCAACAAAACAAGTTCCCAAATCCACAATTTGTATACACAGGAATGCAGGTGACTTAATTTAGCATATTTGCAGCTATAACGTGACGAACAAGCTGATTTATCAAACAGGTCCTGCAATTCGAGGCACATGTACAGAGTCAGGAGACATGGATATCATCTGAAGCAGGCTTGAAGTTGAAAATGTTTCTTCCAATTCACTTCCCTTTTTACTTCCTCCGTCGGTGCTTTCTTTTGCAAGGTGAAACAGCTCCTTTGCAACATCAACCATTCCAATTTTGCCATCTCCTCCGAACAACAAGCACCTGGTTGCTATGTCTGCAACTATCTCTATTTGCTCTCTTCGAAATATAGGCTGCTCATGGTAGTAAAGAGATGGATCCACTATTTCTTCTAGCTTCCCACTTTTAATCTTTTGCAAGGCTAGTGAAGGCATGTCTGAATGTTTGGAGCCTGAAATTATCTCTAACAATAGCAGGCCGAAGTCATACACATCGTTTTTCTGAACATGGGGGCCAGAGGTGGAGCTAGAGCAAAGCAGCGCAAACCCTGCAACCTTAACTGAGAAATCCACGTCAAGAAATATGTATCCGGGTGATTTGAGGCCATGGTGAAAGATAGGTGGAGAAATTTCACATTGCAAGTATGCTAAGATGCTTGCAGTTTCAGCAGCTATGCTTAGCCTCTTATACCAGTCAAGGCCAAATTCTTGCCCACTGTTGTTATGCAGATGTTCCTCCAAGGTGCCATTTGCAGGATATTCATATCCCACCATCAGGGTGTAACCAGATTCAGTGCAACACCCAAGGAGTCGGGCTAAATTCCTATGTAAAACAGCTGATAGAAGCTCAATTCTGGATAGGACATGAATTAGGTCTCTTTCATTCTCGCACTGCACCTTCTGCACAGCTATATGTGAACCATCTCCTAGGACTCCAGCATGAATTGTGCCATTTGTTCCATCTACGAGCTTCTGACCATCGTCAAACCCTCTGGTTGCTTCGTCTAGCTCTCTGAAACTGAATAATCTAGTCCTACAAGCTTTCCGAAATGAAATGGTACTATGATAATGAGCCCGGTCTATATCAAATGCTCCTGATTTGACAGGTCGTTTCAGTATGAAAAGGAACAAGAATAAGGAGGCAAGGATGAAAACTGGAGCAAGAACACCTGAATGTCAAAAATGATAAAGATATTAATTCTCGCAACAAGTAGTTGAATTCCATTCACCAAAGAAACTAAAATGACCACATCGTAATATGTGATTTGGCTTCCAAATCATCATAGATAGAGAAGATTTATAACAGTAATGATATCTCCTGATAACATACCAGCCACAATTACAAGTTTCCTTTGACTACGTTTTGGGCTGTTGTCACATTCCCCACCGTATGCTTCTTGCCCCTCCTTGATGCAGGCTGTCAAAGACGGATACCAAAAAAGGAATAATTGATAAATAGTTAAGTACTATCATTTTAGCTACAAATCAGCATGATTCGATCAGCCAAGATGAGAATATTATTAGTGTTACTTGCTTAAAAGAGATGATAATAATAAATAAAATAAAATAAAAAATAGACTACTCACACTGGAAGCATCCGAGTCCATTTGCAAATCCATCACCGACAAGCCCATCCTGACAGGAGCACCTGACCCCTGCTTCAACTGTTGTAGCACTCACCATAACTGCATTGCTGGCACAAAGTCCTCGAGATTTATTTCTAGGAATTGCCCACTCCAACTTAACCCCGCGCTTCCCACTGTTGGTTCCCCTGGGAACTACCCACGACGAGAACCCCCTACATCCAAACTTGGCAAAACTCGAAAACCCATCCCCTGAATGCCAATTGCTATGATCAGAAAGTGGATAACAGCATGCCAGGTCTCCACCCCTGTTTCCATCACAATCAGGCAACTCGTTTGTCTCACAATCTGCTTTACAAAGTGACGAGTCTTCACAATCATATAGACCTATCACATTATCATCAGAGATTCCCAAGTAGTCGTTTCCCGCAAAATTGAATGAATTCAAGCCGTTGTATTGACGACAAGTGGAGCTCCCAGTTCCAGGAAAGTCTACGAGTATACCATCAGAGAAGAAGTCAAGGACTCGGTAGCTTTGAATGCCGATGTGGAGGTAAAGGGTGGTTGAATTCAAGCAAGAAAGATTGAAAGCATTAGAAACAGAGGCACATGAAGTGTTCAAATGAAATGGAAATGGTATGTGCAACCTGCCGCATTTGTCATCGCACCCATTTGGAAGCAAAACTGGTTGCAGTCGCTGACGATGCTGCAAACAGATGCCTGGTTGATTAAGAGATACGAGAGTAAACCAAACTAAAAGTAGAGGTAACATTGCCTCCTGTTGACTGTACTTGTTTCAGAGAGAATATTTGGAGATTACAGAGGTCTTTTTTTTTTTTTTTAAAGAATCACATTCATGGCTTCCTCTCAGAAATACTAAAAACATTAACTACAAAAAACATACCCATCTTTCCCCAAAGACGGGCCAAGCATATTCAGCCACGAAAAGAGTAGAACCAAAAATAGGCACATGGTGAGATGAAGGGGGTTAATATGAGGCATGGAAGTTGGGGAAGTGAAGAAGATTGGTCTGTGGAATGGGCTACAAATTCGAACCTCACAATCATGGGACAGTGTGAGTGTGGGGGACTATTTCGATTGAATTAAAACAGGCTTAAACAGTCGCTTCGCTTTCATTAAAATACATGATTTTTCACCACCTTGCTTCCCTTAAACACAATTTGCATGGGTTTTTGAAGCTTCGATAATGTCAAAACAACCATGCAATGCAAAATTTGGTTTGAGAATTACGGAATGTCAGATCTAAATGCCAAAGAAAGATTTCCAAACTCCGGAGTATACGCGCTTTGGGGGTGAGAAATAATGTTACTCGCTTTCCCATTGGGAGAGTTGTGTAATTAAAGGATGTTGGGATTGGGGAGTTGCATCTAAAGTCCAAAGGGGGGGATTGTGGGAGATGGTGTTGCTGTTGTTGGTTCTGCTGCTGCGGCCTCGAAATGAGTAGTTAGAGTTGAGTTGAGTTGCTAATCTCAACTCGGTTGCGTGGCAAAAGATTATGACATTAAAGAATGTTTACCATCAACAAGTCAGCTTTGAGGGCCCTACACTCTCAACTCTCAAATCTCATATTTTTTCCATATTAAATATATAAAGTTTTTATTATAATAATAATAATTGGTATTTTTGTCATAGCATGAATGATAATAATCCACCATTTTCTTTTTCTACTGTTGCATGATTTTAAATATATTTTAACTTTTTAAAATAAATTATTCTTGATTACTTTAATTAGTGTAAAGTAATCTTCATTATTTAAATTGTTCAACATAATTAAAATATGTGAATTTTTTTAACAATTCAAATGTTATAATAACAAATTTTTTAATTTATAATATAGTTTTTATTGATACAAAGTAACAATATTCAAAATCAAGTTTAAATTACAATTTAATATTTAAACTGTATCATTTTTCTCAAGTTGGTGCCTAATTTTTTTTTGTCACAAATGATACCTAAATTATATTCCATTATTCAAATTGTCTTGATCGTTGAAAAAACCTTTTAATTAATAATTTTGTGAGACGCGACATTTTCAAATAAAATATAATTTAAAAAATTAAATTAAAATTATAAAAAACAAATTAATTTAATTTAAATTAAAACTTTTATGCTCTTTCCTTTCTCATCACGATTCTTTCCCCCCTTTTAATGCACTTTTTTAACTATTAATTGCAATAGTCTTTCTCATTTCTTTCTACTCAATTTCTTCTCATTATTTGAGTTTCATACTTTATCTAGGTTTTTCCATTTGTAGAGATTTACTATTTTGTGTAAAGTATATATAAAAAGAAAGAAGAACGTTATTTTTTAAGAAAAATAAATACATGAGTTTTGAATTAGAGTGAGAAAAAAAAATTAGCATTGAGGTTTAAAAATAGAAAAAGAAACTCGTCGAAATCTGGGTTATATTATTGAAAATTAAGTTTGGATGCGTTTTTCGATTGAGTTCTTAATCTTTTTGTCACCGAAGTTCTTGAGTGAAAAACAAAAAAGATAAATATATTTATACGAATAACTTAATTGTGTTTTCGATGAGTTCTTGATTTTTTTGTTACCGAAGTGCTTGAGTGAAGAACAAAATAGATGAATATATTTATAAGATTTTTTTTAAAAAATTAATAAAATAATATTTATCTTTTTTGAGATGTTTTTAATTTTGAAAGTTTCACTGTTACAAAATGATTCATTAAGAGTTTTTTTTTTTTTTTTAAATTATAATATAAGTATCATTTTATAATTTAAACCTTAAAATAATAACTAATAAACATAATTAACATATATAAATTATTTCCACGTTTAGATATAATATTACTAAATAATTCCTACTAATTATTAAAGTATTTGTACAAACAATAAAAAATTAAGATATTGTATATTAAACTATACATTATTTATTATTTATTTTTTTCTTTCATTAATAGTCAATAAATTAATCAGACATATACAATTAATATAATTATAATATATTAGATTAGATTATATAAGTGTATTATTTATAAATTTTATATACGGAATATAAAGTTATCTATTATTTAAAACTAAAATAATTTTTTTCCTTTTTGATTAAGAATTGAAAACATAATAATTTAAATATAAATTAACTCAACATAAAGTTTAATTTCTTATTTATTATATAAATTCATTTCATAAAAGTGTTTTGATTAAATTAGAATTTTTATTTACAGTTACGATGATTTTCGTAAATTTATTTAACCAAATATTTTTCTAAAATTAAAATTATGAATTATAAATAATAAAAATGTTTAAGTAATAGTCGATTGGTATGGGCGTCGTTGTTAACGCAGGAGGACGTAAGTTCAAGTGTGTTGAAACGTATCATCCTTCTATTTATGAGTTGGGAGAGACAGATATTTATATATATAGATAATAATTCTAATTTGATTTTGCTCCAACACAACATTTATGCGTGGGTTGGAGTTGTTTGCTTATGAAACTGAACATGACCTGAGGGGAGACTACTGTCTACTTCTTGTTTTGGGGTGCAACGCAGCACATTCAAATAGATTTCTGGGTTTTTTCAATTGTAATGACAAAACCTGAAGCTAAGAGTTTGAACTAGTTTCTTGCTCCTAAATATGCCTATACGGTCACTATCTACGGGAGAATGTATTGCTTGCAAGTTGATTAAGTTGTGAGGATATTGCATTCGTTACTACTATGATGCTCGTTGATAGAAGAAACCAACAGGGGAGGATTAAAACCTTTGGTATGCATTGTAGAGTTTGATGTTTGTCAACACGACTGAGATTTTTTAAAATAACTTCCTATAAATCCCCGAATCTTATGTCTAAAACTTTATGGAATACAGTTTATTTTCTATTTTTGAATACATAAATCCGACTAGAGGTTTGAAAATCTTAGAATCTTGAAACATTTTCAAAGTATAAATAGTCTGTTGAGAATCGATTCGTATAAACAATGAGATAATAAAAGTGGGGAAGAACGAACACAAATATTTTACATGGAAAACTCTTAAAGAGGGAAAAACCAAAGGCAGATGTGACTTCAACTTTTCACTAAATGAGTAAACAAACAAGAGTAGAACAGGTAAAAAATAAACCTAAATATATATTATCCTAAACCCCGAATGCAAAGCTCAAAATCCCAAAGAACAAACTGGTAAACAAAACCCTAAATATCATATAGCACTCACAAAAAGGGACAAAATACTCTCCATAATTACCACGAAACTCTCATCAAAGAAAAGTCATTTTTTCTGGTTGGCCTCTCAAAACAAGGATACAAAGCCCCTTTAAATAGGTTGATATTAGAGTTCTAATCATACTAAAATATCTCTAGAATAATCAGAGTTTAACTGGGAAAAGATAACGGAGTTTAACTAGGAGAATAATACGAGACACACCCCACAAATCTCCAAATTGACTCATATTTATCAAGCCTCCTTTTTCATTCCCCGTCACGGGCCTAACTCGAATTTTGGAGAATATCAACCAAGTCTAAACCATGCTCAATAATATCTGAATAGGAGAGAAAACATCAACTCTCCACCTGACAGTAATCCTTTGCAACCAAATTTGTCTCAAAACATTCTATAAACTATTCGAGTCTTTAAAACCAAAAGGGGATGAGATTCTTCTCTAAATCAAAGCACATGCCTGGCATCTAACCCAACTCCACCTTCAACTGGATTATCTGAAGAGCAATGAATCATCACTCTTGTTCTGAATCACATCAACTACATTCGTAATTATCCGAAATTGTCAAAAACTGAAATTTGTGATTCGTCGAACTTTTTGATATTCAAGATCGTTGTAATTATAGAGAGTGTTTTACACCTTTTTGTGAGTGTCCTATGAGATTTAGGGTTTTATTTACTGGTTTGCTCTTTGGGATTTTGAACTTTGTATTTAGAGTCGTCGTAATTACGGAGAGTATTTTACACCTTTTTGTGAGTGCCTTATGAGATTTAGGGTTTTGTTTATTGGTTTGCTCTTTGGGATTTTGAACTTTGTATTTAGAGTTTTGGGTAATGTACATTTAATACATTTAGGTTTATTTTCTCCATATTGTATTTTCATTTATTTACTCATTTAGTGAAAAGTCGAAACCTTATTTGCTTGTGGTTTTCCGCGTAAAATATTTGTATTCGTTCTTCTTTACTTTTATTATCTCATTGTTTATACATGTCTATCCCTAACATGTTCCAATAGTAGCCAGTGAAAAAGTTATAAGTAACCAAAAGTTATATCACTTGGTTATTAACAAAGTGTTATCACATTTCATAGTGATGAAGTATATCTTTTAAATTAAAAAATTATATACTTTATTATTAACAATGAATCATGATTATTTAAGGAAACATCTATTGAATATTTATGTTTATTGTTAAAAGATGTGACTATCCATTTAGATAGTTGTGTTCCTATGAAGAGACATGAGAATTTTTATAAATAAGAGTCAAATTCCATTTGTATGACACACAATAAAAAAATCAAAAATTCCTTTTATTCTCTTACCATTTTTTTTTTATATTTTTAGATTGTTTTATAAAGAATTACTGTAGAAATTCTTTTATAGAAATTGATATCGTTGCTATGCTCCGCTCAATGCTTAGTAGATTGTTTCTGTCAATGCAAAACGTAGATAATCATTGGGTTTTATTGTATCGTCAAGTAGGAGTGAGCAAAATCCGATTCGATTCGAAAAACTAAATAAAAAATTCAAATTTTGAATTAAATAGTTCGAGTTATTTGAGTTAATCGAGTTATTTAGATAAACTCGAATAAAAAAATCAAGTTTTTCAATTTAACTCGAATATAAATTACACAATTTGAGTTATTCGAAAATCTGAATAAGAAAAGTCAAAACTACGTCGTTTTGACAAATGTTTATATTTTCTAAAGGTAAAAGTCAAAACCATCAAGTTAAAAAGTAAAACTATGTTGTTTTAATAAATGTTTACCCATTAAGTTAAAAAGCAAAACCATAATATTGTTTATTTAATTAAATAATTTTGTGCTTCGTCTGCTAATTAAATAATCGATCCGTGTAAACGCAACATTAAATATAAATAATATGATTCGTTAACTCGACTCAAAAAAATTTCACTCAATTCGAAAAAAATTCAAATTGAATTCAATTGCTAAAATAGGATTCATCAACTCGACTAACTCAAAATTTTTTTATTCAATTTAACTGGACTCGATCGAATACTCACTCCTATTGTCGAGATTCATTTGCCAATAATTTTTTTACACACCATAATATAAATGAAAACAAATAGAACATTAAAAAAAATAACATTGATACCTATATTAAAGCCTTCATTAATTTATCATAAATTATTTTTTTATCTCCCACACCAACATAGAGCAACCGAGCGGTAAGAGGTGATGGATATTAAAGGCCACGACTTTGATTCCTTACACTAGTGCTGCTTGAATCCTAGAAATAGAACAACTAGGAGAAGTCTTTATTTTTATTAATTAATAAGGATATATATAATATTTCTTCAAAGACTATATTTATAAACGTAATAAATATATATATATATATATATATATATGATTCTACTTCTAATGAATATTAGAGTATTAAAGTATATCAAATTTTTATTCAAATGAACATCCACTTTATAATAAAATATTTATAAAAAATAAAAATTTAGCAAAAGCGAAATAATTGTCATTTTATATACGATAGAATTTATCAAAATAAAAATTACCTTCTTCTAAACTTCTACAAATTAAAAAGAGATAAATCTCAAAATTATATATGAATTTTGATTTAATGTGCAATTGTATACATAAACTTTAATTTAGTATAAGTATACAAGTGAAACTCTAATTGTGGTTCAAATGTATACTTAAAATTTTAATTTTGATTTAATCATACACATTTAAATAAAGAAATATATCAATTTATTTTTCTATTGAATAAATATAATTATTTATATATGCAATATATAAATATAAAATTGTGTTATATTAATAATTGTGTTAATAATTATAAGAATTGAATCAAATTAAATTTTCATGTATAAAATTGTACAAAATTAAGTTTATGTATACAATTACACATTAAACCATAGTTGATGTATAGTTCTAGAATTTATCCCAATTAAAAACAAACAAAAAGATTATAGTCATATTTGTTTAATGTTTTTAACTTATTTGAATGAAAAGAGTATAAATTTAATTAATTCGACTCGAAATAAATTCGATTTAATTGATAAATTTAAAAAAATTCAATTTAATTAATGATTAAAAATTTCAAAATTTTTATATTTCGATTCGATATAAATTTAACCATCCGTTCGAGTATCTTAAATTTATGTATAAAAAACATATTTACCCAAACGATAATATTAAAATATCTGATATGAATAATGGCTGGGTATTTTTCGTATTAAATAAAACGAAACCATGCAGAGTGCATATGCATGGACATTTGTTTTGTATGTTAAATTAGATCAAATTATTTAAAAATAATAATAAACAAACAAACCAACTAAATTTAGAGAAAATAGTAAAGTAGAATCATGATAAAATTATAAATACATAAAAATAATAATGAAATTACAGAAAAGGAGAAAAGAAAACTAAAAGAGAGAGATAAATATGGATCCAACTTTAGCTTTAACTTAAAGTCCAAGTGCAGATTCAACCAAACCAAAACTCTACTACGACTGTACATCGGCGTCGTTTCCACACACAAATAATTCAATAAAAGCCGAATCAGGAAAAAGAAAAGAAATAGACAAAATGGTCCAATAAACCAACCCTATTTTCTCTCTCTCTCTCTCTCTGTCTCCCCTCGTCTTCCCTTTTCCTTGTATTTTCTTTTGTTTTTAGATAAATTGGGCAATTCTGGAATTGGGGAATAAAAGGCTAAAAGATGATGTTTTCAACTGAAGGAACAAAAACCCAGTAATGGGAGCAAGTCAACTGGTTGGTCGATGATGACGACGACGAGGGTGGATTACGGGGGACCGGGTACTGGCCAGGTCCGACTAGTTGGAGACTATATTCTGGGTCCAAGAATCGGGTCGGGTTCATTCGCGGTGGTTTGGAGGTCAAGGCATCGACAACACGGGTTGGAAGTCGCAGTTAAAGAGATTGATAAGAAACTCCTGAGCTCCAAAGTCAGTGAAAGTCTGCTCAAGGAGATATCCATTCTCAGCACTATTAATCACCCCAATATCATCCAACTTTTTGAAGCCATTGAGGTCTTTCCTTTTAAAAAAAATTATTTTTGATATACCCTCTTTTTCTATTTCCTTTGGAAATTTGAATTATTTTATGACTGATTAATGCGTAAGTAATGCTGTGGCAGACTGAAGATAGGATATTTCTGGTGTTGGAATATTGCGACGGAGGGGATCTCGCTGCTTATATTCAAAGATATGGAAAAGTATCGGAGGAAGTTGCCAGGCATCTTATGAGGCAATTGGGTACTCTATTTTGAAATTCTCTTACTTTCTATTACAATCTTTGGACGATTGCTTCTTTGAACCTCATTGGTGGTAGTAACAGTTATTAAATGCAAATTTGATGATTGGAGCGATTGGGTTGTTTTTGTTTTATAAGTTATAATTCTAGTTAGATATTGCATGTGGGTTTTTGTTGGGAAACCTCATGACAACAGTTAGTAACGGCTGTTAAATTAAATGTTCGGTAGTTAAGGCAATGGATTTGCAATTTATATTGCTATTATTATCTCATGTGTGATTTACAGTAAGATATTCTTAATTGCTTTGTTAGCCAAATGGATATGATGCCAAACCGGAGCCCATTGTTTCCTCATATCCCCAATTTTCTTTGCTTACATTCGTTTCTGTTTAGCTTATTCAAAAAAATCTGGAATGCCCTTGTCTGTGGACTATCTTGTGCAGCTGCAGGATTGCAAGTTCTTCAAGAAAAACATCTTATTCATCGGGATTTAAAGCCGCAGGTATGGTGCTTCAATATCTTACTTTAATTCTATGTATGTTTAGTGGGATGTTGATTTTCTCAGTAGTACATGTTTAAAAAAATGCAGGCATTCTTGTTTTATTGGACACTGCACTGCATTCTCTCCTTTTGTATGTTAGCAGATCTATTTCATAATTAACTGGCAGCTAACCTAGTTTATGTTGTAACTTTGCAGAACTTACTGTTAACTAAAGGATCAACTCCGCAATTGAAGATAGGAGATTTTGGTTTTGCAAGGTGAACACTTTAATTGGCCTTCTTATAATTGGCACAATGCTTAGTTCATGGATATGGCTTCATTTTTGAAACATGCGGTATAATTTAATCTGTTTCCTTTTTGCTTTTGATACTTCTAAGGAAGAAATCTTTTTTCTCTTCTCATTTTTTTTCTAAAAATTAGAAAAGTTAGGATATCTAGAAACATGTGTTCTGACTTCCGTGGAACATCTGTCAGCCGTATTCTCTTGTCATGACCCAAAATGATACAAACAAGTTATGGTTTAGATAACTATATAACATTTTGGCACAGGCATTGGAAGTTGTTCATAGAAAGCTGTTGATATACCTTGTTTTGCAGATCCTTGACACCCGAAAACTTGGCTGATACACTGTGTGGTTCACCATTGTACATGGCACCTGAGATTATTCAGAATAAGAAGTATGATGCAAAGGTGAAACAACTGCTGGATTCTACTCCCTCCAGTCCACCCACCTCCCTTTATTTTTCTTTTGCTAGCTTTTACCTGACTGTAATGATCAATGCAGGCTGATTTGTGGAGTGTTGGGGCGATCTTATTTCAACTGGTCACTGGGAAGCCACCATTTGAAGGCAATAATCAACTACAGGTTTGTGTGTAGGATGATCTATTTGGCTTATTATCAAAGCTTAAATGCTTCATAAATATTCATTGTGATTCTTCTGTATACAGCTGTTCCAGAATGTATTGAGGTCCACTGAATTGCAGTTCCCAGGAGGAGCCCTAGGAGAATTACATCCTGATTGCATTCATCTCTGCAGAAGTCTGTTACGACATGATCCGGGTACTGGTTACTAACAGTCTTGAGTTTGGGTTATATGGTACCAATAATTATGCCAGTTTGCAAATATTTGGGATCTTTAGTTTACTTGCAGTACTTGTAAATCCTGCAATCTGAAGTCTAACTTCAATTTGCAGTTGAGCGACTGACATTCAGGGAATTTTTCGATCACAAGTTCCTTGGTGAGAGAAGGTAAAATCCTCTTTTAGTGCTTTCGATGCTATTTTCAACTTCCTTTATGTAAAGTTGTCTAGCAGGCACAGCAACTTGGATTAAGTTTATTGTATCATTACCTGTAGCAAAAAGGTAGGCCTTGAGCTGGACTCATCATGTCTTCAATCAGAAGTAATGGTTGAGCAGTTTGATTCTTCTGCCTCTGAGAAGAAATCTCCGTTACCTTATCGGGATCTCATAGACATATCTAGCATAAATCAGAAATCAGTTAGTTCATTTGGATGT
Source organism: Kokia cookei (assembly GCA_039519145.1). NCBI lineage: Eukaryota > Viridiplantae > Streptophyta > Magnoliopsida > Malvales > Malvaceae > Kokia > Kokia cookei. Next base: position 3,228,480 of record CM076908.1, on the reverse strand, counting down.
GATACGGTATTACATGCGAAGGAGTACGAGTGCTCATCCAGTGTCAAAGGTGCTCTTGGGGCAGTGGCTCTTACTATATGGGATAGCAAAGGAAAATCTGTTGATAACCGGTGTTCACCAGCTCAACTCAGAGGTGCATTCTTCTGCTAAACAATGTTCCCACTATGCTCTTTTCTTTTCTTTTACTCATTTTGTCTTTTCTTTTCTTTCTATCCTTCTAATTCCTCATTTTTCCCTTCTATGACCAGTAGCTGACTCATTGGAGGCTATTGAGAAGGAATACGTTCTAGTCAATCCTCATTCTGCATCGATGGAGACTTTCTCTTATTACCTTGAGACGTCCCTCCAAGAGTATTCAACTTTGAAGTGCCAAGCAAAGAAGACTGACCAGGAATCAGCAGTTTCTCTGGAAAAGGAGACTGCTGAAGGTTCTGCCGCGTCTGTACAGTCTCCACAGTTTCAGGGATCGGATATGCAAACATCATCTGAATCAGCTATGCTAAGGGAAGTACAGAGACTTAACATATTGCATCCTTCAACAAGGCTGCGGTTATTGCACCAGTATGCACGGGCTATTGCAGAATTAGCTCAAGGAAAGGTGATTTTTTATTGTTTTCTGCTGAATAAATACAGCCTCTGTTGTAGACAGGCAATTGCATGACCTAGAAGAACATGAATATTGTATTTCTAGTAGCAGAAATTTTGTCAGTTATAGAAGAATAGTGAAGTAGCAGCTCCCCAGTTATATATCTGTCCTTATCTAGGTCATAGATGATCTGGCTGTTTGAACTTGCTGCCCGACTTTCGGAAAAGCCTACTTCTCTGTTTGGTGAAATTTTAAATGCTTTAACCTTTTCCGTTTAGAAACATTGGATTTCTGTAAACAGTCAACTAATGCTCGTTGTATTTTAGGATGTGAGTTCCATTTATGGCTGAGCCAAAGCCTTTTAGTTTTTTCAGGAAAAAACATCCGCATATCTGTTGTTGCAGATTATTGCATTGAGTGAAACATCTCTCTAACATCAGTTGGGTGCAGTATAATGCAGGACTATTTGTAGAATCATTTTCAGTTGAACTTGTTGTCTTGGCTATATGGAAGAAAGCTCTTCAGATCTGTAGCTCTTGGAAAACCTCTGCTCCAGACAATGAATCACCTGAAAGCAATTCAGGCAATCAACAAACTATCTCTATTCAGAGTAGCGCAGACTTGGCTCCAGATTCAGGAGACAATGAAGATTTAAACAAGCCTTCATCTGCTTGCATCTGGGCAGAGCAAGGATTTATCGATGCTTATGATCGTGCAGAGAAGTTGTCATGTCATCTTCAAGATATGGATGGTTAGATTGTCAATATGAAATAACACTTTGTTTATAACTTTCTCTTAATCGGGGTTTTGATTGATCTGTCAAATAATTTCAGCTACAGCACAGATGCCTGATGCCATGGAAATAATATATCAAGCCGCACTCACTATCGGGACAAGCGGCGCTGTGAGTAACTTGCATCAACGTTATAATTTATTTTCACCCTTTGTAGTTGTGACTAACATAAATGTTTTCTTTTTCTTGATCTTTTATGAACTTGTTTTAGGTAGATGAGTATATGTGGAACAAAGGTAGTGCAGCAGCATTGTACTCTAAAGCAATGGTTTTACTTTCATTTATTGTAGGAGAGGCGGCAAGTCTTCCATTGAACCCACCATTTTCGTTGACTCCTGCCAATAAGAAGCGAATTCAGACATACATTAACAACTTGCAGACTCATCAATCTCAGTTTCTAACATCAGCACCGTTTCCTAAGCTGTCTGTAGACTTCCACACCAAATGAAGTGTTCTGCTTGTGAAAAATAGTATTTTCAAAACTGCAGCAAGTTTTGAGCTGGGTATTACGAGTATATAATGGGCATTACTAAATGATGTCATTCTATGAATAGACTTGAACTTGATTTATCTAATGTATAGAAAAAAAATTATATTAACAATACTGGCGATCGAACATAATGATCTTATGTTCCATAGGGGTTTGATGTAAATAATAGTATTCTTTCTCTTGATAGACTGTAAATTTGAATAGAAATGTAACCTGTACGGTCATGTTTTCCATAAATGGATATAATTCTTTCAACTATTGTTGGAGCTATTGAAAGCCATACTTGATAGATTTGTCTAACCTACTGCCACTATCAGATGTTGACAAAGGATAGAACCTGTCTCAAAGTCTTGGGGCAGACTCAACCCAGTAACCCTTGTCTTCTGAAATCAAATTGCACTGGAGAAATCGTGTACCTGAAATAAATTGGATAAATCGAAATCATTCTCCCCAAGAATCAAAGGATGAGAGATATGCAGACCTGTATGGCATCAGGTGACATTTTTTCATATGTAGAAAAATGTCACTCGCCTACTTTACATTTCGTGCACTGTCTGGATTTCATCAATGGAAACAAGGAAATAAGAACTGAATTGATATCAAAAGTAGAATATCAAGAACCACATTATCAAGTTTCAAGAATAGCGCACCCAAACATCCAGTTGATATTGAGCTTGAATAGCAGCATTTATACCTCCTTTCACTGATTTCTCATGGCAGGACCTCTTTTGCACCCAAAAAAAATCTAGTTAAGATAAGGAAGAATAAAATAAGAAAAAGCAAAAAAGCACTTAAAAGGTTTCTACAAACCAGTGGATGTCCTGCAGGCTGCAACCGTCAGGCAGGCAAGCAAACCTTTACTTTTCAGTTTGCCGTTTCAATGCATCTAAAAGTTTATAGTGAATAAGATCACCAGAGTGGAATAGTAAACACCAGGGCATATATATGCTGAAAAGAACCCAAAGCAAGTGCCATTCAATACTTAAAGCTTCTTATCTAAGTCTATTTCAAAGGAGTTTTTAACTACAATTGCATTGTCCAGGAAAGTGATTAAGCCAATATAGACATATAGTACACACACTTAGACATAAGGTCTCGTAAGCTGCAAGTCTTAAAATTAAACAAGATACTAAATCAGACACGGGGAAACTTAGAGATCACAAGCAGCAAACAGAATTTTCCTTTGTTGATTGCACTCAATAGCGTAACTCAAGTCAGAGCTTCCCCTTCCAAGCGTATCCTCTTGGGGTCTTTCTCTTCACCTTGACTGCCTGTGTTCATCACTCTGCTTTCCTTGGCCTCCACAGAACACCTTTTGTAAGGTTTAAATCCTGTTTGACGGGCCTTAAGCTTCTCATGTCCTAGCCCAATTGTCAGCAAGCTCTCATCCACAATGTTCTTAGCTTTTGACAACGCTTCTTTCTCGACTCCTTGATGGTCAGAAAAATATCTGCATGCGTCACTGGTAAAGTGTAAAATTGATGTCTCTCTATTATTCTCATCTGGATTTTGCTCATCTTCACCTACACTATCCTTTTGTTGCTCCTTATTCTTTCTGACATGAAGAGGAGAAAAGCTTTGTGGTAGAACTTCTCTCGAGAAGAGAGCTTGAAAAGCCAGTCGGCCCTGACAAAAACAAAGAATGCTACTGAATAGTAGTGGAGCCACAAATGTAACAATATCACAATAAAAATGGAATGAAAACAATGTTAAAGCTGCATGAAAAACCACACACATCAACTCACCCCTTCAGATACCTCCTTCCAAGAATCACTCAGGTTGGTACTGCTTCTGCCACGACGATTGCTACATTCAACTTGTGGATGATTTGCATCAGCTGCCATCGAATCTTCCTTAACTTCCTTGTTCTTTTCTAATACATCTATCTCCACGTCGCTAGAAGAAGGTGTATTGGAACCACATGAGGATCGGTCAATTTGTTTTCCATTCTTTGTTTTATTTGGATCTTGAGGCTCAGTTACTGCAGTTGCTTTCACTTCAGTATTTGCTTTTGCATCACCACTCTCTTCATGGTCTAATGATGATGAAGTAGGTGATTTAGATGCTGATCGTTGACCTTGCATAGCTTCAGTGTATTGAGGGTCCAACCTTTGATCCTGCATGGATAGATCTTGATCAGCATACATTTTCCGTTCCGTCTTTGCAGCCGGAGCTTCACCATTCTCTATAGGAGGAACTGCAGCTGTGGATGCAGGTGCACAAGTACAACCAGTCTGCAGAGGAGCACATACGGAAAGCAGTCCATGGGCAGCCCACCAAGCAGTGGCAGCTGCTACAGTGGAAGCTGCAATTGCAGCCATACTTGTAGCAGAGTTCATTTGTCTAGAAGGAAAACCTCCCTGGTCACAAGCAGGAGAATCATCAGAATTTTGAACATTTGCATATGGCCAAAATGTAGCTGCAAAGCTTGCTGCAGCATGAGCAGCTGGATTCTGTAATAAAGTAGATACAACGAGACTGGAAAAAGTGGAGGAGACGTGTAGAAATGATTGGTAGTCCTCTTGACTCATAAAGGGAGTATGAAACGTTGGAAACGCCTGATGAGTTGATCTTGGTGCTTTATTCTGATGAGCAGTGGTAGCAGATGCCGCTGGATTTGCAAACAGGTTAACTTGTCCATGAATATCACCCATAGGGTGAAATATAGAATCCCGAAAAGTTATATCCATGGAAGGATTTTGAGTAAATGTTCCTGGGCTTCCATCTAGGACATGCACAGCAACATGTTGTGGATTATTATGAGTGGCTTGCATCTCATCTGTACATATAGCACCGTCCATATCATCTTTTCTCTGAACTTGAGCTGGTTTCTCATATGAAGTGCAAGAATTCTCCAAGTTTGAAGGCTTACTTGTATCTTTATTAATTGTCTGAAAGACATCAAATTTATAAGCCTCATAAATTTTTTAAAGTTCAAGAATGACATAGTATAGAATTCATATTTATCATGATTGACTACCTCCTTCAGTGAAGGTACAAACTCCCTAAGAGGGCAAGAATTTCTAAGCAATGTTGATGTCGGTATAAAATTCTTGTTCACAGAAGACATGGAGGAGCAGTTTGCTTCATGGAGAAGGGTAAAAACCTCAGAGCAATTATCATCTAAATTTTCTTTCAGATTTGAAGATTTTTCATCTCTGCTAGGTCTCTAGAAGAAAAAGGAACATATTAAGATTAGACAATATGTGGAACATAACAAAGGACAAGAAGAATTAGATAAGTGAAGTATACGAGGAACTGAAATTAACCTCTGGGAGTGGTTCTTTCTCCAAGTTGAGCGCCTGTTTGCAATGCAAAGAAGATACTGTAGTTTCAGATTTTCCATCCTTCGCTCCCATCTGCACAGAGGTAGCAGCACTCATTTTCCGAGGGTAAGGGTTTCTCGGTTTTCTTTTAGGACGTGGAGGTGGAATCTCTATATCAAGAGCTTGACCAGTTGGAATGCCCTTAGTAAGTGCCTCCTTCTCCAGCTGAGAATGGAATATTTGTTAGCAGTCCCAACTCAAATGAAAATGAAGTAAAATGTTTCTAGTCATTGATGGTGCCATTTATTTTCTCTGGAATTAATTTATATAGGGAGACAAAGCTGTTTTTCTAATATGAATAAAAAAATATAATCTGACTAGAATAATACTAAGCGTTATCAGGAAAGTAGAAGTCCATGCATAATTTATGTAACATCTACTTATAACTCTTACAGGAGGTTAATGCAAAATTTTATACACCTGCTGTCAATATGGCCTGTTTTACATACATCAGACAATTTCGCAACAGTTTTTCCTACCCTCACCTAAGAAAGTATACACACAATTGCAGCTTTCAGATAAGGTAAGCTCATTCCATAAGGTGAATCCTTTAAGCCACCTTTTAAGAGTTATTTACAGTTCAGTCCTTAAATCCACATTGAATGCTCTCAAAGGGATCCTACACGATATAACATTTTGACTGTAGCAGCCATGCAAAAACAATTGAACATACATATACAATCATTGACTAAATTAAAAAAGGGGCTGGTTTAGCCAAGCAGTCAAGCTGACAGTTTGGCTAAACCAGCCCCCGATTCTTTTTAGGAGAAAGCTTTAAAATGGCATAAATATAGGAGAGCGAGAGGATAATTTTATGTATAGATGGAAGAAAATTACCAGTGGTTTCTTAGGAATCACAGTTTAAGTTCAGGACGAATAGGTTTGATTTTCATAGAGCTGATTATGAAGGAAACAGTAATTGACAATCACTGTCCATGGATGTTGAAAAATTCAAGTTGAAGCAGAGTCAAAACATTGGCATAATCTAGCCCTGATGCACGCCTTAGTTCGGGTCAGCCCAAATTCTCTTCTTACAACGTCAAAATGGGTGTACTTCATTCTCTATAATAATTCAGGCTACATGTCACTACGTGACTCTTATATGCCAAAAACCCATATATATTAAATCCAAATCCTCTGTTGTGGTAGATTAAGTGTAAAATTACATCAGCAAGTTCAAAAGTGAACAGACAAGTGGATGCCTGGTGCATAAAATAATAGTGAAATTCCAACAATGAAATAACCATTTAAAACAACGGAAAAAAATGGAGCCACACTCCTTTCTTTTCTCACAGATCAGACTCCTATGAAGATAAACCTTCCATGCACACATCTGATCACTGATTTCATACCCAAATAAATGGAAATTAAGTAGGTGACATCTCCAGAACAACAAAGCATCTTTCTGAAGAGGGGAAAGGCTTCACCTAAATGTCGTAAGCAAAATTAGAACTAGACAGTTCAGATGATCATATTACTTTGGTTATAAAATTAGTATCAAGGTTGCTGCCTCTTCTAGATATAATAGACTCCGCCGTGCTTCTTCACATAATTGGCTATAAATCTGATCACTGATACAGAACTAATATTTTTAACAGAAAGCTATTGAGTATTTACATGTAATAGGTTCAACTCTTTCTCCTCAATCTGTTATTCAGATATGCCAGGGGAACCTCTATAATATTCTCTTGGTTGCAAGTAAGGGTTAAAAACAATATGAACTATAAAGTAGAGAGTAACCATAATATTCCCAACAATTGAGGGATCAACATTTCATATACTTATAGCAGAAACAAGAGTTAAGAAGCAGAAAAATACATTGAATATAAGCATAAGCAAGAAGGCACCAAATGTTAAGAAGCAGAAAAATACACTGAATATAAGCATAAGAAAAAAGGCACCAAATGACCTTAGAGAAGAATTTTTGAGCATGGCTTCTGATCTGCACAGCGGTCTTAGTTCCTATGTGTTCTGCGAATCACCAAGTAAACAGAAATGAAAGAAAAAACAGATATAGTTAAGACAACAGTAAATTACTAAAGCATTTCATATGGAATGGAACTACTAAGTACTAACAAATTTTAGCTCCAATCCAGCAGTTGAAATATTTCTGTATATTCCACCTCCACCCACCAACAAAAAGAAATGATAAGATGGAAGAATAAGTGAAAACCTTCAATGCGTTGCCAAGCTCGTCCATAGAGCTTCAAGGCCTCTAGGAACCTATTATGCTCCTCCTCAGTCCATCGTTCACGTTGTTTTGTAATAGTATAAGGCTTCCTAGTCTGCCATTCAAAACGAAAATTAAATAATTGAGGTTGTAACAATAAGAACTCCATTTTTTTTTTTTTACAATTTCAGATTGCATAATTTAAAAGAAATAGAAAATAGTTTCCTCATTTGATAATTAATACCTTAATTAAAAGTTCTTCTCCGGAGGAGTATGCGTCCATTTACAGGACCTGGGAGCTCTATCGCTGCTTCAAATCCTCTGTAACGAGCAACGGGTAAATCGCGAAACTCCTTTCATTTATTTCCACATCCAAAACTACAAATAGAAATGCCGATTTTGAACTCCAAAAAACCTGATGATAGCTATTTACTGCTGCAAAACACAAAAGCGAACAACAATCGATAGATATCCGTCTCTGGTTTTTTTTTTCATTCCAACATTCCAATTAATTTTACTCTCATCATTCATAATCATAATAATAAACAGACTGAAGTACTTTATTTATAATCACATAGTAAACTCTTTGAATGAAAGTTAAATCTCTGGAAAATAACAAACAAATAAATAAAGGACATCCACCGTAACAAAGAGAAGAAACGGCTTCTCCCAAAGATTAAAAGAAAATTCCTTTATTCAGAATCCTCACCAAAACGAACCCGTAGACGCCAAAACCTTTCGAGAAATGAGAGGAAAAAAAGCTTTGATTAGTAATTAACGAGACACTTGCACATACATCCTTCCGGTAAATGCAAAACTTTGCCGTTTTAGCAACCAAAAACATAAATAAATTTGATGGAAAAAAAGATCCTTTACCTTCTATTTGGTTGCCAGAGGGGGGGAAAATCAAATACTTTTTCTTTTGTCACTCCGCTCAACTGTGTATAAGGAACATAAACTTAAACTCAGGTGAGCGGAGTTTTTAACAAAGCAAATTATTTTAGGTGGCAACCGAACGGAAAATAAAGAAAGAAATCCCAAAAATGTGGTGGAAATACCTTGAGAGATAGCCATGGAAGACGATAATTCTGAACGCAACGATCACGCATGAGAGAAAGAGTTCAACAGGGACCTGTTAGAGAAATCATATTTTCCGGCAATGAAGAGATCGTAATCGACATCGGAAAACAGTTTTTTTAATGGATAAAATATTTAAAAGAGAGTGAAGAAATAAAGCTGAAGTTGAAAGCTCACTTGTTTCTGGTGAGACCTAAAACACCAGAAACAACAGTTTGGGGAGAAGTAAGGAGAAATCTCAGCCACTACAATTTCCTGTGGAATTATTTTCTTTAAAAAAAAAAGGAAAAAAAGGAAATTGGGCGAGTTCAATTTTGTTTTGATACAAAGATGAAAAAAAAGAGTAATTAGGAAGAATCGGAATGTACGAGTGGGAAATGAAATTCAACCTTGAAATGTAAAAAAGAATTCATTTGAACGGTAAACAGAAATGAGAGAGGCAACATGATGCTGCCAATTGGCAGTAATTTAGTGGCTGATTTAGGTATGGCCCACCTTTGCGCTTTTTGTCTATTTTTTTTCAACTTGTTTGCTTTGCTTCTTACCATTCATTTCAAATCTCAGCCACAAGCTCCCATTCTGTAAGGTTAAGTCCGTAAAAGCGCCTCCAGATATGCACGTGGGACCCTCTTTCGACACTGCCTGCCAGTTTTCCCGGTTGCATCCGTACCACTGCGTATGAAAAAGAGGATGGCATTGCGCCAGCGTAGCATGGGCAACCGGTATGTGGCCTTTGCGTCAGATATAGAGTCATGCACTAATATCGGCCTCTCGGGCTAAGCATCAGGAGACGAGGGGACAGGATGTCAAGTTCGACGTCTGCGGTTCATGCACTGCCACGAAAATTATCTCAATTTTAGAGTTTTTTTTTCAAAAACTAAATATAAATATATAATAACTTTTTAATTTAACTATAAAATTTTAAAAACATTTTTTAAAAGCGAAAATAATTTATTTCGTCAATTAATTCTCACGTCCTCCTAGAAAATAACTTCACATAGATACATCGCAACGATAATTTATTTTTTTATTAATTCTCACATCTTCTTACAAAATATTTTTATATAGATACACCAAAAAATCATAAAATTTCGGTTAAATTTATCGATCATCTTAAAATGTTCAAATAAAAAAAAAATACATCTTATCCAATTTCAAATATATTGGTTCATCTATTCGCAGTTGCATGTGCTGTAGAGATCAACTAAACAAATTCTTTTATCATAAGCATTTCACTCCATTATTATTTAATTCTTCTTTGTTATTATTAAATTGCAGGACACCCGATAACTAATGATATTCATATGCTATGTCGACATTTCTAGTTATGTTTGCAATCTACCTATCAATTAAAAAGTAGATTAATAAAGCAATATCTTCTAGTGTTATAGTGGCTTCCCAATATTAAAAATGAGATGTATGCATTTCCAACCTATATCTTTTCAATAAGACAACAAGCAACTTTGATATCATACTAAACTTCATCATCGTAACTGACACATATAAATTAATCGTCATCAAATACTCTTCAATACATGCATCAACTTTGGGGAATTTTAAATTACGTTGAAATCATCCTGCTTTAAAAAAATTACAAAAAATATTTAATCTAGTAATAACTTAAAAATGTTTTCATAAAAATTAAAAAATAATAATAATTTGAGTTTGAAACTTTACCGTAACACCATAATGTGATCAATTTTTCCAATTTTTTTAGACTTTGACAGGATTTTGAGTGGGAAAAGAAGACAAAAGGATGAGGTATTTATGGAGTTGAGGTCAGTTGTTAAGGTTGTTGACTAAATAGGTTAGTTGAGACAATAAATAAATAAATTCCTTAATTAAAATTTTAAGCTCTAAACTCGACATACATATGTGTCGATGTATATTTTATAGTACTTCACTGTTGATATATAGGGCATGAACTCTTGGAGTGATTTGCCAAAACCCAGACTTTAACATTCATTAAGATAAGTATTCCTTAAAAAAAGGATTTTAAAAAATAACTTTTGAACATTATGGTCTTTTAATTTTTTGTTCTTATTGAGTCATAGTGTGCTACGACAGATCTTAATCAGATCTTCTTTTATTTGTATTATTTTAAGATTAATAAAAGCCTTTCCATTTTCTAAAAAAAAAAAAAAAAAAAAATTTGAATAACATAATTTAGTAAATAATTAAAAGGGTAAACTCTAAAAATAAATAACTCAATTATTAATGTATTTCTGTTTTAATCACTCAAATTTAAAATTTTCCAATTTAAACATTAACGTCATCATAATTTAATATTTTGATCACTCTTTTCTTAAATCACTAAATGTGGTCTTTTATTGACATAATAATATATTTAGCCCTCCAATATTTATAGATTCTATCAATTTAGTCCTAAATTTAAAAAACTCAATAAATTTAACTCTCAATTTTACATATTCTATCAATTTAATCTTGATTCTTAAAATTTTTAAAAAATAAAAAATATATTTAGAAGTTCATTTAAAAAAACATAAGATTTTATAAACATTAAAAAGTATAAAATATTTATAAATAAATGATTATATTTTTTTTTTCATTTTTTAACATGAAATTTATTTATTAAAATAATAATTTTATAGATAAAATAATTTAAAGGGGGGAAAATCATAAAGAAGACTTATGCATAGTCAAATTTTTCTTTTTTCAGCATTAACAACCATTATGTTCAAGTTGGGACAAAAACTACATTTACTACCTTAATGGATTTATCAAATGCAAAAGATTAATTACTGGACTCGATTGAATAGATACCTTATGAAATTCTAAAAAATATATAAATTTACCATTTTGCCATAATTAAATAAAGTAATTATAAATAATAATAAAAAAAACCAACCCCGTAATGACCTTAGTGGTTTTTTCCAACCATTCACCACTCATTTAACAGTTTACTCAATCAAACTTATATTTCACTATTCTCACCTATACAATAATAAATTTTAAAGAGAATAATATATAATTAGTTTTTTAGAAAAATAATATTTTTAAAATTAAAAGTAATTATATACATACTATACAATTAAGCTGAACTCAATTAAATAATAATTTTGGCAAAAACAAATAGATAATGATTAAAACACCATTAATTTACAAAGCAAGTTATTTTGAGGTTGTTGTTTTTTTATATTTTTTATATAAAAAGCACTTAAATAATGGGATTTAAATTTGAGACATTATAATTTTCATCCTTTACATTACCATTTCAATTAAAGTCTCAGTTATTTCTACAATAATTTTATAAATATATTTGTTACATAATCTAGTTAATAATAAAGCATGTGGTTGTGTATTTGGCATCACAAGTAAAACTAGGTGCAGTGGTAAAATATATTGCATTTTTAAAGAGAAAATTTCAAATTCAAGATTTAAAAAAAAAATTATTAAGGTGGACAACCACGAACTCTTAATATAGAGCGTAAAACGGATATATATAAAAAAAAAAAAAAAAATCAACAAGAATCTTTACTAGTTGAAAAGCTTCTTGAGAAATAAGAAGTGATCTAGATTGGTTATTGGTATTAAGCAGTTTGGAGGGCTTTGAGGTTTAGCTATTACCAAAGAAATGAAGGTTTTCCAGGTTTCTGCGACTAGTCGATGAAGTTTGGTAAGTTCCTTCCAACGAGTGGGGTATGAGTCAACCATGAGCCTTATTACTCGTCTTTGCAAGCATCTTTGGAAGGCTTGAATTTGTTGATCTGATCGTAACATGGCAGTACATATTACAAGAATATAAGGAGTTTCAGGACTACTTGATGGTCAAATAAGCTCAACAATCCCTATAAGTATCTAGGGATCATGGTTAAGGCCATGCCAAGGTGAAGGAATTTCAGTTCATCTGACTGTTTATCTTTTTTCTTTAATTTCAGACTTATTTGAGTTTTCGGTTGAAGAGGTCGACTCTAGATTTAGGTGTATGGGGAAGTGGAGAATCCAAGAGGGTTGATAAGGGTCGGCCATGGAAAATTTCTTTTTAGAATCCCTAAAATGATAAAAATTTAATTCAATTTTTTAAAAATTATAAAAATATAAACGGTGAAAATGATAAAATTATATTTTTCTTATTTTTTAAAAAATCTCATTGCGAAAAAAGAAAAAAGAAAAAAAGAATATAACATCATGCCCCTTTAAAGACCACCAACCCAATACTTTTTCTTTTTTATTCATTTTCACTTCACATATAAATTCTATATCTTTGGTTTTGTTTTTCCAATTTCAGTTCTCACCCGCAAACAGGTGTATGAAAATCGAGGTCTATCACTTTTAATTTAACTCAGACCAGTTTAATATTATCAAAATTTATCACTACTGACAGTTGCTAAATATTGTCCAACTAAGCAATTGTATTATCTTGCGCCACTTTCTTCCATATGATAATTTTGCTTGCCAAGGGATGAACAATTTTACTCAACACTTTGATGGCGTCCAATTTATTCAATTGATGATTCATGCAAATTGAAATCAATCATTCAATTCAAATGATGATTACACTTTGTTGGTAAGTCGAAAGCTACCAACCCCAAATGACAAATTGTGAACTGTAAACTCACCACTCCCTTCCAATTGGTTGGTAGATAAAAATTGAATAGAAGAAGAATTGAGCACCGCCGCTGCGCCACTTTGCTGATGCGTGCTCTGGATGACGAAAGCATCATGACGTTATCCCTTCCACATTCGTAAAACGTAAGCACTGATGCAAAACCCTCATTTGCTTTTTTTTTTTTTTGGCAATTGCAGTCGGTAAGTAACGGCTGTTGTCAGAGCCATTGTGGATTTTTTCCCTGTATCAAACTACCTACTCCATCTTCAATGCATTTCCGGTTTCTGTCCTTCGCCATTCACATTACACAACTGAAATGGTCGACATGAATGTGTTGGGTTTTTGTTGGTCTCATTGCTTAAAAATGGCTTGAATTTTAGGATTCGTGTGTAGAACGTGTTAGACGAGTGTTGGTTGCCAACAAAATCGGGTTTTGCCAATATCTCAAAACCAAAGGAAACCGCCCAACTTTTAAGACCGATCATAAGCACGAGGAAGAAAATATAATCATAATTTCACCAAAAAATATAATTATAAATAAATAAAGCTATATCTCTTTACAAAATTACAATGACAAGATTTTTAGGTATAAAGTGTTATACCTAAACTCGTAAGACTTTTGGGCGAAAAGAAAAAAAACACTCAAAAGACTTGTACAAATTAAGATTGTCGTTTAATTTCAACGTTCCGATTATCACTACTAATACTTTTCTCAACGTTTTCTTTAAATAAAATACTTATAAATTATAAATATACAAATACGTGACACATAAATAAGATATTACAAATTGATGTACAAGTTTTATGTTCGAAAAATAATTTCAAAATAAAAGAAAGGTAAATTACATCACCTTGATCGAAAGTGTTAAAATTTACATCTTAATTTTATTATCATCAAATCAATTTAACGATGAACTCTGATTAACTAAGAAATAATTGCCAAAAGTCCTACTACATCAATAATGAATCTACTTTTATCAACGTTGAAATGTTTGTAATGCCAGGAAATCACACTAAAATTTATGATTTGTTCGAATATTTTTCTTCTTAGGCCGTTGATAAAAATTGCTGTCATTGAATATTCAGAAATGACTAAGTATTTTGAAAATAATAGTTTTTCTTTAATCAAAATTTGATAATGAAAGTTTTGTTTTACCATCAAATTAAATATTCATAAATGACTAAGTATTTTGAAAATAAATTTGGGGCACTTTTATATTTGTATGTTAAATTATTTTTTACTAAAAAAATTTAAAATTGATTTAAAGTTAAGTAATTAGTGGAGTTTTTATTTCACTTCAATCAATTAAGAAAGATAAACTTATAATATATTTTTCATTATAAATAAATCATAATTAAAAGCACCATTAAATGGTAATTGAAACTTATACCAACTCAACCATATTTATTTATATAAGATTTTTCATTAAATGGTAATATATATAATAAGATTTTGAGTTCGCATTTATTTAGTTTTCCATATTTATACTCTACTATTCAACAAAATCCTAATTAATTATTTATATTATTGGTAAAATCTTTTATTGAATTGGTGTCACGAGTCAACTGGACATCAACTCGATTAGGAAATTACAAAAATGACTTCTCATTTTTAAACAAGATATATTGTTCGATAATACTTTAATCTTTTTAATTAAAAACAATATAAATGTGCATATGGTAAGATTTGAATCATGCTAACTACATTAAGAAATCTCTAAGTTCACCATTCAACCAAAAAATTATTTTAATTTACTTCTCTATACTATTAATAAAACCCCTAACCTAATTGGTGTCACTCTTAACCGAATAAAATAAGTAATATTGTTTGAGAGTTTTTAATTTAATCTTTTCGCTTAAAAAAATATGTATACAGTGATCAATTGCATTATTAAAACATATAATTTACCACTAAGCTAAAACTTTATTTTAATATTTTTTGGCGAATACTTTATTTTAATATTTTTATACATTTTAATTTTATTATGCATATTTTATTATTTTCATCAGTTGTATATTTATAATATTGATAAAACTTTTAACTGAGTTAATGTCACCCTTAATTGGATCACCAACTTGATTAAAAAGTTACATGAATGCTCTTTCATAATTAAAATAAGTAATATTGTTTGAGGGTATTTTAATCTTTTCACTTTAAAAAAAATCATGCATGTGGTGGGATTTGAACCCACACCAATTGCATTAGTAAAGTTTTATTTTGACATTTTTATACATTTTATTTTTATTATGCACACTTTATTATTTATAACAGTTATATTTGTATATATAATGTATTTGATTGAATTTGTATCACAAATTAATTCGACATCGACTCAAAATTGATTACAACACCATAACAAACAGTTTAATTTTTTTTTTCATTTTAATAACGTAAATATTTCATATGTTATTATTAATTCGTTTCAAATCATACATTTAATTAATTATTGCATGTTACTTTTAAATAGGAATTTGTATTCTAAGTTTGTGGTTTTCACACGTATACGCGTGATAAAATTTTTAGTATATTTTAATTTTGTTTTACACATTTTATTACTTCCATCAATTATATATTTATACTAATTATTTAAGCCTTTCAATGAGACAGTGCCACTCACCAATAGAATCCTAACTCTGTTAAAACCATTTAATTTGTAAAGTAAAATATAATTATATGACTATTTTTAATTTTTTTAATATTGCACATATCTTCACATGTCACTGTTGATTAATTTTAAATCATGTTTTTTAGCCTTGATTGTATTTTATTTTTAAAAATACATATATATTTTAAATACGATAAAATTTTTAATTTATATAAAATATTTAGGAATATATATAATTTTATTTTTTCGAAACAAACTAGCTGTTTTCAATTTCTGGCAGTTGCAAAAGAAAGTTTTCTTAAATACCACTCAAACCAAATCATCTGACTCTCGTTTTGTAACAGTAGCTCTTCAGAGACAACAAATGAGGCAATTTATTTATTTAGATTTATCTGTCTTAATTATTATTTCCATATTTCAAAAAAGGACAGGACCCCCACCAAAAATTTACGACATCATTTTGATGATTTCTACGCCACAGGCCTCTCTATAAATTAGTTTGTTTACCATCAGCAGCACCATCGCACAAGTTCAACTTCAACTTCCATTAATCCTCCAATGAAGCCTCTATTAACCGACCTTGTCTCAACTGTGAGTTCCGTTCCTCAAAATTTCATTCGACCTGAGTCAGATCGTCCAAACCTCGATGAGGTTACCTTTGATCATTCCATCCCTCTCGTTGATCTCCAGCACCTTGAGGATGGCCCCAACCGCTCTACCGTTATCAAAGCCATTGGCGATGCCTGCCGAAATTATGGTTTCTTTCAGGTATGAATGGATATATATATATATATATGATAACCCAGTTTCTGCATGCACTCCCTATTTACTTTTCTGTAAAGAAAAAGGGTTGAGCAGTAACGTTAATCTGTGTGAAGGTTAAAAACCATGGCGTTTCAAAAGAGGTGATCGATAAGATGCTGCATGTCTCCAAACAATTCTTCCATTTACCGGAGAGTGAGCGATTAAAGAATTACTCTGATGACCCTATGAAGACCACGAGACTTTCTACGAGTTTTAATGTGAGAACTGAGAATGTATCAAGCTGGAGGGATTACTTGAGACTCCATTGCTACCCTTTGGAAGACTATGTTCATGAATGGCCAACCAACCCTCCATCTTTCAGGTATCACAATATGTTTATTAATTAATCATTACCTAAATCTTCAAGGGTTTTAACTTACATGTCGTTTTTAATTATTTCACAGAGAAGATACTGCAGAGTACTGCAAGAACACCAGAAGGCTGGCAGTGAGACTGCTTGAAGCAATATCAGAAAGCTTAGATCTAGAAAGGGATTACATCAATTCAGAACTTGGAAAGCATGCACAGCACATGGCTATCAACTACTACCCACCATGTCCCGAGCCAGAGCTCACCTATGGGTTGCCTGGTCATGCAGATCCTAATGCTATTACCATTCTCCTTCAAGATGAGGTGCCTGGTCTGCAGGTGCTCAAAGATGAAAAGTGGATTGCTGTCAACCCCATTCCCTACACCTTCATTGTCAATATCGGTGACCAGATACAGGTTAGAGGGTTATTACATATATGGGAAGTCTTAAAATTTCCCACTGCACCACTAATTAATTACCAGTTTCTTTTTATGCTTAATTGGTCATCGTTATTACCAAACCTAGTGCAATATAGTCATAAAGCTTAGTCGATTATACATGTTAAATGGAGAGTTTAAAAGAAAGGAATTTTCTGGGAACACATATTCTAGAAACAATAATATACATTTTAATATAATAGTAAAGGTCAATTGCATCAAACATTCCCAAATTATTGCCTAAATTTTAAATTGATTTTTAAATTTCAAAAATACGATAATTAAATTTTCAAAATATCAATATTACATCAATTAGTTCCTTCTATCACCTTAGCCTACGATTTAGGCATTAAATGTCACTTTAGATTTGGCATGAAACATATTTAAAAACATATGAATCAAATTGTAAACTCGTGTGTATCTTATCACACGGACATCTTTGATCTAAAATTTATTTTTGAAAAATTACAATGTCATTGAAATTTAGAAAGATATTATTTTTAACATGTCATATTCAAACTATCTATGAAGTAGATACACAAATATTTACAATAATATCCATGTGTTTTAGATG
This sequence comes from Kokia cookei, assembly GCA_039519145.1. NCBI lineage: Eukaryota > Viridiplantae > Streptophyta > Magnoliopsida > Malvales > Malvaceae > Kokia > Kokia cookei. The sequence continues at coordinate 3,210,737 of CM076908.1, read as the reverse complement.
TTTTCCACCTCATATTTGAGCTGACATTGGCTAGTTGAAGAAAGGACCTAATTGGTGTAATATTATTACTTTAAGGTCGTTTACAAAAACTTTGACCTCCTTTTTTAAATTCACTTGAATACCCATGTAACTTTTCCACCATTTTTTATTGTATATGTAAGAGTAGAGGGCTAGAAATTAATAAAAATCAAAGTCAAATACATGGGTAGTTGGTTTTTCAACTTGACAATCTAGAATTTTAGATGGCTATATATGAGTTATGAAATTCGACAAGGTCAGCCCCAGTTGTTCCGAGTGGTTCTGTAAACTAATTATGTAAATTAAATACCAGGTAGTGAGCAATGATGATTACAAGAGCGTGCTCCATCGGGCAGTGGTGAATTGCAAGGAAGAGAGGATCTCTATTCCAACGTTCTATTGCCCATCACCCGACGCCGTGATGGGACCAGCTCCGAAGCTGATCGACCCCCACCATCATCCTCCCTTATACAGGAACTTTTCATACAGTGAATACTACCACAACTTCTGGAAACGGGGTCTCAATTCTGAAACATGTTTAGACATGTTTAAAATTTAAGAACACCCATTCCTTCGCCTTTATGTCTATTCTAGTACCATTATATATGTTACCAGAAATAAAGATTTCGTCCAAAGGTAGATAAGCCATCTGACATAATCTTTGCTTGGATTTATGTTTTGGGGGTATATGAATAATTGTATCTTAAGTTACTGAAATTATATCAAAATTCATATGAAGAGGATACTAAATCATTTCAAAAGTTTAAAAAGTTGCATCAAGAAGGTGAGGGAGTAATCGAGATTACTTTTATTCTACACATAGGGGAAAATATAAAAATATATAAGCCCACTACAAGACCACATCACATCGGTTTACTTTTGTTAGAACTTTGTACTGACAAACTGAAGCAAGTGCTGCAAGTATTGGGCTTCAGTTATATTCTCGTCTTCGCCTCATCTCATCTCAGCACCATCCTTGATTAACCACAGCCCAGTTTCCCTCTAGCTGGTTCCAAGTATTTCTTTGTATGTGTCTTTTATTTTGCTTATCAGAGCGGCCCTAAATTTTTAAGTAGGATGAGAGAAAGTTCATCACTAAAATGGGATTTCTTCTACAATTACATGCAGATATGTAATGCGATGGAATTGGAACCAAGAGATTAAGTTGAGCTTACCTGTCTGGCTTGAAAATAAGGTTTTTGTATGCAAACCACTGCAATAAGAGCACACAAAATGCCTAAGAAAATGGGAATTTCTGAGTGTAAAAGCTTTGATAATTGAATTCAGCATACCCCAGTGTAGCCAATACCCACGACCTCGAGAAATGTAGAAATCACAGGAAGCTTATCAACTGCCTGTAACAGAGGACACCCATTTCACTAATTTAATTGTCGGTGTTTCAACTTTTTCTAGTATAATGTTTAAGGCTTAAGACAATCTGCATATTTTGAATCTCACCGAGACCATTCCAGCAGTACCCCAGACCAAAACAAGGCCTGCTACAGCAAGTGAACTCATTGCGTACTTGTCCTCAACTTTATCCCACTGAAAACCAACCACATGTGTGTGTTCTAAGAAGGTACAAAAACAAAGAAATGAACAATATGTGAGGCGATATTCTTACGGTTTCTTGTATTTTGTTGATAAAATCTGTCAGCTCTGTTGGGGTAACTTCGGTTGGAGCTTCACGCGTGGCCAAAGTCTCACCAGTGGCCATAGCCATCACATTTCGAGCAATCTTGCGACCTGCAAAAAGTGGAAAGACCATTTGGTATACTAGCTGATGCATGTCAAGTGTGTGATGGAGATAGTCTATAAACTTACAGTAGGCAGTGGTCCTCCAGGGACGACTCTGGGACTGAACGGGTGGGGGAGGAAGAGTAGGAAGAGAGACACATTGTGGGGATGCAGCAGTTGGTTGACGAGGAGCCTTGGCATCCGCGAGGGTGGATGAGGGTGAGATTGATAGTGAATTGGAGGAAGCTGAAGCCATGGCAACTCAACCTCTTAACAGGATGTAAACTCTCTAGTTCTGATCTGCGAGAGACTCTAAGGCCAATGAAATGGGAAATTGATGCAATTTGGGTTGTTTGTTTAAATTTGTTTATTTTTTTCTGGTTTTAGTTGTAAGAAAAAAAATGAGATAATTCTGAAACGAGGATGTGGAGATGGTTTGTGTTGCGCGTTTGCACCCACACAACCACTCATTCAGTTGATCTAGATAGTGCTGACATGGCAGTTGGATAGGCAATTTATGGTGTTTGATTCCAATTCAGCCCTCTACTGTGCTAAAACCATTGGTTGGGTTATCTTTCAACACGACCAAAGCTTCCAAGGACCAATTCCAAACCCAAAATATCTTTCCTTTAGCTTAGGATACACAGTTGTTTGTGAGACGGTACAAGTCTTAATTTTATTATCTTCAGCCGGGACGTGGGGAAATGGGGGTGCGTAGGATTGAGGGGATTAAGAGAAAATAGCTAAAAAGAATGATAAAGAAGGAAACTGAAAGAAAGAGAGAATAAAGGAAGCAAAATAGCAAATTTTGTGTTTCTTCCCTTTCTTATTATTGTTTTAAATTTATTTTTTTTCTTTTTAAATTAATAATTTTTATGTATAATTTTATACATGTTTTTATTTTATTCCTCTTGTCATATTTTAATTATATTTATATATTATGTTTGTATGATCTATTAATTTATTTAAAACACAATTCCGTCTGCATTCTCCTGATACATAATGATTTAATTTTAAATTATTTAAACTACTTCATGATAATTCAATTTAGAAGAAATATTTTCTTACATAATTATTTTTTATTTTATTTTATACATTAAAAGGGTTGGTAAGGATGTTTATTGATGCAGTCGAAACTTAACTAAAAATATAACTAAGACAAGTGCACCTATCAATTAATAGTATAGTTATGGTAAGCACAGATATCGTTCTCACGAGAACCAAAAATATTAGTAATAACTGTCTTCCTATTATCTAATTGGTCGAATAAAGTGATTGTTCTAAACTAATTTAACTATATTAATAAAAAGTACGTCAAAGATTAAAGCGAGAAATAATAAGTGTTTTTATACCAAGAAGCAAACAATAACCAGGAAAGATTCTACCTAGATTTCATCTGCCATTATCATTCTGAATTAAGCAATTTATTCACGCAGTATTTTGTTCCGTATAAATACCTAAATTATATTAATACCTCTATTCAAGCATAAAAGCAACTGACTCTAAGTTGATTAATTGAAATTTCTTTCTAATTAAAACCCCTATTGTCGTATTAATTCGATCTATGGATTCTCCTATTAGATTTGACTCTAATCCTGTAGATTTATGTTGTCCTATTTCTAGGATTGCATGCAACTCCGCTCAATTATGCTAGATCTACTCTTAAACAAGGTCTATTCCACCTCTGATTTAAGCACATTAAATAAGAATTAATATATTAAGAATACTAAATCAATAATTAAGCACACATAATTGAGAGCAAAATCTAAGTATTTATTGTGTAAAATCAGAAATCAAATGACAGAATTCATCCTAAGGTTCATCTCCCCTAAGTATTTAGGAATTTAGTTCATGCTAATAAATGGAAACATCTCAAAAACAATATAACCACAAGATGAGGAAAAACTCATAATAAAATAAAAAATAATTTAGAAAGAGATCTTCAATATTTGTGGAGATCTGCTTCAAAGACGGTTTTTATGGTGTTTTTTCAATTGTTTCCTTCAATAATCTTTGACGGCTAAAATTTGGGGAATGGAAGATTTTGTAGAAAATTCAAAGTGTCCTCTCATATCACTCTATTCCCTATTTATAATATATGAAAAAACTCTAGTTTGATCCAAATTAAATTTTAAAAATATAATTTGAATTAAAATATAAACAATAATTTCCTAATTGGATCCAAATTAAACTCTAAATTATAAAGCTTAAAAGATAAATATAAACAATATAATAATGATCCTAAAAAAATAAAGTTTAAATTTAAATAAAATCTTATGTCTAATAAATCTCTTCCTAATTCTTTCACATTCACACTTTTGCCCCAAATTTTCCTTTTTATCCTCGATTTAGTCCATGACCATGTGTCCAGCTCGTGTGGCTCCTAAAATCTGCTCTTTTTGTCCGGTTTTCGCTTGTTTTTTGCTCTTTTCGTTCCCATGCTTTCCTAAGTATAGAAACATGAATTTAAAGGATTATGAACATAAAATTCATTATTTTAAATTGATTAATCATCAAAAAACGTATTAAGAATGAGACTAAAACATATTACTTTTGACACTTATCATTTATTAATTTAGAATTTATAGCAAATTTCTTAGATTTTTTTATTTTTAAATGAAATAATAATACACAAGTTAGTTCGTGGAATCACTTGACATTTTATTTGCATTTGGTTAGCAATGGTTGGACAAAAAATATAACGGTTTCCTTTTTATATTATTTTTCATTTATCATGTTTAATTTTTTTTTTTTTTAGCTCTTATTGTACACAGTTTATCATGATTATTCTAACGCAATTTTAAATTTATTTACATTAAATATTTAAATAATAATTATTTAATCGAGGTACAAAAACCTAGTTAGGACTAAAAAGTGGTGCAAAAGATAGGTTTATTAACCGTGAGTTTAGATGGATGGTGTGATATGATGCGTTTAATTATTTTTGTCTCATGCAATAATATTTAATTTTACTATTATTATTATTTTTACATTAATCATAGATAAACATAACGTCCATTTAAATCAATTCTAAATAGGTCGAAATTAACTTGGGTTTCATTTTAAAAAGCATCACTTAAAAAACCCATTGGGCCTTTAAGTTGGGATAGGATATAGGCGTTCGACAGATAGGAAACATACTACTAATCCCTCTTCAGCACCTTATGTCAATTACGGTCCGGGAAACTTCCCATTTCTTTCGGCTCATATCCGTACACTTTCACTGCCAACGACTTGTGAGAAAAACCTTTTTAAGTTTGAAAAATAGAACTTTTAAAGTTGAGTAAAAAATGAATGGGTAAATAAAATAAGAAGATAAAACATAAACTTTTTCACAAGTGTTTTTGGTAGGAAAAAGAATTGAAAAAAATAATTTTATTTTTATTTGATAAAGTTGAAAAATAAAAGAAAATAAAATAAAACTTTTAAAAATACACAATTTTGAATTAACATCAGTGGCGAAATCAAAAAAATTTTGAGGGGTAGAAATTAAATTGTATATTTTTAAGATGGTAAAAATATAATTTTATCATTTTAATAGCTTATATCTTTATAATTTTTAAAAGATTAAATTAAATTTTTATTATTTTTGAGGTCAAAGTGTAATTTTACTATTAAAAATTTTAAAAATTTATATGGAAAATTTTCATTTTATGAAAAGATTGAGGCCCTGCCAGTCCTCTCAGGTTCACCACTAATTAACATATACACCTATCTTATTTTCTCTCATATTTAGAGTTGTAAATGAATCGAGCTTGAACGAACAAACTTGTGTTCGTGTTCGTTTGTTTATTTTTTAAGTTGTTCATGTTCGGTGCGTATTTGTTAAGAATTTCAAATGTTTTGTTCATATTCGTTTGTTTAATGTTCACGAATATGTTCATTTAATTTAATCAAACATGTTCACGAGCATTAAACGAATATGTTCACGAACAATGTTAAAGAAAAATAAACAAACAAGTAATAAATAAATACATACACATATTATTTTAATATATTTATAAGAAAAACCATTAATAAATAAAGGAGTCGTAAACAAGTCAAAAAACGAATTTTTGAACGAGCTTATTCGTGAACATAAACGAATCAAATACACCTTTGTTTATGTTCGTTCGTTTATTAAACGAACATAAATTTTTGTTCATTTTCGTTTATTTAGTTTAATAAACTAACGTATACGAATGGTTCACGAACAGTTCATCGAATGTTTTGTTCATTTACATTTCTACTCATATTATCATTCGTATTTGAAATGATTTTTTTTTTACTTTAAAAAAAAAAATGATTCTCTCATATTTCTTTTTCTCTTACTTTTCTTTTATACCAAACACACTTAAAATATATATGTTTTCTATTTTTTACTTTCTTTTTCCATCGATTTTTTTACTAAACTAAGCACACCTTAAAAGCTAAGATTTTGGCATTAATCAAAATTAGAAATATCCATATGTCAGTTAGGTTGCAATTTGTTTTTTCTTCAAAATAAGTTTGGGCTCAAGTTAGCCCGGTTCTTTAAAATAATTCATTTATTATTTTAAAATAATAAAATATTAACAGTATATTAATTTGAAATTAAAATTAAAATTATAATGTTTTATATTAGTATTGTAATATTTTTAAAATTTAAATTTTAAAAATATTATTAAAATAATAATATTAGACTTGATTTAAATTAATTTTGATATAAAAATAAAATTATTTATATATTTTTTTTTCGAAAACTTATAAGCGGTCTTGCAAAAAAAAAAAGATTTATTTTCAATTAAACAAATTTTTCATGAAAAAGAAAAAAAAAAACATTTTACACAAATCATTTTCCGTGCATGAAGCGTACCCATCAGGGAAACATTGCTGAAGAGCAGAGTGAGTGGTGAGTGGCGACTTTTGGTCAAAGATGTGGATTCAGATTCATCTATTGCTTTGGTTGATGGAAGAAGGATTAAGAAAATGAGATATTGCCACGCCGATTCCCATGCCCATGACGATGGCTATGAGGCCTTGAAAAAATAGGCACAGATTCTACGAGAAGATCGCTCTGGTCACTCTCTGTTAAGAGACGGGATAGTGTATACCTTCGGGAGAGAACAAGCTCTGATTGCGATCCCATTTCACCCTTCGGGGCATCTCAAAAAACCCAGGTTTAAAAACTTAAACCATGCTATCACTCAACCAAACCTAGATGTTGTCAGGATATTAGAGTTGGGGGAAAAAATTATTCAGAGTTGATTGATATATAGATAAAAGCCAGCACTTGGTCAGATTCTTTTTTTTAATGGTTGGAATTTGTAGTTAAAAGACTGCTATATAATGATAGAACTTTAATATTTCCTTCATTGGAATTTGGAGGATCGTAGATGGTATGATTTTATACTTTATTTATTTTCTACTTCGAAGGTGAGTGAATATATAAATCCATAACAATTCCTTATTATAATAGCTACCATGTTTGGGGAAACTAAAAAGAAACACACTTAAAACAAAATAATGGAGGTAATCTCCGTACTACTTACTAGGTTCTATATAAGAAAAATCTTAGTGAAATATTAAGAGATGAAAAAGAAAGAATATAAGGATGAATAGGGAGCCAGAAATTAGGTTTGGTTCATGAGGGGACGTAGTCACATAGCCATGTCACCTGGGCCGGGAATAGGGACGGGGCAGATAAGCCAGAGTCCAGAGACGCTTCAAAAAAGATGGTACATTTGTGGGTGTGCTACTGTGGAGCTGTAGCTGGTCCCAAAGTCCTCTTCCTTCATTCCCACAGCTGACGCCTGACAGCCATGTCCCTTGCTAAACCACACCCAACTTTTCAGACTACTTTCCAAAAGTTTAAACAAAATTTGAGCAATGCCAACGATAATGTGAGAAAGCTAGAGTTATTAAAATAAACTAATCCCAACCATAAAAAAGAGAGAGAGATTAATTTGGTAGTTTGAATATGCTATGCTATATAAACATTCACATCTTTCGGAATATCAGACCAATGTTCCCCCTTGGATCCATTTTTAATATACAATGGTTGGCGTTGCCCAATGCTGTAGCGCCACTATACTCTGTCGACCTACCTACTATACAGTGGTAGTATTATTTTATTAAGGTATCAGTTTAGATGTTTACGTGTTGAATAAAAGAAACTTCTTTTAAGTTCTCTTCAAGTTAGCATTTTCTACTTTCTAAGAATATGCAGATTTTTTAAGTTTTGATATTGAAAAATAAATAGTCATCGAGTTTATATTTCAGTCTCTCAATTTTGACAATGTGATAAAACAGTCATTTTTTTACGTTTTTTATTACAGAAGTCACGAAACAGTGACATTGCAGTTGACGGTGTCGGAGGAATGTGAAAAACGTCCAGCTGACTGATTACATTTAACAAAACAGTCATTCAATTTTGAAAATATGACAAAACAACCACTAAAGTTATCGAAAAGTGACAAAACAATCCTCTTCTTACTATTCAATTTTCTCTGTTGAATTCTCTCGAAAAATTTTGGTAAAAGCCTTGTGAGATGTGAAGGGAAAGGAAAGGAAAGTTTGAGTGTTGTTCCGTTTGACTTAAAAAATGGCTTCTTTGTACTGCAATAATCAAGTGAGAGATTCTTGTTTTACCAATGCACACCATGGAAGATCATATTTCAAAGCTTAAGCTTGTCTCGAAAAGATTCTTCATTTAATTTCAAGCATCCCACCACCATATGAAATTAACCCAAACCCTTTCAAAAAGAGAGGATTCAATATTGATTTAAACTTGATATTAGGCTCTTTCATCGACGACGATGACAAGAGCGAAGAAAAATCCGATTGTTTTGCTAAGAAAAGTTTCGATGAAGAAAAAGTAGGTGCAGGTGAAGCTATAGCGACGGATGTTTTTTCTGATCTTACAGATATTCGAAAAAATGAAGAGTTTAAGAGCGACATTGAGGGTGAAGTTAAAGCTTCGATGGCGACGTTTCATGATTCATTGGATTTGCTAATAGAAGCGACAGAGATGATTTCAGCCAAAACCAAAGATTTTTACCTGAATGAAAAAAAAAAGAAGTCGAAGAGATTGAAAAGAGTAGCAGCGTCAGCAAGGAGTCAATGGAAAAGATTAAAGACAACACGATTAACATTGTGGAAGAAGGGTTGAAGGAATTTGAGGATATAGCGTCGTCGGTGGTTCGATCAAAGAGAAGGTGGAATCAAGTTTTGCCACTCAAGTTTAGAGACTCGATTTTTTAGCGATGGAAGAAGCCAAGAGGACTATTTTGTCACATTTTCGAAGTTGAATGATTATTTTGTTAAATGTAACCGATCAGCTAGACGTTTTTCACACTCCTCTGACGCCGTCAACTGCCATGTTCCTGTTCCGTAACGTCTGTAACGAAAAACGTGAAAAAGAACTGTTTGTCACATTTTCAAAGTTGAAGAACTGAAATGTAAACTTGATGACTGTTTGTTTCCCAATATCAAAATTGAGTGACTGTTGGTGTAATTTACCCATTTTTAATTATTATTTTATAACATTTCCAATTTTTTAAGCTGCTACGAACTGAGCTCTGAGATTAGCACTTCCAATTAATTAACCATAATGTTTCACAGTACTCCTAAACAACTAATAATTCTCAGGAACCATAAGAAATGAACGTAGTAGTTTCATTGACTTAGGAAAGAGCTAAGAATCATTAAAAAGAACCTGATAGCATAGAAAGAGCAGGAAGGCAGTAATAATGATGGAGATGCAGCTTGTAATAGGGTTTTTAGAAAAATGAAATGGATAACAAATGGTGGATTAGGCCTGAGCTTGGGAAGGAAAAGGCAGTCAAAAAGAAGGAACACGAAGACCCAAAATGACTAGGACATTGGCTACACTAAGAGAGCGATTTGTCTCCGGCCCGGTCTTCTTTTGATTCTTTCACATGGGAATGTGTGCTTTAAGCTGCTGCGCACTTCTGCATTTGCATCTATCTCCCTTTCTCTTACCCGTATGACAATTTTCAGTGGCGTTGCACACTTGCTCTATAAGCTTCGTCAAATTACCACCTCTGACTTTTTGATATTTCCGTCAAAACCCTCGCCTTTCTTTTTCTTTTTCTTCTTCTTCTCACCCTTGTAGTTTTGTACCCTCCACCCAATATCCATCACTTCTACGTTGTGTTTATCTAAAAAGGTTTGTCACCTCAAGAACCTGTCACTGCAGGCCGGCAGGGTCAAATCTTTGATAATGTCACTTAACCATGTAAGATTTAGATTGTTATTTCAGTCAAACACCTTTACTTGGATAAAATTTAAAGTCAATGAATACCCCCCATGCTATGCCCATGAGACATGAGATGAGCACTTGAACTCTGTTGGTTTTGGTAGTGCGTGAGACTTGGGATTTTATCGAATACTTGTAAGATGTACAATCCCAACCTGCCAGTCTTGTCCTTCCTATTACATCTTTCCTAAGCTTAAATGAGCTTATTTTGCTAAACTTCCTTTATTCTAGACCATTAGATGTGATAATAATGTTCAAAAGCATAAACCCTACCACCAATTTCCTCCGTAAATGTTCATTTAATTATTTCCTCCTTGCTGCATTTAGGGAAACAAAGTAGTTTAGCAAAAGGATTGTTAAATTTACAAACTGACTTTTTCATAGAGGAGTCCATGAGATGGAAGGCTGGAAATGAAGTGTGTCCAAAGGGCACTAGAGTCCAAAAAGAAAGGTGCAGCGAGGAAAATTTAAAAGAGAAATAAAAGGACTGGCTGAGAGGACATTGCATAATGATGAAACATACACACAGGTACATCCCAAAAGTCAATATAAAAAGGGGAGCATCATTCGCTGAAGTGTAATCATGAGATTCAGATTTATACAACAAATTTTCAAACTTGATGAAACCCCATACTTTCCTAAACCTCCACCAGGACCAGGGCAGGGCATGCTGGCTGGATGGCCTTCGGTTGACCCCATACTCCAGAAGCTAGTACCAGAATAATATAAACATAGAATAAAGGAAAAGAAACTCGGAAATTACATAGATTTATCATTTCTATTAAGTAAGCAAATTAAATCATTAGTGATAAACAGGGAAGTTTCATAAGTTAAGATGTAAACATCAAGGGCTCTGTCTTCAATTGTCTTTGTGGAACAAAGCACTGCTTGGAATGGACCCCTCTTTCTCATTTTTTTTCTCTTTTTACCTTTTTTCCTGGTCTTCTCTTTTCTACCCTACTTTCGCTTCAGGAATCAAGTCAGCTGCCTAATGAATAATGACCAAATCCTTTTTTTTTTCCTCATTTTAATTTTGAATTTAGCTGAATATTTGATGAACTGCTGCTGCTATCTCATCCGCTGATCTCAGCGCAGAGTCGTCCTCCATCTGCAATCCCATTTCCAACACAGACCCAGATAAAGAACAAAACAAAACAAACCAACAAAAAAAAAAGACCACTATTTAGAAATTTTGGAACTAGGGTTTTAGCCACCACTTATAGCAACACCAGTTTGAAAACGCAAATTAAAACTTGTTTTAAAGAAGAACAAAGAATATTACCTTGAGATTGAACGAGTAAATAACAGATGCTTGCAAAGTGGTGATATTGAGGTGCAAAACTGTTAATCTAAGAGATTCCAGAGTGACAATGGCTTGTATCAATTGACCAGCTCTTCTTGAACACTGAATCTTTAAGTTGACATGATTGTGTATTACATTAACCTTTACTTCAGCTGCACCTGTTTTGCTTTCTGCTTTTACTTCCTCCCCGCAATTTCCATCTTCAGATCCATTTTCATATTCTTGCTGATGAATATCCATGACGGGCTTTGACATGTTATTGTTGCTTTCCTCGACTTTTCTCATTCTCTTCTGTGCTTCCAGGGATTGAAGAAGTTGCTCTAGCTCCTTAACGAAGTCAATTGCACCAGCTATGATTGACGCTTGGTCTCCCTGCAAACACAAACCCAAACATGGCTTTTTTGTGTAAGAAAGTAGAGCTAAATAGCCCAACAGCTGGACTAAAATATTGGTGAAGGTTAGATTGTCATACTCTTTGAATATGACATGGAGGCATGAGAGAGCGGAGAGAATTTAAATAATCGTTCATTTGACGTCTACGGTTTCGTTCAACGGCAATGTGGGTCATGCGTTGGCTCTCAACTTCTTCTTTGTTCTTGGCTGCCTTCGTTCGTTTTCGCTTTCTTCGTTCTCTAGTAATCGGAGGGGACTTTGTGAAAATCTTCTGAGGCGAGGAGCCCAAGTTGGGTTCTCTGCTACAATTGTCAGACTTTGGTTGGTGTTGGTTAGACCCAGAGCTGGGAACTTCAACGCATGAGCTTGAAGGTGGGCTTTTCTTAAGCTCTTTGGTCTCGGATTTGACTGGTGAAGGTAAGTCGAGTACTGTTTCATGGGTGACACAACTTTCCAGCTCTAGGGCTTGAACTTGGGTTTCCATTTCAGGAATGAAAGGATTGTTGTTTAGCTCCCAAGGCTTCTTCATGTGTTGCAGTCTCAGAAGTGTCTGGAAGTTGGGTTCTTTAAAGGCAAAAAGCTGAGGAGACTCCACGCTCTGAAGCATCTGAAGGAATGGCATTTTCTCTTCAAAGCTTGGTATTGAAAAGTGTGCTTCTTCTTCTTCTTCTCCAAGCTTTAATCTCTCACAGCTAAAAAAACCTTGTTCTAAGTATTCCACCTCCAAATGCTCTCCTAGGAACTGCAATGAGTAATTTGAAGGGAGAAAACAAAAACAAAAGGAAATAAGCAAATTTTTTAACTTGGCTCAAAAGCTAACCATCTGAAGATATTTGTCATTTAATTGGGTGAAGGGCACATGGTTCAGTCTCTCTCAGCAGATAAAAAGAGAATGAAAGCAGAATGAGAGTAGAATGTTGAAAGAGTAAGAAGAAGCAGTAGTGCAGTAGCAGATGTTAGTATTTTCCTTCAAAATAACATAAGATGCATTGAATGCAAGCATTTTTAGAGTAAATGCAGTCTCCATCTTGAATCTAGAAACGGGATTCGAGAAAAGATGAAATGCAATAAGAAAGACAAAGTCCTAAAGCAAGCAAAACAACATACATAAGGATTAATGGGTCCTTGGAGCCTCTCCATAACAGCTGAGCAGTAGTTGAAGTAAATGCCTTGAATTCTTTCTTTTTCTCCTTCTGTGCCTCTCTCTCAGTTACCAACATTCCATATATTGATGCTAACAAATCAATACAAGTAATAAATGTAACCCTAATGAAGTAGAATAAGACCCTAACACCACCCCCATAGCCAACACACAATTTATTCCTCAGTTTCCTGGTACTGGTAATAAATGCTTTGAAGGACTCTCACGGAGAAAGGGGAAAAATGTAAACAGAGTTGAAATGCTGCAACTGGAAACTGGGATAAAACGATGGTGAAGGAAAAGGAAACGAGCAACAGATATGGTAAGAAACGAAGGGTGGAAAATAGGCAAAGTGAGAGTGAGAAGATATACAGTATGTATTTGAGTATATGGGAGTGGGAGGGTTGGTAAGGGTTTTGCAGAGGGGGAGAGAGAGAGGGATTGTCTGATTTACAAGGTCCCAAGCATTATTGGCGATAGCAGTTTTGTCCAGCAGCGGTGACAGACAGTTGTGGGGACTCCCTTTCGAGCGTACACCAAAAGGAAAAAAAGCTTTGGAAAGTCCTCCTATGGATTTTGTCACCCGTCTGATTGATGATGGGTCATTTCCTAATAGCGCATCTCCACCATTTCCTTTGTTTTTAAATTACTATTATTCCATATATATGCTTTTCTTTTTATGTGAATGCCCCCTTTCACTGCAAGTCATACAAGCCTTCATTTTCCGTTTGCACATGGCATGGGGTTCAATTGCTCAATTTAAAGACTTCCCTTGCCTCCAGGGTTCATACAGCGACCCTTCAAATTTATTCCACCATCTGTCTGGTTATCTAGTTGCCGGGGTAAAATGGCTTTGCCGATTCTGTTATAATTACATTCCAGTTGGTTACTTACATTAATGCCTTAAACCTTCTCCATTTACAATTTAAATTCTAATTTGGTCTCAAATTTCAGAATGTTTTACTTGTGCTCTTGCATCAATCAGATGATTTTATCAATTTTATCATCAGCTTGGGCGTAGATAGCAGTTAAAATATGATGTGAAATATATGGTCAAATTACATTCATGTGTGTACCTATCGTATGAATTGCTTAAATCTGATGTGTTGAAAAAATAGTCTCCTAAATTTTAATGGCACAATCTTTGTTTTTAGCACATCAAATCCAAACTGTACATACAATAGATACACATGTTTTAAAAATGCTTGAGAATCTTATTGCTACAGAAAGTTGATCCTCCTCGTCTTGGTATGCAATCCGAGCTTCAAGATCTTGTTGCGGGATTTTTCATTTGCAAATTACAGCATCATGTCTTGATTGATTGCATTCGCTACATTCTGCATTGGCCCTTCTTCGGTCATCGAAACGAGGATGACCTTTTCCACCACAATATTGACATAGAGAAAAGTTTCCCTTTTTGCTTCCACCTTTGCAACTGTTCTTGTTGGCGGTAGCTTCACTAAAATTTTCTTACCTTTCTTTTTCACATCTTTGCCACCATTTTCATGCTTGGTTGGCAATGTTCCTTCAACAACACCATCTTATCTCATGACTCGTCTTTATTCATGGGCAGTTCTGCCAAAGTAATCTTTAACAATCCTTATAATCCTCCAAACCAATAGTAATTGTCTCAAAAATTTCAAGCACGGTAACAAGAATTTTTTGAACAATTCTTGAATCAAAAGGTTTAGAACCCAACAACCTTGCACTGTTGGCGATGCTAAAAATCTGTGAATATCTTTTTGATGGTTTTTTACTCCATCATTTTTGCACCAAGTTCCCTTGTCAAAATCAGGACTTGCATTTTTCGATCCTTTCATCTTCTTGATATTCTTTCTTGAGATAGTCACGGATTGCTTTTGTTGAACCGAGGGTCATGACTCGTGAGATTGCAGCAAATAGACAAGCCTGTGTCTTTGATTTTCTAGTCATTTTCTCCCCATGATTCTTAATTTGAGCAATGGTAAGATTACTTGGTAAAGGAGGAACTCTATTACTTCCTAAATATCCAATGCATCCTAGCAAGTCTCCATTCTTGTTGTCTAAATATGAAATATGATAGTTGTGTCCATAGAAAACAAGAGGATCACTTGCAGGAAAACTAGTTTTAGCTTTCATGACTTGAAGGTTTTTCACTAAAAATGTTTGGGTAAAGTGCAGGTCCACTCGAATACTCTCACATGATCAGAGGTCCCTTAAGAAAATGGTTCAGATACCGAATGTTGTTTACGAGATTGCTTATGAATATGATAACTAAGGTAAAATTAAGAAGACAAAATGAAAAATTAAAAATGAAAGGTGACACATTAAGGGTGAGTTTGGATGGGTGGTGCGTTTATCTATGATTAATGTAAAAACAGTGATGACGACGAGATTAAATACTCTAACGTAAAACAAAAAAATAAAATAAACGCATCACACCATTCATCCAAACTGAACTTAAATTAGAATAAAATACCCCTATTATATACATAAAAGAATACATAGTATTATGTCCACTAAATCAACATGAGTAACAAACCCACTAATTTAGCCATGAAAAAGAATACATGTGCAGCACGTCTAATTTATTTCCTAAAATGAAGGCACTAACAAATGTGTATTAGTGCTCTTTAATGAATGTAACAACAAAACTACAAATATGTGTATTGTTTAAAAAAATAACCTCTTAAATTTGAATACTACAATCTATAATTGGAATATATCAAATCTACGAATGTTTTAATATGTAATTTTAACATATAAGTCGGCCACTAAGATGTGAGAGGACTTTATTGACACTATACTAAAACTTTGAGGACTGGAATAACATGTTTTGAGTTCAGGAGCAGAAGTATAGTTTTGTGATAATTGGTGGATTAACCCTT
Organism: Kokia cookei; assembly: GCA_039519145.1. NCBI lineage: Eukaryota > Viridiplantae > Streptophyta > Magnoliopsida > Malvales > Malvaceae > Kokia > Kokia cookei. The sequence goes on along the minus strand of CM076908.1, from coordinate 3,195,039 downwards.
TAGCTTCTTGGACGGTTAAATGATTAAAATTGAACTTGGTTCTCAGGAAATGGTTCTAATGGCAGGGACAGTAGCATCAAAGGAAAGAGATATGATTTCAAGATGTGCCATATTTCTTTGTCTCAGAAACAGGGAAACCAGCTTTGACTGGGGCCTAGACCGACAGATCCACAAGCTGTGTGCCAATAAAACATTAACGTCGCAAGGACAGAAATTTGTCTTCGAGGGGAAGAAGAAGCATATCGGGTTTTTAAATCTGTCTTTTGCCTTGAAGCGTGAAGTTCCTCTTGTTGAATATAGTTAAGATTGATTTTTTTTTATGTACCGACGAGCTTTAATGATTTCCGTGGGGGCTCCTATAATTTGTACAAAGTCAGTTCATCGATCTTGTCAGCTCATGATAATCCTCTATTTGCATAACTTTTACCCCCATTTGTATCCTAACAAGGTTATTAGTGTATCATCTCTTGTGACAGTCCCAAGTCTCTGTCTCCAACATTAGATAAAAATAGGACCTCCTAACGTTTTACAGCTTCGGTAGGAATTACCTGATGGTGAAGGCAGAACTCCGATTCAAATCTTTCAGTAGCCTAACAAAGACAACAATCTTGATTCAGAGACCTAGTTGCAATAATTTATTCAGGTTGCTCTCATAACACCAAGCTAACTGTTCGATATACACTAATCCTGTCTTATAAGGCGGGTTCTATCCCACTCCATCAATTCTTTTTATTAACAAAAAAACCCCTTCTAGATGATCATCTTGTATGTGCCAAACTCTCTACTTTCTAGAATCTACATGGTTGAAAAGCAAGATATGTGGGATTCGTAATGTGTTCATAATTTAATATCCACAGCTTCTCGCACCACCAAAAGCAGAGATAAAGTTGAAGCCTGAGAATCGTGGTCACCGATTTCATTCGATGATGTCCTAAAAAATCTTATCCATATGAACTGCCGTTTATCCATTTTCAACCTGAAACTATTTTGCACGTCTGCAGCCACACAACCAGGGAGGGCGCATTCTCTTTCTAAACAGAACTTCTAACCTTGGTCTTGTCCTGTAGTTCATACATTTATTAGGCCTCCATTGCCTGCTGAGATCCCATTCATCTCATCAATAATATATCATCCTGCTTAAATCAAAGCCCCAAGATTGCAACCAACCTTATCCCGTTTTTTATAAAAATAATTACATAAAAAATAACATGATAAATAAATTAACTATAAAAATGAGATATTTTTCACTGTGCATTCATCCCATTTTTCAATCATGACGCAATCATATTGTTTAAAAAATGATTTTTTATTGGTATCGCTCGACACAATGGTAGCAGTGTAGCCTGTTTATGGATTAGATTATCTGTCCAGGTTCAAAGTCCCGCTCGAAATTTGAGAGAATTTGGATAAAAAAATTAGACCCGTTTAAAATATGAGCTGGATTTGGACTTGAATGTTAGAGCTCTAATCCGGCCCAACTGACCTGTTTTAAGTCTATAATACTTTATATTATGTTATTTTTATATAATTAGAACACTAAAAAATAAACATATACTAAATATATAATACTATTATAATGTAAACATTAAAATAATGTTAAAATAAATATATAAAAAATTCAATAAATAAAAATTGTATAAAATTATTAAATATTAAAATAAAACAAAATAAATATTTTTTTAACAAAAAATAAAAAAATAATATGGGCTGGTCTAAAATAAATTTGGGTTAATCTTTTGCAAATATGGATGGGTTTGAGAAAAATTTTAGGCAAAAATTTCTAATCGGGCCGAACTTGAACAAATATAAAATATGTTAATATCATATTTAGGCTTAATCTGAACTCGACTCGACCCAATTATATATACCTTATGTTAATATCATGTTTAGTTTCGATCTAAACTTGACTCGACCCAATTATAAATACCTCTAGACGGTATCGATATATTCTTTAAAAATACTCATATATTCACAAATAAACACAATAATCTTAAAATATGAAAAAGATATTTTTTTTCCTGGTGATGCCTGACACAAACCACGCTACTTTAATTAAATGTAAGGTTTCTCTTTTGAATTTTTCCTTTAACTATTGTAAAGCTCATAGTATAAAAGTTTACATGTAATATATTTTAAAATATAAAAATCTTCACTTTTCATTGAAATACTTTTTGAACTTATAATTGGTATAAAAATTTATTTAAAATAATTAAAAAATTAAAAACATATTAACTAATAAAATTTAAAATTCATTATTTAAAATTTTTTACAGTGTACTGTACAAACATTTTTACGATATTAAAATGTAATATTTAAAAAGCTTATAATATACAATATTTATAATAGATTATTTTATATTTTTTTATGAAAATGTATAATTTTTTAAAATAAATTTTATGAATAAATTATGTGTCGTCGGGAACACCAAATATAATTTATTCTGAAAATTAAAGTAAATAACAGAAAAATGAAGTAGGGTCTAATCTCCAAGGACTGAAGAGTGGGGGCGCGATCTGAGGAAAAATAAAAGAAACAAAATTAAAAGAAATAGAAAATAGAGGTGTCGAAATAAAAATATATTACATAAAATAAACAAGTTGAAAGAATAAGAGTTTTATTAATATTTAGAGATCCAACCTCTTGTTATCTTGATTCTTCTTTAATTCAATCATAAACTTTGGATGATTTTTCTCATGTCCGAATAAGCCAGTTATAGTGGAAAAGTACACCTAAGACCATAAACTCCAAATATATTTTTTAGAGGAACCTGTCTCTAGCCAACTGTTTTTTAAATGGGATCGTCTTACACTAGATCACCTTTTCCCAATGATGAATATCACGCAATTTTGTCTCTTTGGCTCGGTAACCTCTAACGCAGTAAGTTAGTGAACCAACTATGCAACTTTCTCAAAAAACACAAAGCGGTTGTCTTTGCACAAAATGAAAATATTACTTTTGTAAGAATTTTGGATGGAAGCGTCGATTTAGTAATACAAAGAATTGATGAATACCCGAATGAGAAGAATTAAACGCGAATTCTAAGACTTATGAACTTTGGAGGAATATTTGATAACCTTCGACTAACTCAAACTTTTATTAAACTAGGGATTTAGGGAGATGAAAGATTTTTTCAATGAATGAAATATGAATAATTCAATCACTCCATCTATAAATTTAAATAATAAATAATATCTTAAATATTAAATCCTAATAAAAATAATATTTAAAAAATAAAATAAAATAAAATCAAGTCTTTTTGTTCTATAAACTCTCTCTTTAAGCATTTCACCTTTATACAACTTCCATCTCTCTTCAAAATCATGCCTTTTGTATCCAATTTATCCTCTGTCACCACTTGAGTCCCTACAAAATAAAAAGATAATAAATAATTCAAATTAATCGGATCATGCTCTTAAAATATATGTATTTAATGTCCAAAAATATATCATTTAATCAATAAATTTAATATTTTGTAATTAATACATACAACTGATGCACGAGATAGAAAAACTAATAAATATATATAAACTCAAATTCAACATTCCCCAAAGATGAATAATTTCATATTTTTTTCATCATTTTTTTTCAGTTTTATTTATTGAGATAATTTAGCCACCTTAGTTTTGGAAATTGTTCAACATGCAAGAACAAATCTGAATGGTTTTGGTGATTTTTTTCCTTCAAATTTAAATTAAATTTTAACGATTCGGTTTCTAATGGTGTCGAAAAAAAAAGTTTTAAGATTCCGTTTTCGTAAACTAAAGTTATTATATTGGTGAATTAAAATTTAGATAAATAATTTTACCGATTTGATAGTTAATTAAAGTACAAAAATTAAATTGTAAAAAGATTATCATCGATGATTTTTAATTAGCCAAAAGTTTAAAGATTTATATAACAATTAAACCAAGGTCTAAAACGGAAAATATACCATCTTAGAAACATTAATGGACAGTTTGCAAATAACTTGTATATATTATAAATTTCGAAACCCATTCTCAGATGATTGTGCCCGTAAATATTTTAAATAATATTGAATGATTTGTAATTAATGAGAAATGATTAAATAGTTGAATTGGTGTAGCTTAGCTGGATTTGTTTTTGCCAAATTGGTGGAGATGTTGAAGTGGAATTTTAGAAATAGTTACATGTTTTGGACTGATTTTGTGCATGTTATGAGCGTGTATTAGGCACCAAATGAGCTAATGGATTGGCTTGATATATAATAGGTACCAAATGGTTTAAAATATATCATAAAGAATTCGTGTCGAGACGAGAAATTTTCTTCGTTGCAATATCAACTAATATTTTTTTTGTTACAATGAATATTCAAACTTAGAAAAATCTTGAGGTAAATGAACACCCAACCAATATGAGGTTCAATAAATTTAAGATTAAATATAAAATTGATATTCGAACTTGTTCACTTATTCTAAATTTGTATTTATGGATTTTTTGTCCCGGATTAATTCTCAAAATTTTTTTCATAAACTAATTTAATACTTTCTTTTAATGTCGTTAAGTCTAAGACCGGAGACAAACTAAAATTGTGACACATGATATAATGACATCATCATGATGCCATTTCATTTTTCCTCTTTCCTGTTCTTTTATTCTTTCCCATTTCAATTTTTTTTTTCTTTTCTTCTTATTCTCCCCTCCTCTCTGTAACACCTTTATACTCGGTTCACACGTAAGAACCCAATATAGAAGTATTACATACAGTATCGGATAATTAAATATGAGTATAATAAAATTTTTCTTTCAAACAATGTGTTTTTAAATCATTTTATTTAAAATATCATCAATTCAAAGTATTCCAAAATAACATTTTACCTTTGTACATGTCATTTTTACCAATAGTAAATACTTGGAATTGAATCTTCCAAAGGTGAGCTGATGTGATGAGAGGTTCCTTGCCTTGACTTTATCCCCTCGTAGCTACTATACCCATGCGTTAAAATAAACGCGTTAAGCCGGTGAAGGCTTAGCAAGCACTACAAAAGTAATGAATAACTATTAAATTTCTCATGTTTATAAACTTCTTGCCTTACTTGCATAAACCATGTACTTTACCACATCAGTTTAATTCATACTTCGATCCACTTTTTTTCATATATTAATCCATTGTAGACTTTCATAGAACCTCTCAGATATACGAAACTAACAGTGAGTACCAAAGTACTATCAGTGAGCACCAAAGTACTATCAGTGAGCACATAAGTGCTGGAAAACAGTAAGCACACACAGTGCAAATCAGTAGCCACACATAGAGCAAAACAGTAAGCACACACAATGCTGAACAGTAAGCACGCTAATGTTCCTTAATGGCATGCCACTAATATCACAATGGTTTTAACTTGTTTACATGGGCATAAAATCTCATATAACAACATTTTTCATAGTTGTTATATTTCACTCCTTCACTAAATACAACCACATCATCGTTTATATTTCACATATATATCATCATATACCTCTTTACTCTTATTTTTACATAAATTTTCAAAATTGTCCATTTGAGTCACAGTCACTAAATTATTTATATCTTGAGCTAAGGAATTCAAAATTATTATCCGTTTGATGTTTCTGAAACTAAACTCAATTATCTTTTTACCATAAAATTTCCAGAATTTTTACTTTAGCCAATTCGTATAGAAAATTCTTTCAATTTACCCATTCTCTGCTGCTTGACAGTTTCAATCTTTCTTCACTAAAAATTAATTATCTTTTAGTACAGGAATCTAATAATGTTTCTGTTTGTTTCTTTTGAAAATAGATTCATTAAGGATTTATCCATATAAATTTCAGTCTAATAATTTTTCTACATTTTTCTATGATTTTTCAAAGTCAAAACAAGGGAATTCGAATCTACTCTGACCTTGTTACACAAAAACTAGTATATCTCAAAATATATAATTCCTTTTCTTTCACCGTTTCTTCCATATGAAACTACACTTAGTAAGATTTAATCACATGTTTAATTCGACCCTTAAATCTTTTTATACAATTTTTGGTGAATTTTCGAAGTTAATCTTCTGATTCTGTCCAAACTGCTTTAATGAGAATATTTTCTTTCTCATGTTCCTTTGCACTAAACTTCATTTAATTACACATAATCACCATACTTATAACTAAACATATCATTTTACTCATTTTTATCACAATTAATCATATGCTTTAAAAAGAATAAATTTTCAATTTTAAATCTTGTAGTACTTACAACAAAAAGGTTCGTATTCTTCTCTTCTTACTCCTTGCTATTCTCTTTACCCTTCTCTTCAATTTGGTCCCTCTCCTTCTTTCCTTTCTCTTCAATTTCATATAAACACATATAAGCTAAAGACTAAAATTCAATGATTTTCATGCTAAATTATGAAAATACACATGTATATCATGAGAATTTAATCATTTCTTACCTTTGTTCATGAAACCCCAAAATTCTAATTCAATCCTTACACACTTTAACCCTTCAAAGTGAGCTCTACAAGGAAATTAAGGTGACTACTAACTTCCTTCTATGCCTTTCTTAAAGAAATTTCAAATAAAATGGAAAATTTTGAAGCTTGGAAGGTTTAACAATGGTGAAAGGACCTATTTGGAATAAAAGCAAAAGTTGGAAAGGAGAGATATGCATGTGACGTTGGAAATGAATGAAAAAGATGATATTTTCATCTTTTATTTAATTTTATTTCTCTCAAATTCTCTAGATTTCTCAACTAAAAATATCTCTCTTAAAAAATGGTAAAATTGCACTTTTAGTCCTTAACCTTCCAACTTTGCACTTTGGCCCAAAACATTGCCTCCAAAAATATCTTCCATCAAATTACTCTTTTGCCCCTCCTTAATCAATCTAATTCCCATGATGAATCATAATTCAATTTGGATAAATTGTTATTTAATTCCTCATGATTTCTCACAATTACTATTTAATCCTTAAATTTTCCTAACCTTTTTTATTTTAACTATATATTCTAATCCTCAATTCTACTCTAATACTGTTCCAACTCCGGTTCAAAAACACGAATGTTACACTCTCTTCCCCAACCTTATTCGTCGTCAGCATGCACAACAACCACACTTCAACGTTGTCACCGACGTTTGTTCTCAAGTCAACTTTTTCCTTCTACTCTTTTATTTCTTTTAATTTGTTTTCACAGAAAACTCCTTGAAATCCCGTTAGGATTCTCTTCCGTCGGTCACCTTACTTTCACTTTGATGTCGTCACTAATCAGAGAAGCACCCAAACGATCCACCTTTCCTTTCTCTCTCTCCTTCTCCTTCTCTCCTTTTCTACTTTATTTTTTGTTTTCATAGACTCTGGTCCCACTTCACTATCATTGCTCTTGAATCATCTTGGAACTTGGCCAGCTTCTCCTTACAACGTCCAATGTCTTGACCATTTGGATTTATTGACCGTGGTTTGAATCTCAAGAACCCAAAAATCTGAAATAAATCTTGATTTTGACTTGTTTTTCATCATTTTCTTTTTGTTTGATTTTGTGATCGTTTGGATTGATGAGTTTTGTTTGTTATGTTAATTTTTTATGGGTTTTGCTTGTGGTGTTAATTTTCTAGATTTTTTAATGGATTGATGGGTGTTTTTAATTTTTTTTCAAAAAGGCAAATTGTTAAAGAAAAATGACCCGGGTGAAAACTTTGGAGTCTTGAAAAAAGGCAACAGCTTTGGCTCCACTGTTCTAGTCGTCGCCATCGAAGTCTACTTTCCTAAATATAAGCATTGAATAGATCAATCTGGTTTTGCATCGCTATTCTTCAATTTCCAGTCAACCCGAATATTTATGCATCAACCATCAAGCTGGAATTTGAATTTGAATTTGTATTCAAATCCACGAAAGCATGGAACAAAAACAAAATCAAAATAAGATGGGAAATGGATCAATAACCATAGACCACCCAGTTCCTTTCAAACTTCAAAGTGCAATGCATAAACATTAAATTTCTTTTCAAATGAACCTAAAAATGTTGAATGAATTCAAAAAGAAAAAGGCAAATAGTGACGAGAAAAGGGAGGAAAAAGAAAGAAATACCGTGAAAAAGAAGGAAATAAGAAAAAATGGAAATAAATTTTAAAAATATTCGTATTGATTTTTAATACATTTAATAGATTATGACATCATTATGCGACGTATCACAACTCTATTCTATCGCATGTAGCAAATTTAATGACGTTAAAGAAAAAGTACCAAACTAAGTTGGTACTGAAAAATTTGGAATATTAATATAAGATAAAAAAAATCATAATTATCTATCTAAAAAAAATGAATAAATTCGAGTAACAATTTTATATTTAACTCATAAATTTAATATTTTTAATCTCATTGAAATTAATCTTATGGAGATTGAGGCAATTAAGGCGCTGAGAAAATTCCATTGTTACCCAACTCAAGCTTTATGGAACCCCCCACATGCAAACCAAGTCAAAATAAATTATGATGCTTCATTTAGCCAACATTATAATACTTCTATCTCTGGAATTATTGCTAGGAATGAAAATGGTGACATCTTAGCAGCATGTACTTACTCAAATTATAATGTTGCAGACGCATTCATCGCGGAAGCTCATGCCTGTGATCAAGCTAAGTCTTTTGGTTTGGAGATGGGTTTCCGATCGGTCATAATCGAGGGAGATTCACTCACTGTCACTAAGAAATTGCAGACGGTTAAAGATGACAACAAATCAATTCTTCGGCCAATTGTGGAAAATATTTGAAGTAATTTGAGCTTTTATATCACCTTTTCCCATGTTGGTCGTCAAGGGAATCTTGCAGCGCATACATTGGCCAAGACTGCTCTTTGGAGTTCTATTCCACGCCTCTGGGTAGAGGAAGTACCGGGAGCGGTGGTGTCCGTGGCGATTCAAGACTGGCAATATTGGATCTCGCACAAGCGAGACTGTTAGTCTTGATTCTGATCTTGAATTTTAGGAGACTTCTAATATTTTTTAACTCCAAATTGTGTTCCAAGAATTTTTTCTCCCTGAAGGCTCTTCACTCTGTTGACAATTCTGCTTTTCCATCTTCTTCAGGAGTTACTCCTCTTGGTTCTGCGTTTTTGATCTGGGAAGTTGTCTCTCCAGCTGGTTTTTTTTTCTCTGCTTTGTTATTGGCTGAAAGTTGTTGTGGTTTAATCGTCTTGGTGTTTGGTGTGTTTATTTAATTCTTTGGTCTGTTTGTTTTAATATTATTTGATTTCCTATCAGCTACCTTTCATCTTGATGGTGGCTTTATTTGTTTTCTTGTCCTTTTTCTATTCCCAGATCAATAAGAATGTCAGCTATATTATTTCAAAAATAAAAAATAAAAAATACCACCCGAACTTTAAAAAAAATAAAAAACACTTAAAAATATGCAAGGGAGGAAGTATCGATACTAGTAGCTACTGTATATGAAACAAACATTAAGGGATGAAAAAGAATACAAGGATGAATAGGGTGTTAGCCATGTCACCTGGGCCGGGTATCAAAATAGCCAGAGTCGGCAAAAAAGATAGTACCCTCGTGGGTGTGCCACGGTGGAGATGTAGCTGGTCCCAAAGTCATCTTCATTCATCCCCACAGCTGACGCCTGACGGCGATTTGCCTTGTTAAACCACACCACCTTTTCAGACTACTTTCCAAGATAAGATTTGGTATATTTGGTTTGCTTATTCCATTTCGTCACTTTATTCAATGGGTTTTCAATTTTAGATATTTAAATTGAATAATTTTTAAACTTATAAATAATAAAAATGGAATATGAATTGAATTCAATGTATTTGCAAAACAAAACTTAATAGCAGTATTTGCGCATAAATCGAACAATTATAAAGCTTCAATAGAAGCGAATATTAAATAAATAAAAATGAAAAAAAATGGCCCAGAGTTCAGTTCACCAAACATTTCTCATCTTTTATGTGTACACAATACATATCAACAAGATTCAATCCACTCACGATATCTTAGTTTTTGTTTGACTTTTTAAGATCGATAATAATTAGCCATCCCTTAACAGCTAATAATTCTCAGGAGCAGATAAAAAATGAAGGTAAATTTCTTCGACTTGGAATCATTAAAAATAACCTGAGGAAGGCAGTAATAACGATATGGCGGTGCAGCTTGTAATAGGGTTCTAAAAGAAAAAAAGAAAAAAAGAAATGGTGGATTGGGACTGAACTTGGAAGGCTGTTAATAAGAGAGAGATTTGCCTCCGCCCCACTCTTCTTTTGACTCTTTCACATTGGGATGTGTGCACACTTCCCTCTCACCCATATGACACTTTTCTGTGTGGAGCCCGGGTTGCTCACTTGCCCTATAAGCTTCGTCAAATTAGCGCCTTTGACTTTTTATCATTTCCGTCCTCTCCTGTAATCTTTTACCCTCAGCTCGAGTAAAAGTGCCATTCAGATTTTTATTCTAAAATTCACATTACATTATCTTTTTTCCAAAAAAAAAATTCTTTGTAAAAACTAGTCTTTATATATGATACACATGATGCATCATGTGTAATTATCTAGTTATTTTATCAGTTATATCGATTTTGAATAGTAAAAATAGATGCAATTTTAAAAGAAAAAATCAATTTATTTTTTAATTTAATACACAAGAATTAATTTACTCATTTTTTGAGTAGAATAAACAAAATACAATCTAACTTTTAATATTGAGATTTCCATGGTACTTTACCCTCAATATCCATCACTTCTACATACTTCTCGTATGCGTTTTTTTTCTCGAGGTTAAATTTGACTATTAGTCTCTATACTATGCACAAGTTGTAAATTTAGTCTATGTATTTTTTTAATTAATCAATTTTAATCTTGATCCAAACTGTAATAATTAAATTTATTTGGTTAACTTCTACTATTAGTCATATACTACGCATAAATTTGTAGATTTAGTTAATGTTCTCTGATTTAATCATTCTTAGCCCGTATACTTTTTGAAATTTTAAATTTCATTATTGATAGTTGTTAAATTCATTAATTAATATTTTTGAGTAATATTTGAAAATAATAAACTGACATGATAGTATACGTTACTAAGATATTTGACATGTTAAATTGAATTTAATGAATTTAATAATTAGTATTTAGTTAGGACGAAAAGTTTGAAGTTCAAAAAGTATAAGAAGTATAAGGATTAGAAGTGCACTAACTGAAGTAGAAAGATTAAAAATCCTCAACTTTCATATAGCAAAATTTGATATTTCGTGTTTGGCTAAAAAGGTGTCACTTCAAAACCAGTCAAGGTTAAAATTTTTATACCGGCTAAAATGCTACTATTAATTTCTATATTTTGAGAAAATTGTGGATTTAATTCATTAAGCCTTAAGGGTTTCGTTTATTTGGACTAGGTCGCACATAGCCTCGCTGAATTCCCTTGGAGCTCTTCCCTTAGCTAATCCTCGAGCATTTCGCGAGACTCCCCACTACCCGACTTCAGTGCATTCGCACGACACTCAATGATGCCACATCCGTTGAGCTCCTTCTCAAGGCACCCTTTCTGCCCTTGCTGCGACACCATGAGTCTCGACCATACCTTTGACCTCTTGGCTCAATATCTCCTCATAAGACGACATTATGTTGAGAGGCCTTTTTCTCAAACCAAGTTTTAATGCCACTAGTCATATGTTGAGACTTTAGCTCAGCTCAATGTATGACCTTAAACAGGAGACTTAAGCCAATGTTGCCTAATTACTGCCTTTTTAAGAGCCAACTGTGATAAAGACACTCAAAACAGCCAAGCTCAAACAAGGGAAAGTGTAGGAGAATACTTTGGTATTTTATTAACTTAGCAAGCTATGTACAAGAAGGCTTTAGAAAATACACTATTTAACTATGTTCACTATGCGCTCAACACTCGCTCAAACTTAAGCTTCCATACTACCAGTAGCTCTAAAGGTGCCTCTCTATTTGTAAGCAACCCCAAGATGATCCAACGATTAATATTATCTCAATGGACGGTTGGGATTCATTCCTACACAAAAATCCTAATCTAAGGTAGTTTAAGCCCCCTTGGGGCACTGTTCCCGCACCCTCAGCGCTTCCGGACCCTTCCAACTCTATCTAGGTGCTACTCTTGCACACTAGGTGCGTCATGCCCCTTTTGGGCACATCTAGAACCTTTTATGCGCGCCTGGGTCTGTCTCCCACACGCTATGGGGCTCGACAGGGTGGCTTTCCTGCTCCAGTGGTGCTTGCCGATCTGGAGGATTCCAAAGAATTACTTGAGCTGCACTGCCATTTTCGGATGCTCCTCCACGCTTCTAGAGTCTTCCTCAACCTCTAAGAGCTTCCCCACCCAATTTGGAGGCCTACACCCTTGATTTTTCGAAATGCCCTCTAGTGACCTGTCGAGCAACTTGACCCTGTGGTTGTACATTTGGGCTCCATCCTCGACAATTACACGCGGCTTGTGACACGGAGCCTTGGAGCTCCATGGGGTCTCCCATCTTGTTTCCATCCTCCATTTTGATGTCTGGTGAGACTCCGTTCATAGCTTTTTTTTTTTCTTTTTCCCTTTGCTTTCTGAAGCACTGAAGCTCCTATCTTTTTTTTGTTGCAACTAAGCATCTCTATAGTCTCCTGTCGAATTTGAGCCTTGATGGTCGTTGGTGTCATCGCACCAAGTCTTCTCCTGGTGGTTGTCATGGCCAACTTACTGAGGGTGTTGTTCGTCCTTGGCCCCTCTACCATTAGTGTTCTCATCGGTACCGTGGCGATTCTGACATCTTTTTTTGGGCTTCTCGTTAGCATGGCCTCCATTAAAGTAGTGCATGCCGCTTGGGCCAATTGTCGTGACCGCTTGTCAAGAACTTGAGGTTCTTCCCATGTTCCTCCTTGCATGGCGACAGGGACAAAGTTTGTAGCTAGGGTTTTTTGAGGTTTACGTTTTTGCTGTATCTATCTAAGCTTTGGGCACCTGAATGCTGTAATTGACATTTTTATTAATGAAGTGTGTCTAAACAGAAAGGTGCAACCAGGAAAATTAAATTAAAAAAAAAAAAAGATAGGCGGAGAAGACATTGCATAATGATGACACATCCATTCGTACACGCCCAAAGTCAATATAAAAAGGGGAACATCATTCGCTAAAGTGTAATGATTTATACATTCGATGGATAACAATGTTGGATTAGGACTGAGCTTGGGAAGGGAAAGGCTGTCAAAAAGAAGGAAAACGAAGACCCAAAATGACTAGGACATTGGCTACAATAAGAGAGCGATTGTCTCCGGCCCGGTCTTCTTTTGATTCTTTCACATGGCCATGGGGATGTGTGCTTTAAGGTGCTGCGCACATCTACAATTGCATCTATCTACCTTTCTCTTACCCGTATGACAATTTTCAGTGGGGTTGCTCACTTGCTCTATAAGCTTCGTCAAATTAGCACCTTTAACTTTATATTTTTTCCGTCAAAACCCTTGCCTCTCTTCTTCTTCTCCTTCTTGCCCTTGTAGTTTTGTACCCTCCATCCAATATCCATCACTTCTACATTGTGTTTATCTAAAACGGTTTGTCAGCTTAAGAACCTGTCACTGCAGGCCGGCAGGTCAAATCTTTGATAATGCCATTTAACCATGTAAGATTTAGATTGTTATTTCAGTCAAACACCCTTTACTTGGATAAAATTTAATGTCAATGAATACCCCCATGCCATGACAATGAGACATCGGATGAGCACATGAACTCTGTTGATTTTGGTAATGCGTGAGACTTGGGATTTTATCTAACTCTTGTAAGCTGTACAACCCCATCCATCCTGCCATTCTTGCCTTTCCTATTTTATATTTCCTAAGCTTAAAAGAGTTTATTTTGCTAACCTTCCTTTATTCTAGACCATTAGATGTGATGATAATGTTCAAAAGTATAAACCCTACAAACAATTTCTTCCATCAATGTTTATTTAATTATTTCCTCCTTGCTGCATTTAGGGAAACAAAGTAGTTTAGCAAAAAGATTATTAAATTTACAAATTGACTTTTTTCATAGAGGAGTCCATGAGATAGAAGGCTGGAAATGAAGTTTGTCCAAAGGGCACTAGAGTCCAAAAAGAAAGTGCAACCAGGAAAATTTAAAAGAAAAAGAAAAGGAATGGCTGAGAGGACATTGTATACTGATGAAACATACACATACGTACATCCCCAAAAGTCAATATAAAAAGGGAAGCATCATTCGCTAAAGTGTAATCATGAGAGTCAGATTTATACAACAAATTTTCAAACTTGATGAAACCCCATACTTTCCTAAACCTCCACAAGGCCCCGGGCAGGGCAGGGCATGCCGGCTGGCTGGCCCTCGGTTGACCCCACACTCCAGAAGCTAGTACCAGAATAATATAAACATTGAATAAAGGAAAAGAAACTTGAAATTACATAGATTTATCATTTCTATTAAGTAAGCAAATTAAATCATTAGTGATAAACAGGGAAGTTTCTTAAGTTCAGATGTAAACATCAAGGGCTCTGTCTTCAATTGTCTTTGTGGAACAAAGCACTGCTTGGAATGGACCCCTCTTTTTCATTTATTTTTCTCTTTTTACCTTTTTTTCCTGTTCTTCTCTTTTCTACCCTACTTTCGCTTCAGGAATCAAGTGATCTGCCTAATGAATAATGACCAAATCCCTTTTTTCTCATTTTAATTTTGGATTTTGCTGAATATTTGATGAACTGCTGCTGCTATCTCATCCGCTGATCTTAGCGCAGAGTCGTCCTCCATCTGCCATTCCCATTTCCAACACAGACCCGGATAAAGAACAAAACAAAACAAAACCAACAAAAAAACAAAGACCACTGTTGAGAAATTTTGGAACTAGGGTTTGAGCCACCACTTATTCCAACACCAGTTTGAAAACTCAAACTCAAACTTGTTTTAAAAAAGAACAAAGAATATTACCTTGAGATTGAACGAGTAAAGAACAGATGCTTGCGAAGTGGTGATATCGAGGTGCAAAACTGTTAATCTGAGAGTTTCCAAGGTGAGAATGGCTTGTACCAACTGACCAGCTCGTCTTGAACACTGAATCTTTAAGTTGACATGATTGTGTATTACATTAACCTCTACTTCAGCTGCACCTGTTTTGCTTTCTGCTTTTAGTTCCTCCTTGCAATGTCCATCTTCAGATCCGTTTTCATATTCTTGCTGATGAATTTCCATGGCGGGTTTTGACATGCTATTGTTGCTTTCCTCCACTTTTCTCATTCTCTTCTGTACTTCCAGGGATTGAAGAAGTTGCTCTAGCTCCTTAACGAAGTCAATTGCACCAGCTATGATTGACGCTTGGTCACCCTGCAAACACAAACCCAAACATGGGTTCTTTGTGTAAGTAAGTAGAGGTAAATAGCCCAACAGCGGGACTAAAATGTTTGCGAAGGTTAGATTGTAATACTCTTTGGATATAACATGGAGGCATGAGAGAGCGAAGAGAATTTAGATAATCGTTCATTTGACGTCTACGGTTTCGTTCAACGGCAATGTGGGTCATGCGTTGGCTCTCAACTTCCTCTTTGTTCTTGGCTGCCTTCGTTCGTTTTCGCTTTCTTCGTTCTCTAGTAATCGGAGGGGACTTTGTGAAAATTTTCTGAGGCGAGGAGCTCAAGTTGGGTTCTCTGCTACAATTGTCAGACTTCGGTTGGTGTTGGTTAGACCCAGAGCTGAGAACTTCAACGCATGAGCTTGAAGGTGGGCTTTTCTTAAGCTCTTTGGTCTCGGATTTGACTGGTGAAGGTAAGTCGAGTACTGTTTCATGGGTGACACAACTTTCCAGCTCTAGGGCTTGAACTTGGGTTTCCATTTCAGGAATGAAAGGATTGTTGTTTAGCTCCCAAGGCTTCTTCATGTGTTGCAGTCTCAGAAGTGTCTGAAAGTTGCGCTCTTTGAAGGCAAAAAGCTGAGGAGACTCCACGCTCTGAAGCATCTGAAGGAATGGCATTTTCTCTTCAAAGCTTGGTATTGAAAAGTGTGCTTCTTCTTCTTCTCCAAGCTTTAATCTCTCACAGCTAATAAAACCTTGGTCTAAGCATTCAACCTCCAAATGCTCTCCTAGGAACTGCGATGAGTAATTTGAAGGGAGAAAACAAAAACAAAAGGAAATAAGCAAAATTTTTAACTTGGCTCAAATGCTAACCATCTAAAGATATTTGAAAAGAAAAATGTCATTTAATTGGGTGGAGG
Source organism: Kokia cookei (assembly GCA_039519145.1). NCBI lineage: Eukaryota > Viridiplantae > Streptophyta > Magnoliopsida > Malvales > Malvaceae > Kokia > Kokia cookei. The sequence goes on along the minus strand of CM076908.1, from coordinate 3,178,868 downwards.
GCACATGGTTCAGTCTCTCTCAGCAGATAAAGAGAGAATGAAAACAGAATAAGAGTAGAATGTCGAAAGAGTAAGAAGAAGCTGTAGTGCAGTAGCAGATGTTAGTATTTTCCTGCAAAACAACATAAGATGCATTGAATGCAAGCATTTTTAGAGTAAATGCAATCTCCGTCTTGAATCTAGAAACGATATTCGAGAAAAGATGAAATGCAATAAGAAAGACAAAGTCCTAAAGCAAGCAAAACAACATACATAAGGATTAATGGGTCCTTGGAGCCTCTCCATAACAGCTTAGCAGTAGTTGAAGTAAATGCCTTAAATTCTTTCTTTTTCTCCTTCTGTGTCCCTCTCTCAGTTACCAACATTCCATATATTGATGCTAACAAATCAATACAAGTAATAAATGTAACCCCAATGAAGTAGAATAAGACCCTAACACCACCCCCATAGCCAACACACAATTTATTTCTCGGTTTCCTGGTACCGGTAATAAATGCTGTGAAGAATTCTCACGGAAAAAAGGGGGGGGGGGGAATGTAAAAAGAGTTGAAATGCTGCAACTGGAAACTGGGATAAAACAATGGTGAAGGAAAAGGAAACGAGCAACAGATATGGTAAGAAACGAAGGGTGGAAAATAGCCACAGTGAGAGTGAGAAGATATACAGTATGTATTTGGTATTTGGTATTTGGGAGTGGGAGGATTGCTGAGGGTTTTGCAGAAGAGTAGGGAGAGAGAGGGATTGTCTGATTGGAGATGGCAGTTTTGTCTGGCAGCGGGGGCAGACAGTTGTGGGGACTCCCTTTCGAGCGTACACCAAAAGGAAAACAGCTTTGGAAAGTCCTCCTATGGATTTTGTCACCCGTCTGATTGATGGTGGGTCATTTCCTTATAGCGCATCTCCACCATTTCCTTTGTTTTTAAATTACTATTATTCCATATATATGCTTTTCTTTTTATGTGAATTCCCCATTTTACTGCAAGCCATATAAGCCTTCGTGTTCCGTTTGCACATGACGTATAATTGCAGCCTGAGAATTTTGGACACCGATTTCTTTCGATGATGACTTCAAAAATTTTCCACTTGAACTGCCGTTTATTCATTTTCTACTGGTAAAATTATTTTGCACGTGTTCAGCCGCACAACCAGGGGGAGATTTTTTTTCTAAACAAAACTGGTAACTTTGGTCTTGTCCTGTAGCTCATAGATTTATCATGCTCGCACATAGCAGAGCCAGTCAAAAATAAAAATCTGTAAATGTTACCGTTGCCGGCTGAGCTGCAATTCATTTCATCAACAACATATCCTCATATATCATCATGGGTTAACCAAAGCCCCAAGATTTCAAGGAACCTTATCCTCTTTTTGAGAGTCGAATTTTTCATCCTTCATTTAAATCAAACAGGGCTTGTCAGCTCGTTTACAAAATGAATGAGAGGATCAGATGCCATGACCCCTTCTCACATGATTCTTGTGACGCAAAACTCCAGTTGGTATTGACGATGGTGCAGTAACGTGAGAGAATAGTAAAAGAGACGATGAAGCATGTGTGATGATGAAAAGACTGAAAGATTGGGTGACGATGAAAGAGGGATTGAAGGAGGTTTTAGGGTGAGAGAATGAACTGATGAGTGGTTGCCAAAAAAAAAGGAAAAAGGAAAGGTAATTAGAAATCCTTCCCTCAATGGGAATCAATGAAGGGATCCCTTGATGATTCCCTTCATTTAAACATGGTGGCTCCTCATATGTTCTTATCGGTTGTACATGCAACAGCCGCTACTTCTTATCCTTGCCAATTAAAATGGCATGAGAAGAATCACTTGGGTGGAAGCTAAAGAAGAAGAGCAACTTGTCTTCTTAAACCTTCCATCTTTCACGATACAATGCTTGGACGCAGTACCTTATTCCTAAAAGAGTTGCAAGGGAAAGCAGCGTCGAACATAGGGAAGTCTTGAAATTTTGGCACACCTCCTCTACCTTCATAAGCTAATAATGGACATAATGCTAAGCCCTATGGGTAAATCTTAAACCTATACATTATTATAGTTTAATGTGTAGTTATATATATTTTTATATTAAACTAAAGTTTGTGGATAATTTTAAAATTTATCCCTAATTCTAATTCATCTTTCTTAACTTTTTTAAAATAATTTTTATTGTCCTTCACATTTGGTCATCCTAGATATCATTTTGGGTCAGACTCAGACTGGGCCTAACAAGGAAATTCTAAACATTGTCTCTGCCCAGGATGGGCTTCACATTTTATTCAAGCCCAATCCTAATTTTTTTTTGTTTGTTTGTTTGTTTTGTTTTGTTTTGAGAGAGACCGAAGTTAAATACTTCACAAGCTAGCAAGTAAGAAAACATTGTGAAACATTACTTTCTTGCATGATATTAATATGTATGTTTCTAATGGTACTGAACATGGAGGGCAATTTGCGATCTGCTTGGACTATTTTCCTTCAATTCTCCAGTTTTTTGGGCAAGGATCTCGTTTTAACTTAGTTGGAGATTTATCCTTATTTTATAGGTTCGTTTAATGGTCTATACTTAAAACTCGAGGTTGTTTTTCTCAACAATATCGCCTTCAAATTTTAAACTTGCATTTTCTACTTTAAAATATAATTTATTTTTTTTAATATAGTGCGTAAGACAAAAGGTCAACATTGTCTCTAGTCTTACCAAAATCAAATTAAAATGAGAAAATAAACATAGATCCGGATTTGAGCTTGTGTTTTATTTATTAAGGGCTGTGGGTTAAAATAATATTTGAATCTGGGTTGATACCGTATATTTATTTATTTATATATATATATATATACACACACACGCGTGTGTAAAAAACACGTAGATATTTAGGTTGAGTCAAGTTTAGACTCTGAAAAAATTTATCCAAGTTGCAACTCGAATAGTGAAATGGGCTTGCAAGTTTTATTTTCGGGTTTGTCGTCTAGGCTCGGGAACAAAGTTAAAAGAAAAGGTTATTCGTTTAATTATTCCCATGATACTTGTGTGATTAATTACTAAAGGAAATGCCACTAGGATCATATTAACCAAAACATAAGGAACATATTTTTGTACAGTTTGGATATAATTACATAATATACATTACGGAAGTGAATTTCTTCCTAAATTTACGACATAACGTTTTCAGCACTTGTAGTTGAGATGCATGGAGAATCCGACAGGAGTTAATTACGAGGTTTGAGTCTGACTGCATAAGGTTGAATCTGGATATAGGTTCAGAATTAATTTGCAAATTCGTACTTGTATATGTAAAAATGTAATATCTTTTAGGGCCTATCTGAAAAAAAAAATATATATATATAAAAAGAAAAAGAAAAAGAAATTAAATACGGGAGTAGATGATTGGGCAACTTTAATTAAGGCAATTAAAGAGTGGTCCTAGTGGAAATTAAGCGATTATTATAAAGAGGAACAGAAAATGAGAGCTTGCAATGGCAATGGCATTGACACCTAACTAAAGAACCCTTTAACTTTGTGCCTTTGTCCAACTGAGGATTGAGGAATATGTAGCCAATATTATACGTAAAATAGCACACATTCTTTTGTGAAGAAGAAGCCCCTTTCTATGAATTTGTCCGGCCACGTTGCTTGGGGCTAATTAGACATGAAGAAGTTTACAGAACTATGGAAAAATCCAGGCACCAAAGGCACACGAAAATTCATGAAACAAAAAGAGAAGAGAGAAGGCAGGATAATTAGTTTGTAAAGTGAAAGCCATTCACATGATCTACATGCTTCAAATCATATATCTACTTTACAAGGAGGAGCACCAAGCAATGGCACCGGCCCTACCGCACCCTTCTTCAAACCAACCCAAACATCACATTTCACATAAACACCGTACTTCACTGTCTTTATGGCACCAGCTTTCCATCTCAACTTCCCTAGCAACACCACCCTCAGCGCTACCACTCCGGACGCCTCATCCATCATCAGTCCATTCACCACTTCCGCCGATGCTGGCACCGTCTCGCTACCCAGCAGAGGGATCAGTGCCACCGTGCTCTCTGTCTCTTGGTACAGTGGTGGCAAGTCCACTGCGGGAGTAATCTGCTGATTTCTGTACGAAACATAAGTTCGCAAGTTGTCGTAAAAGATGGAGACTCTCCTGTTGGGGTTTCTTGTCACGATGGTGAACTGCATGGAAGTGGAAATGATGGGTTGTGAGGTGGCGTTGAGTTGGTAGATAGCTGCACCTACTACAGCGAAACGAGGCTTGCGGGGACGGTAGATGAGGCACACAGCAACTGCAGATGCTCCTGCCAAGAGGAGGAAAATGAAAAGGCATAAGCCACAGGACCGGCCTGTGCCTCCTTGGCTGTGTTTTTGTGTCTTGGGTTTACCTTCTCGGGTCATTTTGTCTTTTGGTTTTGTTGGTCTGGCATGGAAGGTATTTGTATTGCAAAAGGGAGGAGGGTTCCTTGGGTGGTGGTGGCCGGCCGAATGGCAAAGTTGTAAATAAATACTACTAAATTAAGAAGAATATGTTATGTGTAACGAATGGAACAAAAGAGGAACAGAAAGGGGGGCTTGGGTCCATCATCCATGCCTCGATTGTTGCTAAAGTGGGCTTTTTCCCCTTATGTTTCGATTATATCAAATGAAGCTCCTGGGTGGCTTCCTCTTTTCCTTTTTCCCTTGCCGTTGTTTCTTTATTTTGAATTTTTATTTCCTAGCCTTCTTATTTATTAATTTTTAAATTTTTCACATTGCTTTTTATTTTCTTTTCTAACTTTATTTTGGAGGAGTGGAACAGTATATGCCATATATTGAAACCAAGGAAATTTGAAAAAGCAAAAACATGATTCATAAAAGCAATTGGTAATGAGTATGAAAGTTAACATTACAATAAAAAGTTTTGTTTAGACAGTATGCTGTCGAATCTACGGCACCTTTGCAAATAGTTACCTATGAAGTCCTTTGATTTTAGAATCGAAAATTAATTTTTTCAAGATTAACGATTCTACTCTTATAATATTATATTTAAAATTTAAATTTAAATTCTCTCATTAAAAATAAGAAAATCATTTAATAACACCCTAATATAAAATTACATTCAACAAAATATTTATCATTAATTTTAATTTGAGAAAATTTGACGTCGTGATTAACCAATCATATATTTTACCTCAATAAGTAATAATTAAGTACTCAAAACCTACTCAGTTTCTTTCACCAGTTGTTTTTTTTCCTTTCACATTTTCTAAAGACATTTAATTAAACATAAACATTATAAATTAAAGACATTCAATTAAACATAAACATTATAAATTAGGTTATTCTAGGAAGTTGCTCAATATTTGAGATTGAATTGTAGGGTATTTTGGATGGTTTACATCTTTTAATTGATCGTGATTTGGATAATATAGTGATTTAGGTTCACTAATTATTGACTGTTGGCGGGTCTCTTTGTACGTATTGTCCGAAAAGAGGAAGACTTAATGATTATTCGTTCGCCGGAACTAGAAGTAAAAATTTTGGTAGATAGGGATCCCGTAAAAACTTCTTTCAAGGAATGAGTTAGGCCAGGCCATTTCTCAAAAACAATAGCTAAGGGAATTGATACTACCACTTGGATCTGGAACCTATATGTCGATGCTCACTATTTCAATAGCCATACCAGTGATTTGGAGAAGATCTCTCGTAAAATATTTAGTGCCCATTTCGGCCAACTCTCCATCATCTTTCTTTGGTTGAGTGGCATGTATTTCCACGGTGCTCATTTTTTCAATTATGATGCATGGCTCAACGATCCTACTCACATTGGACCTATCGCCCAAGTGGTTTGGCCAATAGTGGGCCAAGAAATCTTGAATGGCGATGTGGACGGGGGGTTTTTTTTTTTCTAGATTTGGCGAGCATCTGGTATAACTAGTGAATTACAACTCCATTGTACCGCAATCGGTGCATTGGTCTTTGTGGCCTTAATGCTTTTAACCTGTTGATTCCATTATCACAAAACGGCCCCAAAATTGGCTTGATTCCAAGATATAGTCTTGGAGTGGTGTTGGTTATTCAGGGAAATTTTACAGGACGATCTAATTAAGCATTAATTAAGAGGATTTTTTAACTATCTCAAACTTCTCACTGAATTATTTGTTACATACCCAGAGAAAAGGATCAAGAAGCTAATAGTCTTGTTAACTTGGCTCATTCTAGAATTCAAGGCCTACAATTGTTTGAAAAATCCCCGTTTGGTTAGGCTAGTTGAATTTTTTTTTTTTTTTTTTTTTTGTAATTTTTTCTTTACCAAAATAACGTTGGATAGAACTGCGAAGCTGCGTGGTAGATAGCTTTATATGATGTCAGCAGTGGAATCTTCCTACTGCGGACTGATATCTCAGTTAAAGTTAGAACTATGAGCTATATCACCTACTAACACACGTTATTGTAATTTGTCGCCTTATCCAATATAACAACGTTGGGGTTGCCAAAAATGTTAAGAGTTTCGATTTTCGATTTTCGATAAGAATTTGATATTGTTGTAACTAAATATTATCTACAGTTAAAATGTATGAAATTAATTTAGAAGTAGCAAAAAGAAGAAAGACTCGTTAAGAAATAAATAAAATTTTTAATATTTTGCACAGAAAATTTTATAAATAGTAAAATTGGAAAGGATGGAGGACTCTTTGTAATGGTTTGTCTCTATATGCATAATAAGCAGAAAGGCATTGGTGGAACACCAACAAAAATGGGCAAGTTTCTTTTCCCCCAAATGCTTCTGTATCACAAGTATAGGTGGTTGTTTTTTGCCCCTTCTTAATGCTTGCTTGGGATCCAAGTCCCCACACGATGCCATAGAATCAAGTCACGTATGCCTGTGTCCCATTCTTACTAATCACTACTTACTAAAAGTGCTGCCTATTTGAGTTGGATGCAAAATAACTACATTCATCAGCCATAGCAAAATACTCAAGGAGTTTGAAAGATATTTCTGCTATCACATGATCCGTTTTTTCTTCCGAAACAAACTGCTTGAAGATGCTTGCAACAGAAAATATGATTCAAGATTTCAACAAGAATTAAGCTCCTTTCCAACAGGGAACACAAGATTGTATCGTCATATTTTATGGCTATCACCAATATCTAGAGGGGTGCCATGTTGCACTTGACGGATAAACTGCCCTTTCACCCGGGGACGCTGCTCTGCCAGCCGCTTCCGGTTCTGATATCGAACCTGCGCAAAGAAGCTACTTATTAAGCAATTTGATAGGCCTCTAAGAAATGTTTAGCTACCCTTTTTTTTTCTTCTATCACCAAAGAGTGAAATAGGGTGTTGGCACATTCTCGGAGCTTTTCAAGGTAAGCCTCTGACTCCAGATCGCTTGTATTTGATGCAAATTAAATATTAGCTTCTTAATAGTAATAATCATAGTAGCAGCAGCAGCTAGAACATGGTATCTACTGTTATTGGAATCACAATGCTTGAATAACACAAAAATGGCTTAGATGGCACTAATGAGACATAAAGTGGATGTGGTGAAGTGACACAGATCTCATTTTTAGGTGAAAATAAACTACACTAGCATAATACAACCATCGGTATCATCCTTGTACTTACCTTCAACCAAAATGAATAATAATGATAGTAGTAATATACCTTTTTCTCAAAGCATCGATCTTTCCGCTTAAGTCGGAACTTCATCAAAGCAGCTTCTCTTTGGCTGGAGCGATGTGTATCCATCCCTTTTAATCCATCATGAATAAAGCAATTGCTATTATTGAAAGTCTCCATGATTGTGCCCTTATCAATTGCTGCAGCAAGAGTAACAACAGAACTTGCATTGCTCCAACTTGGAACACCTCCATGTGTGCAGCTCTTTTCATGATTTTCGACATCACATAAACGACTGCAAGCATTCTGATCATCTATAAGAGAACTGCACCTTAATTCCTCAATAGGCTCCTGCTTGTTCTGCCCTTGAAGAGTTTGATCTTTAGAAGAATTGGTAGCTTCATCACACCAGTGGTAACGCTGTTCTGAGTCATCAACATCAGGGTCTGAATGCACTGAGGTGCTCACAGGAAGTGGCGAATATTCTTGCTTTCCAACTTGTTTTGTACTACATGCAGGGGGTAAACTTGATTGTGCATGATAAAAGTGTGGGGAAACATCATTGCATCCAGCATGCACATCATCCATCCTCATCCCTGTAACTCAAAACAGCTCAAGTGGGGCATTTGAATTTGTTATTTCAGAATGACCCTTGATTGGGTCAAGAAGGATTCTCCCAACTATAATAACATGAGGTTAAGAAGTACCATTGTTACTTTCCAGGTCTTGTCTGGGGTTGCTGTTACCCTCTTCGCAATTGCCATCTAGTGTAAGGAAAATGGGCTGTAATGACTTCCTATTGTTATACCTGCATTTCAAAAACTAGAGATTAAGCACACAGCTATATTTTCTTTTGATGCCAGCAAACTGTGGACAGAGATAATCAATAGCATACATTAGATCCAAAAGTTTACTTTATCATGAATTCAGTTGCTCCTTCACATGAAATTTTGGAAGCGAATTATTTTATTCAATCTACTAAGTCAGATACTTGGCGCCGAAAAATTAAAGAAATTCTTACTCCAGATCATGAAGGTTGAGCCAACCCCCTGAAATATATAGACTCACCTTGGCTCATTTCCCAGGTCTATAATAGGAGGTTCAGGATGTCTTTATAGAAGGCAACAGATTTACGTTGAAATATGATATGGTAATTGCGCATATCACCCAGTTTAAAGTGCAACTTGGTAATTGATGCTATTTAAACAATATTATGCTGGATACTTAATACCTTTTTTTTTTAATTATGGACCCCTTTATAGGAAATTTCAGGAGAGTATCCACTAACCTATGGCACTGTAATGACCTCTAACATTGCTTCCACTGCCCTCAATAGCATTGTGCAAGGATTCAGGTTAACCTAATCTCTAATTCTCCAAAAAATGTTTCTAATAAATAGTTGGTCTAGAAACAAAACTTTCAAGAACAGTCAAAGAAATCCTTCATTAAGAATAGTAAAATATGGAGGAAAAAACAAGACATCACTATTGTGTAAGATCAAGCAACTTCTTTCTCTAATCCAACAGAGAGCAAGTAAACAACAGAATAGAATCTTAATATAGCCAAAACAACTTTACATCTCAAGCTCAACCATACAGTAAATAAAATAAGGGAAACAAAAAGTTTACCATGAAAAAGGCGATGCATCAGAATGGTTAAGTATATGCTTTTCATTGGTACCTTGACTCTTTGTGCTCCTTGAACAAGGTCTTCTTAAAGAAAGCTCCAACTGTGGAGAAAATTCTAACTTGTTTGCACCATCACTTAAGCTAGAAATTGCAGAGGTGCCCATAGGCTGTTTATCAAATGAATCAATTAAATCAATAGCTCCAGTGGATGATTCCCTTAATTCGTCATTGCAGCCATCTCCAATCATAACATATGCAATTCTTTTATCACCTTGTAGTCCAACAACATTATGTGCCATCTCGTCAACGAATGCAGAGTTCTCTTCGAGTTTTGATGCAATTGATTCACAAGTGCCACTGCAATGAGCAACCTCCACAAATCTCTTTGAATTTTCAGATACTAGTAGCTTGTCAGATATCCCTGGTCATGAAGAGGAACAGATTTTCTTTCTTTTAGTTGGAATTAGAAAAGGAAAACTTAAAAAGTATAAAAACAGTGTAAAAAGATAAGGTAAAATGCCTTCAGCTTGACTCTCATCTTGACGCGACTCCTGACCTGGTTTGACAACATTTCCCTGCTGCTCTCGGCCTGTATCACTAACGTTTGAACTCATACACTTCCATTGCAAAAGACCCTGCATATTTTGCATGTATGAACTCGCAGCTTCCAAGTAAGGCGTTGTACAAGTGCTCTGCACAAGATGTGGCAAAACATGCGGTCTCTATGCGAAACTACATGGAGCCAACCTACTCTGGAAAATAAATTTTCCTCACATTGACACAGAGTCACAGATACAGAATCGAGACTTCTCAAGTAGACACCTAATAAGGATAAGAAAATACCCACTTGGGTATCACTTTCGTCTTTGATTTTCTGTGTAGACGATCCATAATCACTGGATTGGTTTTTTTCAGCAGCATTATTTTCAGCCGTGTCTTCAACGTTATGCTCTTTTGCAGGTAGATTATGATGAGCACATCCACCAGCTAGCTGATAAAAAGTAAAGCAAATACCAAAAAAAAAAAAAAATCAATTAAGTTTAATGCTTGAATTCAACCGAGAAAAGATGGAGAAAAATGCGAGCATAGTGCATACCATATGTCGTCTCCAAACATGCTGCCAAAGATTCCTCAACTCATTCCTCCGAACAGGCTTGATAAGAAAGTCAGCTGCACCTTTCAACATGCACTTCAGAATCATGCTAAATGAATCTTCCGATGACATCACTGGTTTAATTTTAAAAAAGGAAAAGCTACTACCATATTAGCTTCATTTCTAATCAATGACGACAACAAATAAATTTGAAGATGGTAAAGCATGAACGAAACTTTTAGTTAAAATACATACTTATAACAGGAATATTTTTGCAAATATCATGTTCCATGACCAAAGTAAGAAGCGCGAATCCAGATATTGAAGGCAACTCCACTTCAGTCAGTATAAGATCAATGTTATGAGGTCGATCCTTTAAAGTTTCCCACGCCATTAAACCATCGGGAACAGCCGCAACTACTGGGAAAAAAAATAAAAAAAAAATAGGCATAAAAAGAAGGGGGGAATCAAACTAGTAATACAATTAATTAATAGATCTAGAGAAAGAGAACACTACTGATTAAGAAAATGAAGAAAGGAAAGGTGAAGAAGAAACCTCTGTAACTGCATTTACGAAGAAGAGCGGCAATAATCTGACGAGTGGAATCATCGGCTTCGACTAAAAGCACTCTGAGAACCATTTGAGGCAAGAATTTTTCCAATCGAACAACCTCTGAGGATCCATTGTTTCTCTCCTCCTCCTCCTTCTTCGTCTCCTCCGCCATCCCTACCTCCACGTCGACTTCCATTCCAACTTCAACCATTTTCAAGAACCTCAAACCAAAACAGAAAACCCTAATTTCTCATTCAAAAGAGGAAGTGAAGAAGAGAATAGAGTAAGCTGAAGCGGAAATAAAGAAAGAACGCCGTTCTGTTTGCAGATGCAGTGCAATTAACCAATTAACCTCATCCTTAACCAAAAAAAAAAAACTGTAGGAATATCTGAAAAAACGTTGAGAGAATCGAAAACCGCCTGTTTGTATGTTTATTTATTTAATTAATATCCAACTTTTGTTTAGGACCGCGAAAACCACTAAAAATATATTCGTCTTGTTGAATAACAAAAAAGAAGTGAAGACTTTGTAAGTTATTCCTTAAGGAGAAATCAGGGAGTTGGATCAAAAGGTGGGCCGCCATTGGCTTCTGGCTGGTGAAGCTGATGTGGCGCAACACGGGCCACTGTTCTTAGACGAAACTTTGAGTGGTGAATCTAGTGATCATACACGCTGCGTAGTGGGGCCCGCAACCCCAGGGGAGGGATACGTGTCGGGCCGGTGTGGTATGTTGGAGGCAAGATATATATTTTTTATCCCACGTGGTATCTCGACACGTCCCTTGAGATCTCATGGTGGACAAACTGAGACGTGGATTGTTTAGAGAATCTAGGATTTGTGGCTTTCATCTTTCGTTTTGCTTGGCGCGAAGACTTAAGGGAGCAGCACCCACCTTCGTGTTTTGCTTCGACTTTTTTCTTGCTCTGGATTTTATTATTTTTGTTTGCCATCGAAGGGGAGAGAGGTCTTTCTATTCGCCTGTACTCAGCAATTTGTCATATTAGAATGATGATAATTAACAATATCAAATATCTCGCGACTGACTTCTTTTTTATTTGAATTTTTTGATTACTCAGGTTCGAATCGCAATTGCGTGTGACATAAATAAGTAACTTTAACATAATGTAATTAAACAATCACTTTCTTTGAAAAAAAATACTCCATCTAAACAAATCACCAACAATTTAAAGGTGTTATACGTATCTTCATTTATTTTTATATATTATAGGTGAAATATAGAATTATTTTGATTATTTAAAATAAAAAACTTTTAATTTTAATTATTATTGTTTGAATAATTTTTATTTTAGTCCCTTGATTATATATTCATTAACCGCGTTTGATGTAGCATGCCACCTCATTTTCACATGTGTTTTTTTTTCACATGAACAAAGGGTTGCAAATTACCTAAACTATTGACATGAAAAAAATTCACGTGGAAATAAAGTGGACGTCGTTGACTTGACAGTTGAGGTGACTAGAGTGAAAAACTATTTTAATGAGAGTGACCAAAATGAAAACACTTAAAAAAAATTAGGTGTCATCTAATAGTTTATTTTAATTTTTTTGTTGTTGTTGTTGTAATTTAATAAATTATCGGGGAAAAAAGATAAAGAGGTTAATAAATTAGGTTTGGTGGCCGTCCAATCATGGTGTCGTTTTCGTTTTGAAATGAACAATAGTCGCTAAGAGAGAATTGCTGTGATTAAGGTCGTCATCTAGCAACTCATATGGCTTTATGGTATTATTAGATTAGAAAAGATGGGATTGAGGTTTTAACGCACACTTTAGGGATATGGAGCCACTTTTGCCTCTTTAACAACCGGATAATGGACCCACTTTTAACTGGATGAAGATGATCCATCCGGCGTGCAGCTCAGCTCTGCTATCCATTCGTTTCAATGAGCCACTGCAGCTTGGTAGAGATGATGATGATGATACACGGAGACAGAGAATCATTAAGTATTGGTAATATTTGGAGAAAGAAAGCAAATTGCAGGGAGTTGGTCATTAATCACTCAAAATGCATTAATAAAGCTCCTAATTTCATATAATGTGCAAAAAGGGCTCAAAGTTGCAATGTGCAGGCGTAGGTAGGTGTTCGGTCACATGCGCATAGACTATGGGAAGCGGCATCTTCAAGTCAGGTAGACAAATTGCAGCACGTTGCTGACGATGAATAAAAAGATTGCACAAGCTAAGAGGGAGAATTTGCTTTTGCTTTTGCTATAATCATCATACATATGAGCACAAAATCTTCGGCTAAGAACGGCAATGTCTTCTAAAGTGAGAAACCTCAGAATCGATGTCAGGAAGACTGCTGAACCCATCAACCATTCTCCCCAACGCTTCTTTATTAGAAACCAAGCCAAACCATTACTCTTCTTCACAAAACACTTGCATTGTATCACCAATCGCATTCAGATGATTCTAGGATTACTTTCCATGTTTAAATCACAAGTAAACTATAAAAGTGTCAAACCATGTATTTAGCTTTTGGGTTAATATAGTATTTGCTATTTGAGTTTTATCTTTTGGTTAATATACTATTCTTTGCTCAAGTTTGATTTTAATGTTCAATTTTATACTTCAATGTTTTTTTTTTTGTCTCAATTTAAAGAAATTATTTTATGAACATTTTCTGTCACATTATCCATAGTCCCGTCTAATTAAAAAAAGATACATCATTTTTTTTTCCACATCATATGAACATTTGGATTGAACTTTCAATTAAAAGTGATATGTCCTGTTTTAATTGAGCGGGATCATAGATGATGTGGTGAAAATGATCCGTAAATTAATTTCTCCTCAATTTGATACTTGAACTTTTTTTTTACTAGAGCACGTGTCAGATATATATTCATATTCAACCACATGATACCTTTTAATCTTCAAATCAAATTAAACATCAAAATCAAACTCAAATTCAAATACCAAATACCATAGTATTAACCTTTGGCTTTCTTTGATTTATTTTTATTATATAACAGATCATTATTACAATTACCATCATCTTATTATAGCAGTTGAAAATTGGAATTTCAATTTGTCAGCATTGGGAAGCCAATAGTTGGTGGATACATGGAGAGCGATAGGCTGAAGTAATTGTGTGGCTGATAAAAAGCACAAGAAAGGGAGATGAAAGTAAAAGGTGTTTTGGATAGGCATATCAAATTTTGTGAACCGCCCATTTCATATCTTGGTGAATATTAACTCTCTTTTCTGTGTTCCGCCCATTTATTGTTTCGATGGTGTGAGTGAACTCAACCCAAGAATTAAAGGAAGAGAGGACAGTCAATTACTTAAACAAATGCCAAAATTCCAACATCAAATGGTTGAAAGATCTGGGGTTCAAGTCTTACCAATATCATCTCCTCTCTTAATTTATATTGTAAAAACAATTAAACCTAATAATATAGAGGCAGATGTATAATTTGGGGCCATTGATGAAACGTGCAAGACTGAAAATGACCATAAAAAAATGCCCATTTTGTTGAAACAAATAAATGAAAAGAGAGTCTCGCGTACTTGCCAGCCTTCTAGGTTTAGGTGAACAACAAAAAAGCAAGCTTACTCAGCCACTTCCATTATTTGTAAATAATACTGATAAGATAAGGGAGCACAATTTGCTTCTATCAGGAATGAAACAAACAAAACGTACCACCTCATCATATCCTTTTTATATCTTTTGACATATGAAACCACTCCACTACATGTGCATGTAAGGTTCTATCCACTACAATTCCTAGGCAACATGCTAGGGATGATTCTCTAAAGGGCACTGAAATAGCAGTCAAGTAATCTAGGAAGAGTTATGGGGCCTGCAAAACAAATCTCAGTTTGTGGAAGGAACTTTTTAGGAAAAGCAGAGCATTTAAGTAATCAAACTATGAGCATGGCAGGAAATAGGCCGCATTTAAAGCAATTGTCCAAGTAACAAATGGAGATTAAATAAAGAAACCAGAACTTTAAATGGACAGATAACCTAATGAACGTATACTTGTTACACAAGAACCACTGAAACAAAAGACACCGGAGATTGCTATCAAGAACTAAATATATGAGATCAAGCAAGAACAGAATGGGTGCATAAATAGTTTGGTTACTGTCCTTTGAAAGCTTAGACATGAGCAGTGCCTTCGGTGAATTTTGGATCCTCACATCTATATCGACCATCTGGTCCGATTCCAAAACCTTTTGGATCGGCAAAGACATTTTCAAGCAACTGACTCCGAGGAGGAACAGGGCTTTCATCCGCAAACTCAACAGCATCCTCTAACACTTCATCTATCTTCTTATCTATGGCCTTTAGATCTGCTTCACTGGCCAGACTGTTCTCAATGAGGTACTTCTTCAGGGCTGTGATGGGATCTCTTGCAGCATAGTGAGCTTTCTCAGCTGCCAAAGAAGCAGCACGACATTGAATTAGATGACATTTCTGAACCCTTAAAGTTCCAAATTAAGAACAGAATTATGTACAATGTTCCTCAGGATCAGGGTTCAGTAGTGATTCACTTAGAAACTCAAAATTTCATCCCTAAGAATCTAAAAATTCAAGTCATTTATCTTCCGAAAAGTAACAAACCCATCTTTATGAAACATACAGAGTTTAATAAACAAAGTAACCACTTAAACTTTAATACTGATATTACAGGATCAGTACAACACAAAATGCATGCAAATGGTTCCTGTTTTTATCATTCAAAGCTGAAATGTAATAATGGCTCAATCAAAACAAACAGAATCATAAAGGAAAAAGGTGGCTTTCTAGAATTAGCAATTTAAATCATAATAAATATAAACTGAGAAAAAAAAAAGAATCAAATGGTTACCAGGGTCACGAAGCTCGTCGGGGTCAGCCAATGAGTGTCCTCTAAATCTGTATGTCTCGCATTCGACCAATGTTGGACCCTCTCCTCTTCTAGCCCGACCAATTGCCTCCTTAGCCACTTCCCTCACCTTCAATACATCCATTCCATCCACATGGATGCCAGACATCCCAAAGGCAGGTCCTTTCTTATAAATCTGAGGATCAGACGTAGCCCTCAAATGAGACATCCCAATAGCCCATAAATTATTCTCAACAACAAACACAATGGGCAACTTCCACAACGCCGCCATATTCAAACACTCAAAGAACTGCCCATTATTACAAGTTCCATCCCCGAAAAACGCCAAGGTAACATGATCACAATCCGCTTCTTTTAGAACCTCCCTCTTATATTTGGAGGTAAAAGCCGCCCCCGTGGCAACTGGAATTCCTTCACCAATAAAAGCAAACCCCCCTAGCAGATTGTGTTCCCTAGAGAACATATGCATCGACCCACCTTGGCCGCGGCAGCAGCCGGTGGTCTTACCGAAGAGCTCACTCATGACGGCGCGTGCGGGGACTCCTTTGCTCAAGGCGTGCACGTGATCACGGTATGTGCTTACGACAGAATCTTGCTGCTTTAAGAGCTTAATAAATCCAGTTGAAACAGCTTCTTGGCCGTTGTAAAGATGAACGAAACCAAACATTTTGCCTCTGTAATACATCTGAGCACACATATCTTCAAATGCTCTTCCCAGTACCATATCTTCGTATAATTCCAATCCTTCCTCTTTCGTAATTAGCTGAAAAAAAAAAAAAAAAAAGAGTTGTTAGGAAACGGATATAACCAAAACTTAATTTGACTGAAACAGGGGGGAAAGAGAAAAGGGATTACGAGACTGGGGGTGGACTTGGATTTCTTTTGCTTAACAACATCGGAGACGGCAACGACGGTCCCAGATCGACGGTGAAGATTTTTGGAAGAACTGAGGCGGAGTTTGCGGGTAGATCCGAGGAAAAGGGAGGTGGGTTTGGGGGAAACGAGGGGGTTGTCGTGAGACGTATGGGAAGTGGGATTGAGAGAGAAAGGCTGCGTACTGATCTTGGCTGCACAAGAAGCGCTATTCATTTTGTTGCTTTAGTTCTAAGTCTGACAGAGAGTGAGAGAGGAAGGGAAAGAAAGGGGAAGGAGAGCGATATAATCAAAGAGACAAGAAAGCGAGGAGGAGAAGGCGGAGGAAACGAGGGCAATGTATGGGAGTGATCGACTTTGCGAAATTTTTGATGTTGTGGAAAAGAAAGGAAAGCCACCAGTATTAACGACTTTTGGGGACTTCACGTTGTAACGGTTACCAAAACGGTTTGCTCTAGTGGTAAAACACATATTGTGCT